>CM032627.1:19389849-19916020 GCA_019097785.1 Fraxinus excelsior
GATGGGGGTGGTGGTAGGTGGATCAATGGGGTGGGGTGTGATTTCTAATTTTTAATTTTCTGGAAAATATTCGCCGGAGCGGCCGCCGGAATATTCGCCGGAGCGTCGCCGGAGCAGCCGCCGGAATATTCGTCGGAGCAGTCATCGGAATGGATGGCTGCCTTCGGTAGAGAGAAGGGTAGGGAAAGGATAGAGAGATAGAATGATTTGTATTTGAAATTTAATAAATTGGGATAATTGTATTATATTATAATTAAAAATATTTAATAAATTGATTTAATACCTGATTTTTGAAAAGATTTTTGAATTTTGTTATTTTTGAAATGTAATTCTTATATATATGATTTATGTATTGTTCCCTTAATCAAATTAGTTATTTTTTTAGGGTATTGGGCTTAATTCCCCATTTTTTTTTTTTTTTTTTGGAAACTTAAATTTTTTTAGCTTCCTAAATAGGTTTTTTGGGCTCCCTAAAGAGCTGGGCCCGAGGCAACGGCCTCTTGAGCGGTTCCTCAGGTTTGGCTATTATTTTAACAACACATACTCCAAAAATACTATCTAAAACTATATTTTTTAAATTTTAACGCCATGGCTAAAATGTCAAGTTGATATGTAGGATCATTTTGGTGCACAAAAAATGGACAAGACGGTCATTTAAACTCAACAGGTATCCATTTCAAGTAAATGTAGTATTTATAATTTTGATCAATATATATATTTTTTTTTGGAAATATGAAGAATGTATATAAAGTTCAAATAATGCATTATGTTATTTATTTATTAGTTTAGTATATTTAAATTAATATAAAAAAATTGAAAAACACATAATTATGCATATCCTTTGCATAGACACGTATGTGTGTGTATTGTTTGATACTCGATCGAAACGCATTGCCACATATTATACATTTTAGAACCTTGATTTTAACAACACATTCACTACTACTACCCATTTATTAACAACACATTTCGTGGGTAATAGTTATGAATGTATTGTTAAAATTAATTGTTTGTTTTTTACTTGAAAAATGATTTTGACATAAAAGAAAGGTGATTTTGACTGAGTGTGACCTTCATCTCCCGTGATCGTAAAAATTCGAAAATATGACATCCTTACCTTAAAGTTTGGTCGCGGGTGGAAGATATATTTAGTTATTCACCTCGTCCCTTGGGCCTATTTTGGTATAAGAGTCACAAGTGTTTAGGGTGAGATTATAGTGGTATACTGCTTTAGGAACAGTGTTGAGGGAAAGCTGATTGCTTGAAGCCTGCTGAATAGTGTTAGTCAGTCCTTGAAGTCGAGTGAGCGTAGGGTGGTCCCGTTGTAGGATTGAGTTTTATTCAATCTACCCTATAGCAGTACATCTACTGTGGTATGTCATTGTAGTTTCATCTTATTCAATTAAGTCTCTAAGTTCTAATTGGTTTAGGAGATCAAATAGTAAAACTGAGAATTTCTCATACACTTTCCACGATGAAGAAAAATTAGATCAAGAACATGTATCTGCATTACACAATTTCAATTCTCATGAACTTTAAATTGCTCAAATTGAACAAAAACTTTATAGTTGGATTATTCTAAAGGTAGACAAGAGTTTTATCTATGAAATATGAAAGTTTGATTTTCGTCAAGATTATGTTATCAAAACTCTTGAACAAACTCTTGTGATAAAAAATCAAACAACTCAAATAATCTATTTTCAAAAGATACTATTCAAATCCAAAGAAAGAGATTCAAATATCTTCACATGGGTCTTATTCAAATTGCAGTTCAAACCTCTATTTAGACTTTGTCTAGATATTCTCATTCTTTTAATTCTTAGAGATAAAAGAGTTCTCAAATTTGAAAATTCATTACTATTGTGTTTAGAATCATATCTTGAAAGCAATCCAATTTTTCCAAACTGTTATCCAAATTTTGCTATCAATCTTAATAATGGAGATATTCTTAACGCCCTCACTCTTCAAATTCAAAAAAAAAAAAAAAAAAACCCCCTCAATTTTGATGATCGTTAAAAAGTATTTATTGTAATATATTGAATATATTACAAGCTCATGAATACTCAATTCCATATTAGAGCTCTTCGCTCATCTCTTAAAGAAGAAAGCCTTCTGATGGAAATCAACCATCTTCATTCAAATACCATGATTCCTAAAAGGATACCACGGAATTCTCAATCTAGAGGACTTGAACGAGACTTTGAAAATTCTCAAAACCCAATTCCTGCTCACATCAAAACAAGTCCTGATCAATTATTTCATTTCCTGGTGGACATGTTAAGGTGATTTTCGATAAAGTTTCAACATCGAATAATCTTCGAACGTCCTATTCTTCCTGATATGAAACTAGATTTGAAAATCATTTTCAATCTGCAAAATTTTCTACTTCTTTAGATAAATTGAAAGGAGTTGATTTTACTCCAACTATTCCAAAGACTCAATATACACCTGATAAAGATAGTAGTGGATTAGAACATCCTGATTTTCCTACTTTGTCAGATATACTGCCTAATAAATCAAAACTATTGGATAGTCAATGTAATGTCTTTTCTTCTATAAAACTAATCAAACTCTTGTTAGAAATTTTCGACATACTCTCAAAAAGAAGATTTCAAAAGAAGAAATTCAATCGTTATGGGAATAATTTTATGATTCTTCTAAAGATTTAAGTTATTATGAATGAGCACATTTCAAGATTTTTGGTAAGAAATTTGCTAAAAATAAATCTATTCAAAATACCCATGTTAATAAGAAGACTCCATATAGTCAAGGTTTCTAATGTAAACATCCTCCGAAGCAAGAAATATTTATTTCTCATGGAAATACTGAAATTTTGCATCCCTCCTCAAACAAATTTCTACTGATAGCAAAAGATATAAAAAAATATTCAATCTCAGAACAATTATACTAATATTGTTCTTCAATATGGCTGTTCTCAATTATCAAGAATTGAAACCAAATCTGATTTTGAGGCCTCCTTATCTAAAAAGGATAGGAAGAAACCTCTTAATACAATTTTCAAACGTATTTATTCAAATCTTACTCCAAAATTGAAAACTGATTATTTGTCTACCGAGTCTAGTATTTTGCAAGAACTTGCAAATCAAATTTCTAAATTTGGAACTAGGGGTGTCAACGAGCTGAACCGCGAGCCGAAATTTTTTGCTGGGACTCGACTCAAGTAAAAATACTTTGAGCTTTTTTTAACCCGAACCGAGCAAAAGTACGGTCAAAAAATTTAGGCTTGACCCGAGCTTTCGGCTCAGGCCTTAGCGAGCTGGGCAAGCTCGATTTTTTTTTTTAAATTCGTGACAAATCTAATTTTTTTAAAAAGTATTTAAAATTTGTGCAATTCATACGTATTATAAATAACAACTAAATATTAACATATAAAAAATTACAGCTAAAATAAAAAGGAATTTTTTTTTAAAAAAAAAAGTGGCAAGAAAGTTTTTTTTTATAAATTTTTTTAGGCTCGCGGGCCGGGTCGGCTCAAGCCAACACCCCAAAATGGGACAAGCCGGCCCAACTCGAGCTTTTTTCAAGCCTAGTCCCACCTGTCCAAGTCGATGAGTTATTTTGCCATCCCTATTTGGAACTTCTAAGAATATCAATACAATTGATAATCTAGAAGATCTTGAAATTCTATTTATTGAGGACGAACCATCTCAAATCAATAAATTGAGAGGAAAAAAATTCAAAACTTCCAAATTATTGCTCTCGTCCTTCTTATCCTGATATGTTATATGGTAAAAGAAGAAACCTCAAATCTTTTATTCGGACGATGAAATTGTTGAATGGAATATTGATGGTTTAACAGAGTATCAAATTCTTCAATTACTCAAAAATATGATCGTGTGTTACACAACTTATACATGTCGAGAGATTACTCATGTCTTTGGTAATTTAGTATGTGTTTTCACATGACAGTTTAAAAGTTGGTGGAACAATTATCTTATCACCGAATTTAAACCGTGGATGCAAAAATTAGCGAAGTGAGACTCCCATGTGTGGAGTCAATCAATTTTTTGTGACTTGAACTTTGAGGTGTTACCGATATCATTTCATAATCATACATAAAGCGGAAATACTTAACTGAAGATTTAAACTCTAATAAATTTAAAGTTTCGTAATATCGAATTGCATCAATCCAAAAACATTAAATCACGGAACTTTAACCGTTCATTGAAAATCTAAGAAATACTAAATTTCTAAACGAAAAGGAAAAAAAATTATTGATGGTTCATTTGAAAAAGTTTTACTTGACAACTCGCGCACCATTTAGCCACCATCCACGTTGAACTGATCTAACCTGAAAAGGTTAAAATTTTGAAGAAATGAATATTTTAAACACAGTAGGATACGTGCATCCAAAACAATATAATAAGTTTTTAAACATAAATTTATGACATTCCATACCACCATTTCATCAAGAGTAGTCGGATATCAATCGAATGCTAACACATTACTGTGCAAACAATTGAGAAAACCCAAAGGAAATCTCACATTTCATTTCATTAAGATTTGTAGGTTAATTAGCATTTCATGAAATAAATTACGTAAAAAAAATATAATATTACAAGGACATATCAACTTGCACAGAGTATCCTACCTCATTAGATCAAACGAATTCTTTGAAAGAAGATATGATTGAATGTTCCAAAACTTTTCCTGATTTCCTTGGCTGCGTTATATAACACGGATGGAGAATTACTTTTTGTTTGAAATAACGTGTGCTCACAATCTGACTTTTGCAGGGTATAAATAGATCAAATTCCCTATTGAAAGTGGAATTATAAAAATACGTGCACGTTGATTTGGGTTGATCTAGAATTTGTGATAAGCCAAAACCTTTAAATATAATTACATTAGGATTATGCTTAAATAAATCCTAATTATCTAATTAAAATAGTGAGCATGGAAAAGTGATATATGATGGAGTTTGTATTGTATTTAAATAAATTGTTTATAGCCAAAAAGTAAGGTAATCATTACATTTGCAGCAAAAGGATTGGAATGATCGTGTCCCATAAGCAAAGTGATACGATTTGATTTTTATGATTCCAGCTTACTTCAAAATTAATTTCACAATACCCACCTAGTGATGTTGGGATTTCAAATGGGATAACATAATTTGGATATGATTAAATTTTTTTTTTTTTTTTCAAATTAAAGATTAACGTGATTACATAATAAAATATTATATTTTATCGCTAATTATCTTAAAAAGGTACATTATTAAAAAAATTACATACTAAATAAGTTTCTTTGAATTGAAATAATTTGGGCTTAACTCATATGAACGTACATTTTCTCGAGCCCAAATTACGTGATTTCATGCGAGCTACAAAATGAGCCCAATGTTGGTATTATTATCATCACTCTATCAAGGGGTACTTACAAAAATACCCATAAAATTAAAGATGTTTTGAAAAATCATATGAAAAGCTTTTAGAAAATAAAAAATACCGTGTAAAATAAAAAAGTGACACAATGTCACTTTTTTTATATAAAAATTGTCACTTTTTTACTTTTAAAAAAAAAAAGTGACATGAACTTAAAAAAAATGACAGAACTAAAAAAAGTGACAAATATCAAAATAACACCATCTATTTGTGTAACACCATTAATCACGTTCTTAAAATAATCACTACGTTCAAGCCAATCCACATGCTGATTATGTAAAAAAAAAAAGTGACAATGAAAAAGTGAATTACTGTCACTTTTAAAGTTAAGTATCACCTTTTTATTAAAAAAACAACATACAATGTCACTTTTATTAAAAATTGATGTTTGTCACTAAAAAAAAGTGATAGAAATCAAGAAAGTGACTAAAAAAAGTTATAAACACTAAAAAAAGTGACATAATTAAAAAAAGTGACCCCACCAAATTGACAGTGTCACTTTTTATTAAAATGTGATATACAACTTTTATTAAAAATGATGTTTGTCATTCAAAAAAGTGATATAAATTTTAAGAAAGTGACGTACATTAAAGAAAAAAGTGAGAAAAATTCAAAAAAAGTAACAAATATTAAAACAATGATAAAGATTAAAAAAAGTGACAAACATTGACAAAAATTTAAAAAGTGGCAGACACATAATAGGATAGATGTTTTAAGGCATCCCAATCCTAATTCCAATGCAATCAAAGAACCTAACACAAAACAACATATATAATTTTCACTCTGCCTCCTTAGCACAAACCCAATTCTTCACTTTCCCTATTCTTTTTCCTCACCCAAGTCAAGTTTCACTCTAACAATAATTTCATTTTCCATGTCGTAGATGCAAACACAATTGCATTCAACATCATTTCTTTCTATAGTTCCTCATAAGCTTCAAGCACACCAACAAGAACAAGCAATGCTTACAAAGATTATGGTGGTTGAGTTTTACAGAAATTGAGCTCCAACCATAACACAAACCTAAGTCAAGATTGTGCCCAGGAACCTAAAAGAACTGGATTGATCAGGCTAAATTAGACACATAATTTAAGGGACACAGGCACATAAACTCCTCTCTCTTCATAAAAATTAGTAATTGAAAAGAGTAACCATCAAAGCATATTTGTGAATACACATTATAGGCAATAGTAATACAGAACTTTCTACGCAAAGTCCTGCAAGAATTACCTAAAACATTCATGATCCAACCCTTGAGCAAAGCCCATCTTAGAATGAGTTCATTTCCAGACAATAAGTCCTCATTTGCACCAACATCCTCGCTGCGGTCCGGAAAGGCTCCTCGAGTTTTGAGGCAACCCATTTTCCTTCTGAACCCATCACCTCCTTTGGCTATTCAATAGGCCTGATTGCAATCAATGTCGCTCCTTTCAAGATCATCCCATTGGGTAATTCTAGAAGAGAGGCGTACCACAGCCGCATTTTAAGAGATGGAACCAAAGTCCTCTTAGAAGCGGAGGAGACTAACAAAGGCTTCACCCTCAGCTCCTCCAATTGCTCCTTATTCATCGACAACACCCCCTGCCCATCGGCATCAATCAAAACCAAATTGTCCAACTTCTCGTGCTCTGCTATTATTGGCTGCAGCAAGTAAAGTCTTGCTGAGGTTGAACAAAGAGCTTATTGTCCACACAATACGTAATTTGAATTTGAGAATGGGTTGTTTGGAGTTGACAATTACTGTGGAAAGGTCTTTAACTTGAAGTAGTTGCTCTGCAGCACCACCTTGTTCGATGGCGGAGTTCGACAAGAAGTCAACAACGATGGAAGCTCTGAGCTTTATGGAAGGGGGCACCAGATAAAACAATGGTGAGGGGTGGGTAGTGTAAATCAATTCAGAAACAAATGTTAAAAATTAGAATTAGAAGATGGAAAATCAAATAGGGATGTCTGCTTGTGTTTTAGATGAATTTAAGCCTATCAAGAGCGTAATATATGCGGTGATTAAAGAAATAATTAGATTTTAAGTGTATTTTTCTAATTAGTTTCCTTACCTTATGGGGCCTAATTTTCCCCTCTATCAAAATTCAAATATTGACCCAAAAACATAAAGATTTTAAGCATATTTCACTTTAGTCCCTCAACTTTCAAAATAATAAAATATAATATATAGAAAAATTAAATTCTTATTCTAAAATTTTTGGGCATTACACAAGATGTCAAAGGAATGCACTTTGCACTTCTCGAGGGCTATGCTACAATAATATCATGAATCCAATAAATGGGAAATTATTGTGGCCTGAGGTCGATGCACCTGTAGTTATCCCCCTTCTCGCGTGCCCTGCAAGGGGGAAAAACAGAACATAGGCGAAAATAGGCAAACGAAATTATTGTGCACACGAAGGGAAAAGCATACATGAAGAAGAAGGGGGCTATGATGATGACTTACTCGCACTGTGGATTGAAGGGACACAATAAATGATATCATTCCAGTGCAAATACGCTAGTCGATGTATGAATAATCCTTTATTTGTACGTTAACTTTAAAGTTAATTTTTACTAATATCTAAGTGTAATTTTTCTCTTGCAAATAGGATTGGGTGGAAGCTGAAATAGAACCAATTCAATACAATTGCAATGTATCGATTAATGAACAAGTAAGAAAACGTCTAGTTGCAATTTTGTTGGTATTAATCACTACAGTTTGGATTTTTTTCCATGGTTTCATAGGGTAAAATGGTATCTGCAAGAGGGAAGGGGTCATTGAACCAAAACACGCTTTAAGAACATCAAATGCAATTCATGCCTACACCTATGGTTGCGAGAGAATTGCCTATAGGGATCTTAGAATCTGGACCAATATATAGACGACTTTCAAACACCTTGATAGCCACTTCCATGTGGTCTTCATGTAGTGGGAAACAGATGGATATATATATATAGATGACCTCTAATGGTATTTTGTAGTGTTAAAATTAGTATGTTTCTCACTGATGGGCAACATGATTGGGAAGAAATCTGTGATTTGAAGGTGAATTGGCATTGTAAAAAATTGACTGATTAATTCCTGCTGCAATGTGATATATACTTTAGACCAGAAACTTACAGCAGTGATTGCACGACCCTTTGGACAGAATGCTTCAAGTTGTAATGAGACAGACATATCATACATACCTACAAATCTGTGATTTGCCGATAAATAAGAAAGCAATCTCCAAAAATTGTTATAATAAATAAAGCTAATTAAGCTCTTGCTTCATTAACAAATTAGTGGTCAACATCATTAAAAATAACGCTACATAAAACCTTGCGTGAATACATACATCAACTACATTAAATTCACAAGCATGGTTACAAACAAAGCAAACTACTAAATTGAAATAATTCATGGAGATTTTCCCTTTTCTTTCCCTTCATCCTCCTCAACTCCTTTACCCTTGTGGAGCGTGATGTTGAGAATTATTGGATTTCGACGTTTCTCTTTTCTGTTGATGCAAACCCACATAGCAATGGTAACTACGAAACACACACAAGATTGATTCAACCCAAGAAAGCCAAGAAATTAACGTTTAAACTTAATTCAAAAATATTGAATCAGAGAACCAACACAATCATCGATAATATGTTGACCCCGTGATTACAAGACTCAAGAATCTCACTTGGTTTGTTGAACGCCAAAAGAAATAATCTTGATAAGTTCAAAATAAATTCAACGAAAAATGAGGATAAAGCAATATGTCTTGCAATAATATATTTCAAATTTTATTTTTTACAATGAATAGTGTTGACATCAGACGTGCGACCTAATTAAGTCCATTTATTATATGCACTTAGCTTGTGCTAAATTAAGGTCGGATCTGTAAGGTTTGCTCATACTTATGACCGTCGTGGTTTGATGGAACATAATGATTATAGATTCCTTACATATTATCAAAACATTCAATCAATTAATGACATTCGGAAGGATTTACGTCGGCGCCCATCAATTCTACCAATCATATGCTATAGCTTCATTCTCTAATCAGTTCATTAATTACTAGGGGACCCCATTTAAGGTCGGCTTCATGATAACCTGATGGAGCCAACCTTAGCAACCATGAGGATATGTCATTGGTGTACGTTTCCAGTTCGGTACTGTATGTCGACTTGACATCAACCAATTAGGACGTAAGCCATTGGCATAGGTTCCCAGCTCGGCACTATTGTTGACAAGACAAGAATATGAAAGATACTGACCCATCTTTTCCTATAAAAAGGAGGACAGTATCCTTAAGGAGGAGGGAATGGGGAGATGCCCAACAACTTCATATTTTAAATATCTTATTTGATAAAACAAACTTGTAGTTTGTAAGTACTTATCAATAAAAATCCTTATTTACACTTGAAATTAGCTTGAATTTTGGTTATACAATTTTCGATGTCAACATATAGAATGAGTCATATTTATAGGGAACCCATAAAACTTAGCTAGAAAATGGAATCAAGTCCTAAAGATATTAAAAATATACTATACAAGAGTTTTAACTAAAATAGAAGATTGCACAAAATTTAAAAAAACCACGGCCAGAATTTTACTATGTGGCCGTATAGATCATTTGAAGACCTCCTCTTTTATTTCGGTAAAGGGGCATGCGGACAGTATGTGGTCACATAGTTGTTCATTCCGTCTCCTTCGTCCAATACTTGAATGTTTCTCCACGTCGTTTCATCTTCCAACTTGGTGATCGATGTTTCGTCCATAGCAGCTTGAACAAGTAGTCTCATTGCTTCTTTGCCCTGCTTCGCCCACGACCTAGTTATTGGTCCTTCCTCAACGATCAATAGATCTTTGCCCAGACTTGCCCTCGTATCATGGATCACATCATCCCCTCCCTTTTTGAAAGGATTTGATCTCGAATATGTACCTGCATCAAAGAGAGAAGGATCAGAGACGTTAAAAGTAGTCGAAACATTATACTCACATGGAATATCTAATTTGTAGGCATTGTCATTGATCTTTTCAAGGGCTAGTAATCGACCATCTCCTCGTGGCTGCATTTTTAACTTTATTTGTTCTGGAAATCGTTCTTTCCTCAAGTGTACACAAACCTAACCTCCTGGTTCAAATGTAACATGCTTTCATCCTCTATTTACTTGAGAAGCATAATGCTTGTTTTTCTTTTCAATTTGCAACTTTACCTTTTCATAGAGTGATTTCACCAAGTCGATCTTCTCTTTTCCATCTAAGCTACCCCTTTCATTCATAGGTAAAATAATTAAATCCAAATTGTGTTAGTGGATTAAAACCATATATAACTTCAAAAGGTGAGTAATCAATAGAAGAATGTGTGGCCCTATTATATGCAAATTCTATGAATGGTAAATACTCCTCCCAAACTCTTCAAGTATTTGTTAACTATGGTGCATAACAATTATATCATAGTCCTATTAACTACCTCAGTTTCTCCATCCCTTTGTGGGTGACAAGTAGTACAAAACAATAGCTTGGTTCCCAACTTATTCCATAAAAACTTCCAAATTGACTAAGGAATTTAATATCCCTATTTGATATAATGCTTCTAGGAATCCCATGTAAGCGCACTACTTCCTTAAAGAATAAATCCGCAATATTGGTGACTTCATCAGTTTTATGACATGGAATAAAATGAATCATTTTACTAAATCTATTTACCACCACAAATATAGAATCTCTCCTTTTCTTAATCCTAGGTAAACCCAACACAAAATCCATAGATACATCAACCCAATGCTCACAAGAAACGGGTAATTGCGTATATAAATGATGAGGTAAAACCTTATATTTAATCTGTTTACATGTAATGCACCTGCTACAAACCCGATCAACACCAACTTTCATCTTAAGCCAATAAAATGTTCACCTAACATCTCTAAGGTCTTCTTAACCTCAAAATGACCCATTAGACCTCCACTATGTGCTTCACGTAGTAATAATTCTCTCATTAAACATTTAAGGACACATATCTTATTTTCTTGAAATAAATACCCATCATGCCTAAAGAATCTATCCACAACACATTTATCACGTGATTTGTATATATTAGAGAAATCTGGATCATTAGTATACATGTCCTTAATATATTCAAATCCTAGAAACTTGGCACCTAAAGAAGTTAAAAGTACGTACTTTCTTGATAAAGTATCCACTACCACATTTTCTTTACCTTATTTGTACCGAATAACATAAGAAAATGTCTCGACGAACTCCATCCACCTTGCAAGTCTCTTGTTTAGCTTACATTGACCACTTAAATGCTTCAAGGACTCATGGTCAATGTGAATCACAAACTCCTTTGGCCATAGGTAGTGCTACCATGTCTCCAAAACTCAAACAAGTGCATAGAACTCCTTGCCAAATGTAGGATAGTTGAGAGCTAGTTCGTTTAGCTTTTCACTAAAGTAAACTATTGGCTTTCGTTCCTGCATTAAGATAGCTCCAATACCAATTCATGAGGCATCACATTCAATCTCAAAAGTATTGTTAAAGTTAGATAATGACAAAAACAGTGTAGTACACAACCTACCCTTAATAGTATTAAAAACAAGTTCTTTTTCAACGCCCCAATGAAATCCTACACTTTTCTTTCTAATTTCTGTGAGTGGTGTGGCAAGTGTGCTAAAGTTTTTAACATAGCGCCTATAAAAGCTAGCTAACCCATGAAATATTCTTACATCAGTGACATTTTTAGATGTTGGCCACTCCTTAATGGCTTGGATTTTCTCCTCATCCACTTCAATATCCTTTGCATTAACAGCATAACTAAGAAAAATAACTTTTTCCATGCAAAATGTGTACTTTTTAAAGTTGGCATAAAGTTGTTCTTGTCTTAACACCACATGCACACATCTTAAATGTCATATATGTTCATTTAGATCCTTACTATATACCAATATGTCATCAAAGTAAACTACTATGAATTTACCTATGAATGCATGTAAAACGTGATTAATTAATCTCATAAAATGTGCTATGTGCGTTAGTAAGTCCAAATGACATGACTAACCACTCATATAACCCATGTTTAGTTTTAAAAGCAGTTTTACACTCATCTACTTCTCTCATCCTAATCCGATGATAACCACTTTTAAGATTAATTTTACTAAATATGCATGATCCATATAATTCATCTAACATATCATCTAACCTAAGAATATGATGACGATACTTTACCATGATATTGTTGATGGCCTTGCAGTAGATGCATATCCTCCAAGTTCCATCTTTCTTTGGCACAAATAGCATTGGAACGACACATGGACTCATACTCTCCCTCACATAACCTTTGATCATCAAATCTTCCACTTGCCTTTGAAGTTCCTTAGTCTCCTCGGGATTACTCTAATAAGCCAACCTATTCGAAATGACAACTCCAGGTACGAAGTCAAATTGATGTTCAATGTCTCGAATGGTGGTAGCCTACTAGGCATTTGCTCCGAGAGCACGTCTTCGAAGTCTTACAGCAAAGAAATAGCCAAACTAGTGATGGTGTATTAGATTACTCAAGATTCAGGAATGGATCCTTATAAACCAACAAGATCATATGTCGGCTCTCAAGTACTGTCATCTTCAACTCACTCCTTTGGCAAAGAAATTTACGTTCGACTATTCCCTTATCTCACAAGTCTCTTTTTATTTTATCTCTTATGACTCTACTCTTTTTCTCACTTTTAGTCACCTCACTATTTTCTCTCTTGCTCTCTTGTTGTGAAAGATCAACCTCACTCTTTTTTTCTCTCAATATTTTTCCTCTCTTTTTCAATTTGATTTGATCTTCATATATTTGTTGTGGTGTCAATGGTGTAAGAGTAATAGAGTTCCCATCTTTAGTAAAACTGTGCCTATTTTCATACACATCATGTATCGCCTTCCTATGATATTGACATAGCCTTCCCAACAAAATATGCTTGACTTGCATAGGAACTACATCACTTCATCATGATATCGTCCAATTGAGAAACTCAACAACACTCACATACTCACCTTACTCTCTCCACATTCATTCAACCATTGCAATTTGTAAGGCTTAGGATGTTTTAGCATAGTCAATCCCAACTTTTCAACAAGTGTAATGCTAGTTGCATTGGTACAACTGCCTTAATCAATAATCATACACGCACCTTGTTGTTGACGTGGCATCTCATATGAAATATGTTATCCCTTTGCTACTCCAAGTCATCTACTTTGATTTGAAAACTAAGAGCTTGTCGTCTAACCAATAGCTCTCCTACTATGTACTCCACTTTCTCACCATCACCAACGTCTTTCAATTTTGGCATGTCATCATATTTACCCTCACTATCATTCACTACTTCTCCATTGTCGTGCAAGATCATTACCCTTTTGTTTGGACATTAAAAAGCAATGTGTCCTGATCCCAAGCACCTAAAGTATTTAGTATCCCGATTCCTAGAGGGTTGGGAATCCATCTTGGGTGTATTTTTT
Organism: Fraxinus excelsior; assembly: GCA_019097785.1. Lineage (NCBI taxonomy): Eukaryota > Viridiplantae > Streptophyta > Magnoliopsida > Lamiales > Oleaceae > Fraxinus > Fraxinus excelsior. Next base: position 19,403,716 of record CM032627.1, read on the forward strand.
CTAGCAACTTCATCTCTTCCTTTCGATAGCTCGGTTCTACCTTTTGAAAAAGCCCAATCACATTTATTGTTATCCCACTTTGGTTTCCAAGAAGAGTTAGAACCCGAAGAACCCAATGAATATCTAGTTGTCCCATTTCTCTTCAATTGTCTTTCCACCTTCATAGCCACATGTAGCATGTCTTCCAACTCCATATAATGTTGAAATTCTACCACATTAGCTATATCTTTATTCAAACCATTCAAAAATTGGGCCATGGTGGCCTCTCTATCCTCCTCAACATTCTCTCTAATCATAACAATCTCTATCTCATTGTGATAATCACCCACACTCCTAGAACTTTGATAGAAGCTTTGCAATTTTTGATGAAGCTCCTTATAATAATGATTAGGCACAAACCTCTTCCTCATGATAGCTTTCGATTTTTCCCATGTACTAATAGGCTTCTCAAGGTTCTTCCTCCTGGGTGTTGCTACTTATCCCACCAAACGATAGCATAATCAGTAAATTTAACCACTACAATCTTTACCTTATTTTTCTCCAAGTAGTTGTGGCAATCAAATAGCAATTCTACTTTCCTTTCCCACTCCAAGTATGCCTCCGGATCACTCCTTCATTTGAATGCAGGAATTGTCATTTTGATATTGCCCATACTTTTATTAACACCGTCTTCCATAAGATCTCTACCTCCCTTTTCATGCCTAACTCCCAAATATCTCATTCTTCCTAACTCGACATCCACCAATGCATCCTCATTAGTGTCATTAACCACTCCCATTTCCCAGCAAAATTCGCTCGACGATCTTACCTTTCTTGCCTCTTTGCGTTAGGAAATCTCTAGGTTGTTCCCTAAGTAAGTTAGAAAGCAGTGCGTCTTGTCGATCCAAGCTATCCCTCACATCCTCAATCAACCTTTTGAACCTTCATATCACCTTATCCGAATTGTTGGCTTGACTATTATTCCTGCTTGAAGTAGAATCGTTTCTATCCTGTTTAATATGATTAGCTCCACTTGTTTTGATTATAACAAACAATACATTTATGTTTCCAACATATCTAGTTTTTTGAGTTTTCCATGTATAATTCTTTCTAAACACTCAAAGGCACAAATCGTCATCCATTCAAAAACAAGCAATTAAAAGAGAATCGAAGAGAACAAAAATCTTGAAGATTAGAATTTAGAAGTTATTTATCGAAACTTCATTTATATGTAAAGGTATACTCATCGATTTTGGAAAATGCATAAAGCACAAACATTTTTCACTATTCATACACTTGCATAAAAGAATGATTGATGTGAAAATATGTTTTGAAAATTAAACATTTTGACAACAAAAACTTTTATTCAAAACAAAGATATTTTTGGTCGACCGGTCGACCGGTTCGGTCGATCGGTTCACTTGACTGAAGTGTCAGTCGAAACTCCAATGGTCTGATTTTTACAACAACTATATTCACACTTCGGTTGACCAAAATTGATCAATCGAAACTTCCTGATTTTCAATTTTTTTAATTTATAAATAGACATCTCTTTTACATTCATTACCAACAACTTACAAGAGATATTAAAAGAGCTTATTTATTGAAAATTATTGAGTTTACTTGATTCTAAATTCTATTTCATTTATTACAAAATAATTTCTTGATTGATCAAACATATTTCATCTATCTTATCAATAATTCTATTTTGCAAAGAACTTTTCTTAATCTCATCTATTCCTCATTTTTGGTAGAAGTTTTCTTTGCCAACACTTTTATTAAAGTGTAAATCTCTCTTCATACTTAACTTGTATTATTTGTTAAGAGAGATCATAGGTTGAAAACTTTGATACAAAGATACAAACTATTTCATTATCCATCATTCATCAAAGTTTACAATATAAACACTTGAGCTTTACTATTTGCTATTCATTGAAGTTTTATCCTAAACTTTCTAAACACTTGACTTGGTTATATCATTTGTCAGACTATTTCATTATCCATCATTCATCAAAGTTTACAATATAAACACTTGAGCTTTACTATTTGCTATTCATTGAAGTTTTATCCTAAACTTTCTAAACACTTGACTTGGTTATATCATTTATCAGGAGAATTCTTTCAATTGTAAAATTATCATTTATATTTCGGTGGTTTCGAGAGCCTTGTGAAAACTCGATTATTGTTAAGGATATGTGCTCTTTGTTGTAAGTCACCTAAGGATAAGTGCTCTTTGTTATAAGTTACTTAAGGATAAGTGCTCCTAGTTGTAAGTCACTTAAGGATCGGTACTCCTTGTTTGTAAGTTACCACTATAGTGAATTTGACCTTACTCATGACGGAGAGCTTGATAACGAGGACGTAAAACACATTGTGTATCGAACCCCATTAAATTTGCTTGTTATATTTACATTATTGCACTTTACTTTAAATTGCTATTTATACCGTGCCATATCCATACTTGAATTAAATTGTTGAATTTACATATTTACTTCTCATATTACACTTTGCATCCATATCTTGTGAAGACTAATTTTTGAAAAAGTCTCAAAAATCAATTCACCCCCTATTGGTTAGTTTTTATTTGGTTATCAATTGGTATGAGAGCCTAGGTTCACATTTTAAAAGATTTTACTATCTTGTGTTATGGCTAATCTTAATATTGAGGGGCATTCTACAAATCATCTTCCTTTGTTTGATGGCACCCATTATAATTATTGAAAAACTAGACTGATGATTTATATCCAATCAATTGATTATAATGTTTGGGAGGTTATTGAATTTGATCCTCGTAAACTTACTAAGGTAATTAAAGTTGATGGAAAATCGGACCAAATTATTTCAAAACCTAGAGAAGAGTATGATGAGGATGATAAAAGAAAAATGTCATTGAATGCAAAAGTCAAAAATCTTCTTTATCGTGCTTTGAATATAAATGAATTTAATCGCATTAGCACATGTGACTCCACATATGATATTTGACATTCCCTCTTAGAAATTACACACATGGATACAAACAAAGTGAAAGAAACTAAGATAAATCTCTTGTTTAAAAACTTTGAAAACTTCTTTATGAAATAAGACGAACCCATTGATAGCATGATTACTCGATTCACCGATATTGTTAATGGCCTTAAAGGTTTTGATCGAAAATTTACTAATGGTGAACTTGTTAGCAAAAATCTTAGGTCTCTCTCGAAAGATTGGGACTCATTGAAGATGTTGATAGAGAATACCAAAAATATCAACATATATCCTTTAGAAGAGCTATATGGAACATTGATGACTTATGAGTTAAATCATGCCGAAACAAATGAGAAATCTTAAAAAGCAAAAGAGGAGATTCTCTTAGAAGAAAAATTGCCTTGAAATAATCAAATGATGAAGAAACCTCAAACCTGAATAAGGGTGAAATAATCAAATGATGAAGAAACCTCAAACCTGAATAAGGGTGATGAGGAACTTGATGATCTTGTTCTCCTTGTCAAGAAGGGGAGAGGTTTTCTCAACAACCGTTGATTTCAAAAGAAAGAAGACAAAGGTGAGTAAAAGAACAAAAAGGTTGTATGTTATGATTGTGACAAATTCAATCACAAAAGAACCAAATGTCCAAGAAGAGAAAATTCTTCAAGAAAAAAGTTCTGCAAGCCACTTGGGATGAAAGTGATAATGAGCAAGAAGAAAGTGTAAGTCAAGATGAAGTTGCAAACATGTGCTTCATGGCCATTGAAGATGAGATAAACACAAATGACACTCCCTCTTATGATGAATTATCCACTTTATATGATGAAATCATCGGAGCCTTTGAAAAACTTGCTCTTAAACATTCTACTCTCAAAAGATAACATATTTTATTAAAAAATGAGATCAAAAAGATTTTGAAAACTTAAAAGGACTTTGAGAAAGAAAAAGATGATCATGAATTCCTAATCAAAGAAAATGTTTCCCTAAAAGAAAAAGTCCTAGACTTAACGAACATTGTGTCAAATTTACTCAAGGAAAGAAAAACTTTGAGTTAATGTTTGAGACACAAAAATGTGTTTTTTGATAAAGGATGAATTGGATATAAACCTTCACTCAAGCAAAAATCTCTTGAAAACATTTTTGTCAAAGCCTCTAACATCACATGTAGCTTTTGTAACAAATTTGGACGTATAGCTTTTAACTGCTTAATCAAAAAGAAATTACACTTTCAAAAAAAATAAGTGGGTTCAAGGGTCCACTGACACTAACTTTCAAGGACCCAAAGTTAAATGGGTACCAAGATCAAATATTTGAATCAATTCTTATAGGTGTCTTCAAGGATAAGCAATTGGTTCTTAGATAGTGGTTGCTCAAAACACATGACCGGAGACAAAACATTATTATCAAACTTCAAAAGGAAATATGGGGGTCATGTCACATTTGGAGATAATGTCAAAGGAAAAATCATGGGCATTAGAAATATTGGTAATCATTCATCTCCTTCTATTGAAAATGTTTTGTTATTAGATAATCTCAAACATAATTTGTTAAGTATTAGCCAACTATGTGATAAAGGTTATCATATCAAATATGATTCTTCAAAATGCCTTATTAAGGATGCTACATCGAAAGATGTATTGTTCATAGGAAGTCGAAGCAAAGATGTTTATGTCATTAACATTGAATTTGAAAAAGAATTGAAATGTTTGTCAAGCTTCAAAGATGTTACTTGGTTATGGCAATGAAGATTAGGCCATGTTAGAATGGACCTAATTTCAAAAATCTTAAGAAATTGCTTTGTTAAAGGTTTACCAAATTTGAAATTTGAAAAAGACAAAATTTGTGATACTTGTCAATTTGGAAAACAAACAAAAAGCTCGTTCAAAACCAGCAATTCTCTTTAACTACAAAAATTTTACAACTTCTTCATATGGATCTTTTTGGACCTTCTAAAACCGCAAGTTTAAGTGGCAAGCATTACACATTTGTCATCGTTGATGACTTCTCGAGATTTCCTTGGTTTTGTTTTTGAGCTTGAAAAATGAAGTTTTAAAAGTATTGAAACATTTTTGTAAAAATGTTCAAAATAAAAAATGATATTCTATCACAACCATTAGAAGTAATCACGATGGAGAATTTGATATGTTGAATCAAAGAACCAACACAATCGCCGACAATATGTTGGACGCCAAAAGAACTAATCTTGATAAGTTTAAAATTAATTCAATGAAGAATGAGAAAAAATCAATATGTCTTGCAATAATATCTCTCAAATTATGTTTTTTACAATGAATAGAATGAGTCATATTTATAGATAACCCATAAAACCTAGTATGTTTACGGAATCAAGTCCTAGAGATATCAAAAATATACCATACAAGAATTTTAACTAAAATAGAAGATTGCGCGAAATTTGGAAAAATTGGGGGCCAGAATTGTACTATGTGGATACATAGTGTAAATCTATGCTGTCGCATAGATCATTTGAAGACCTTTTCTTCAGTTTCGGTATAAGGGCATGTGACCGCATGCCCTGAATAACTATGCAGTCGCATAGTTGTTCATTCCGTCTCCTCCGTCCATTGCTTGAATCATGTTTCTCTATGTCGTTTCATCTTCTAAGCCCAACATGAAACTTGCCCCCTTGCTTATTGTAATCGATATTTCGTTCACCATAGCTTGAACAAGTAGTCACATTACTTCTTTTGTCCTGACTCGCCCGCGACCTAGTTATTGGCCCTTCCTCAACGATCAATAGATCATTGCCCAAACTTACCCTCGTATCATGGATCACATCATATGTGATTTGGGCACATGTCTTGAACATGCTCGATAGATCTTCAGTTGCTTCTACAACCTTACCTTCAAGTTTCCTTGACACATACATGTAGCAACATTCATTTTTATTTTCTTCTGCCACTGAATCACAAGTACAAAAATAGTGACAAAATTGCAAAAATGGATACAAATAAATCAATTGAATAGCCTTACAGACTTGATAAGTGCATTTCTGTGCACTTATTCGATCCATATTACTAAGTTTTTGTATCGTTTTTGTATTGAATGTTACTTAATTTGGGTTAACTTTATCTTATTTCAGTTTTGAATTCGTTTCTAAGGAATTGAAAAAGAAAAAATGATCAATTGGCCAATGGATGGAAGTTTAGAGACTAATATGCGTTTTATAAAAGTTAAAGTACTAAAATCGAAGTAATTTAATGTTAAGGACCTCAATGAAGAAAATAGCTAAAAAGAAAATTCGAGAAATTTTTATAATTGGGCAACCGCCCAGTTATATAGGTCGAGAGCCTCCCGATCCTTCACCTCAATTACAAGGGCTACTTAGTATACTTGGGCAGCCGCCCCGTTTCTTACTGGGCGCCCGCCTAGGCCAATTCGGCTAGAAAATTATTTTGTTTTTCATAATTCAATTCCAACAAGGAAACTTCCATTTAAGCCATGATATGTACGATTTTTTGATATCTTTTGAGACTCTTTAGAGGGATTATAGTTACCAACTCTCAAAATATAATTAGGGTGTGGAGAACGAATTGCAAAATGAGCAAAATAACAAATCAAAATCAAATCCTAGAAGTTCAAGATTGAATTCAAGAATTTTGAAGGGATGAACAACTGTTATCTTTTGTTTTCTTCTTCATAACATGTTTGGGTATATTTATTTGTGCTAGGAGAACGATGAATCATATAATATGAATTTTTAATCTCTAGTTTTACATATTTGACATTGAAAACACTTTTTTTAATTTTGAATGATTTACATGATTATCTTTTCTCTACGATTATTGTGCATGGTAATTGTATGAATTTGATGACTTATTTTATGTATTTGAAAGAAGGAAAATAGGTTCAACATAGTGTAAATTGTCATACGGTCCGATATGGAATAAAAATATACCGATATGCTTTATGTGGATCTTTAAATGTTCATAAAAATTCATGCATTATTATATGTTCGCATCCGTCATAAAAATATAGACGGGTCATACATGAGTAGGTTTAACATTACTCGAGAGAGATTGTTAAATAAAATAGGAACATTGATTCTTCAAAATTTAATCATGTTATCAAAGTGTAGAATTAAGGTTAAAAATTATTATTGTATGAGAATTTGGGATCCTAATGCATTTTTTATTTATTAAACACATCAATTTGTATTTATTAAAATTGAACTAAATCAATTTCTATGGAACGATACTTAAACTCAAAATTCACTTTATTACTTGTTAATGATTCGTACATTTGCGATGATTTCAATTCGAAAGGTATTTTCGTGAACATGACTAACTCGTTGAACTCACCTTTCCGCCCCACCCCGATCCCACTCTGAACCCGTCTGTCCCGCTTTAACCGGGTATGGGGATGAGGATAGGGTAATGCAATAAAAATACCCAACAAAATGGGGGTGGAAATTGTCGACCCGTCTCGTACCCACCTCATTGCTATCCTATTTTTATCTTGTCATCTTATTTTATAGTTAAATTGTATTTAATTTACTAAAATAAATTAAACACATACTTTGATTCTCGAAAATATTATTAATAAAATTGTTGGATTAATGGAGTTAAGAGGACCGATGCATTGGCTTGTGAGCATGCAAGTCCAAAGTCGTCATTCGTCAAGGCGAATTCTTACATGCTTGATTGAAAATATTAAAGATTCACTTCAATATTTTCTTTTCCCAAAATATCATTGAATTTTTTAAGTCATCAGTTGAGTTGTGCCAACGTGATGATAGAAAAACACTTGACGTTCGGATAGGGATGTTAGATGGGGCAATTGGCTAGAGTCCAATACGAGCAATGAACGCAAGCCAAAAAGATCTCGAGAGACGCTTGTCAACTCGTAAATTTGTTCGTAATTTATGAATGAAAATGCTTGCGCCACCGTGTGATGGACCGAGCCAAGGAGCTGAGCAACAAGAACTATATATTATCAAGAAATCACGCCTCTCAATAACAGCAACAAGAAGATTCGAGAAAACATACGTTCAACCCCAAAAACAGAAGCGCAGAGCATTCCCTCCCAAAAAGCATTGGATATCAAAGGAACAGAAAATAGAAAACAAAAAAACCTTCTTTTAAAAAAATAAAAAATAAAAAAAATCACAGTTAACAGTAGTTTCATTTATGCAAACGTCAATTCATCTAAACAATAACAACGATAACAGCTTAAAAATGGGAAAGCTGCAAAATAGAGTAGAGCATCACATACAACACTCTCCCCATGACGACCTCAAGAACTTTGACAATTCACTTTCAAGTACCCAGCCACATTAAGTTGCCTTTAAATAAGCAAAGCAAGGAGGATAAATAGGCATATCATATATGGGAGGAAAAGGTGAAATCCACAAACATCACACAACCAGGCTTACACCATTCCACAATACACACCGGTAACTTCTATAACTGCTGGAAACCCTAGAAAAGCGGAATAACTACAAAATAGAAATTTGACATTCATATGGATTTGCCAGAAATTTGCAACGTGGTCATTATTCTTCGTCATCTCCAAGCTTGTACTCACTGAAATGATTGACCCTGAACGTCCATTCTCCTTTGACTGGATCATAGGACACAAACTCAGCACCTTGATCCTCAGCCTTTCTTTTAAGCATCTCTTTGTACTTCTCAATTCTTGGTCCTGATGTGTATTGCTGTCCAGTCTTTTTATCAAAACATTTTATATTGAGGAGTTTTACCTCAGCAGGTTTGTTGAGACCTTGTCCAATTGGAGGTTTCTTGGTTTCATCCATATACACAATAACCTCTCGATTATTGAATTGAACAAGAGACTCCAGATCAAGCCTTCGCACATCTGTCTCCCCAAAGAACTTGATGCTACCAAAACCATGTCTCCCAACCACAAAGTCCTTCACATGGCGACAAAACCCTGGCTTGGCTCTTTCCTTTGCAGCCAGCTCCTGAATTCGTGGCTCTGTGTAGTAGTCAGAGTGGCGAAGCTTTGGCATCAGTGCCTCTATGTCCGCACCATGCTCATAAACAATTGCTGCTTCACCAGCTCGGTGGCCAGTAAGAGTGATGTAAGAATCTCCTAGCTTAGAAACACCATCAATGAACTCATTAGCGTTCTGGTTCAAATCGACAGAGTGACCTTGGTCCTCGGCAAGACCATTCATGATCCCATCTTCTGCAAGGAGAGAACAAGTGCATCAAGATTAGAAATATTCAGGTAATATATCTCTTGCTATAGAGTATTTAGTATAGAATGCAACCACTATCATTTTATGAGGAAAGTCCATTTTCCAGGTACTGTCTCTTGCTACAGAGTATTTAGTATAGAATGCAACCGTTATCATCTTATGAGGAAAGTCCATTTTCCCACACAATTCACCACTCAAACCAACAATCCTTGGAGAAAAATAATGATTTTTTTTCCTAGTTCTTGACAGACAGAAGAGGTCCACTACTGTGCTAAAGTATGGTAGAGTGGATGGAACCTTCATCCACTGTTCAGCATCACTATTTCAATAAGCTAAAAATTGCAAACTTGGTAGATTGGATCCTCTTTAAAAGTAAGTCACATAAATCAACCAGGGTTAGCTCTCCAGCACTCCACTTTTTGAAAGCAGGATGCCACTTCAAGCTCCACTGTCCATTATCACTTCATGCTCTAAAAAATCTCCAGTTACATGATGGTTGTCAAACAGTCATGATCATAAATGACAGTAAGATGGTTGACACGATAATGGTTGAAGGAGAAAATAGTAGGATCAATGTGATTACGTAGAACATAGTTGTAGAACATAGTTGAGAGAGAGAGAGAGAGTATTAAAAAAAATAAAAATAAAAAAAATGATAGAGAATGGAATGAAAGGGTAGATGAAGAAGATTAAGTGGCAGTAACCTAATACTCATTTGAATTAGGGATTCTATATATTCCTAGCTATTTCCCTTCATGAGGAGCCAATAATCATCAATGACAATAGTAGTGCATAACTGGGAACTTAATTGAACGCCATACAAACCCATGCAAACTCTCTAAAATGCACAAGATCATAATCAACTTTCCATAACATCTGAATATTTTTAATAGAGTATAAAATGGACTAATAACTGTTCCTAGCTCCTGTCAAAAGAAATTATAATTTTTGACAATCATTCTCCCCCACCATGACAGAGGACATAACCAAAATATGGCCTTCACTTTACAACTACCATTTTTCGCCACATGGTATCCTAATTTCTTGGTGTAGAACAGCACCCTAACTGCACATCCATCTTTCCCAATGTTCAATTATATCATATATCATACATATCCAGTTTCCGGGATCAAAGCCACTCTAGCATGGGAAATATGACACAGGAGTGTCATTATTTGCAACACTTGAACCAAGAGAAATCACGATTCTTTCATTAGTGAGTTGAATTCCAATAGGCAGATATTGGGGTAACTTTCAACAGAGTTCTGAGAATGGTGACAACATATTTGTCATTCATATAATATATTGTTGGAAAGGTAATTAAGGGTTCTAGAACAATTTACGGATATTAATTTGGACATTTTCATGAGAAGTTATTGTTGGTTTACTCCATATTATCCAGCTGCCTAATCCACCCAAGAATACAAGGAGTTTTCATCTTTTCAAGGTTCCTAGAAGACTTTAATGTATGTGAATGATGAATGAACGAATTTTTAATTTAGAATTCATGTATGTTCATTTAATTCGATCTTGAAAATATTTCAAGATTGCTTTGGTAATAGCCCATGCTTGGAGGGTTGTTTCAAGTCACAGCTATATAAGCTACACCATTGAAAGCCTTGAAACAATTGAGTTTGAACATATGAATTAAGTTATTTGAGAGGTGTCTATCCTTCTCTTCTTAACTCTTATCTCTTTGGTGGATTCCAAGGGTGGTGAGTTTTCTTAGCCCTGTATCCCTTGTTTAATTCCTTTGGGTGGTGATTTATTGCATCCCCTTAGGCATTTACTTGGGTGGAGAGCTATTTTATCCATTGTTATCTTTTCTTTATCAATCTTCACTCCAACCCGGTATCACAATAACCTTCCGAATAATTCTCATAGATGTTTCAACATTTTCCGAAGAAGATGAATACTGGAAAACTGGGAACAAAATAGAATCATATTACAAAGAGAAACAATAGATATATTCATGAGAAATATATCATTAAAAAAAATATATACAGAAGATGACAAGATAATAGGATTTATATTAAAGAAGCACTCACCATCTATATTCTCAGTTCTGTAGACATTTATGAGAGTGGGAATATCTTCAGGAATTTTACCTGATTAGCAACAGTAAATAACAAGTCAAACATTTGGGCACTAGTACTAAAGCATAAACTCAACATTACAACATCTTCCTCCTCCTACCCCCACAAAGTATAGAAAGGAAACGAAATGAATATTCCAAAATGAATGAAAGACAAGTTAAAACATGAGAAAACAAACATTGAATTTATACTACAATAGCAAACATGCACCCCCAGAATTCCTCATTCTGGTCGTTTTATCCTTACTAATTTACCACAAAATTTAGGAAGTTCTATTCCATATTATCATCATGAGTAAAAAAGCCCTTCCTCCTCACAGGTTATTCATTTATATATTATCTATTGATATTTATGCATCTCCAAAATATTTCCTCCCATTGCTGCTCTGTATAAGTTAAAGTTGGAAATATGTTAGGATATGGAACAGCAAAGGTTTGAAGGATCCTGGAATAAAATATTATCAGAGATGAACCCAAGCACAACCTATAATATGGTAACTTTTGAAGGATGATGGTAGCTTGAATACCAGTAGCATTTTTAGCACCATGCAGGTGTCAGTCACCATTTGGTTTGAACTTATTCTGTAGCGATAAGGCTATAGACCGGGGGGGGGGGGGGGGGGGTGTGGTAGTTTTTGTCATGAATCCCAAGCACCATCATCGACAACGCCTACTACCTCATTAATGTGGGCATCATGTGGTGAAAAATGATTTTTCTATGCATTAACTTGTGGTTGAGTTTGTTCCCCAATAAAACCAAAGATGAACTGCAAGTTTCACACCCAACTTCTGTAGGATAGCACTTTGCCTCAATTGTCTATGATTCATTTAATTGGGAGAAATAGGTAAATGTCAGGGATTACATCATACAAAAAACTTTAAAAAGCACATTATCATTAAGCCTTCCTCTCAGGGAATAATTAAATAAATCAAGTTTCAGCCTCTGTGCCTCTGTACGTAAAAAAAATCCTAATAAAAGATAAAGGAAAATGAATCATAACCAGCTACCAAGAGGCAATTACGATCTCTTGAAGATGTCCAACAACTTCTAAGTGGACTAATCTTACAAGTACCATGTGTAATTATTTTAACGCTACTCCTAATCCTTCCAAAGTATCAAAGAGCGCAAAATCTAGCACATCTCATCAGATATAGAATGCTATAACCATTTACCATTCTCATGTACAGGAGTAGACTTGGGCTTTGAAGGGGTTGTCCTCTCTGCGCTTGATCTAGAGGGCCACTGTTCTAATGGACGAATAATTAAAGCTCTTGGGTTCTCCCGTGGAATATAAAGAGCATCTGCCTTTGGCGTGCTGGGTGTCTCTTCATCATCGCTAAAAAAGGGCACCTGAACAATATAAAAAAATGAAGAGAAACACAGTTTGTAATAAGCGATGCTGACGTGATTTCATTAAATGAAGTCAAGAATTTAATTAGAAAAACTATCCCCACCTTTGGACCATCATTTTTAGGGTGATATTTCCTTGCAGGCAATCTACTACGCCTCTGAGAAAGGTGCCGAGACGTCAACAAAGATGATATTCTGATAGGCACTGGTTTGTCAACAACCTGCTTAAAAATAAGCGTTAGTTACTGAGTCAGAAGGTAGTATTCCTTACACCACTAATATGAGTAAATTCTAAGAAGGTTCTAGATCAATAATCAATTGTTTTATTCGAAACATGGATCAAAAACACTGCTGCATAATTTTATTTGGGAGTTAGTCAAGATATTCGTACTTACTGGCAAACTGGAAATTCCATACTGGATGGAAGGAGAAGTGCCAGTGCGGCCAATTGATATCTGGGGCATCGCTGGCAGGGTTCCAAAAGGATTTGTAGCAGGAGCAGATTGAGCAACCAAAGAGCTTTGAGTGCCAGACCTGCAACAAAATTGAATACATCTAAACTTATACCATACCTAAAGCATGCAAGGAACCAGTGCATGGTAACAACTCACTAATAAGAAGTCAAAACTTTATTATCCACGGGTTTATTTGGAAAATTTGCTATTGCAAGTATTACATTGTAAATATCAAAACCTCAAATTTCAAAAATAGCCCAAGTTTAACGACCATTTTTTCGAAATGTTATGGATAATCTCTCAAGTCTAGCACAACTATAATTGCAGAAAAATACCAATCAGATGGGACACGTGAGCTGCATCTGAGTGATACAGAATCCAACAAGTCAAATTTAAGTAACTATTTGCAAGATATGACATTAATACAATTTTTAATGTTCTTAAGACTGGTGTCAATACCAGCTGTGCACTAAGGAACAATGTGAAAATATATATCATGCATTATGAATTCACTAAGTATATTACTATAAAAAGTATAATTTTTTTTAAGCAAAGAAGTATATGATTTTACACACTGTGAGACACCTAAATCTTGAAAGACGTCCTAAATGGATTGCTTTCTTTATCTTGTTAATAGTAAGTCGTAACCATATGATGTTAAATGTCGGGAAAAACGAAAGGCTAAGAAACAAGGATCTTTGGTTTACATTACCAATGAAAATCTCATTAAGGCCGTGGAAATGTTTTCACATCTAGAAGGATCGATTATATGTTTATATGTTAAAACAATGCATAATCATTTTGTTCCAGGTGATCACATCATTTAATAAAAAGAGTTCTTACAACCAATTCAATGTGAATTCTTATGCATGGTACACGATCTTCTCTAATTTACTTAATAAATGATTAAACGGTTTGCTATATTTATTCTATTGTAAACATTAAGTACGTTGAATATTTGAAAATTCACATTCTAATATAAAAAGTTTATTAACCCAGAAGAGAAGATAATGTGTGAATTAAAAAAAAAAAAAAAAAGTTCTAATTCACATCAAGTAAGTCCAGAACAAAGACACAAACAGAGAGATAGTGAAACATACGACTGTCCAAATGTGCCCTGGCCAAAGATGCTCGGTGTGCCACCAAAGACACTTGCACTAGCTGTAAACACAAAACAATGATAACCATATTAATAAGATTCCCAAAATAGATAATAAATGTTACGGTTGAGAAAGATCAAAGAATTGGCCTACCTGTTTGTGGCTGTCCAAAGTTGCTAAAGCCAAAACCACCAGAACTCTGAGTTGGCTGTGAAGGATGGTAAGGCATGGAAAGGGATGGCTTCAGAAAAATGTAGAACAGAAATAAGTTAGCAGTGGTGTAACAACAAATAATAATAACAATCACAAGAAAAATCAAGAGACTGTTGCAGACAAGACTGCTGAACATTAAGCTATAGAAAAGTCCTATAAGCCAAAACTACAACATACCCATGTAAAGTTTCCAACAAAGTTTATAATTAACTCTGCTAAACTGTCCATCCAATTACATTTGGAGAAGATTAAAAACGATTGGCTAAAGTGTTAAGTTCCTACTACACCCATAAATGATGAGACTGATTGAGTATCCTGACTGAACTTACCCATACTCGACCAAACAAGACTATAACCACCCAAACCTTGATTGTATCGGCACATCCGCAAAGCATATTGATCAAATGGCTGTAAGAAATCTTATGCATCTGTCTACCTATGATCACATATTTCCGGATTATCATGACATATTATGTCTGGTCGTAAAAGCCATGTCAATTGTCAGCTCGCCCACGAAGGATTAACATACCTTTTGTCTGCAACTGCTATAGTACTAGAGTGCACATCTAAAGTCAAGTGTAGTAAATGTAAGCAAACTGATTCCATATATTTCCTTTTTTTTTCATACAATATCAATCGTTAATTTCATGAAGGTAAACATGGTAATGATAAAATAAAAAATTAAAAAACAGCAGGGCAGGTAAGTCGGAAAAAAACGTCTAAGTTCTTCAACCACATTTATTAACATGTACATCAATGACATCAGGTAATTGTTGCACATCTACTAAAACACTATGACATAGATTTGGCCTACTGATTTTAACATCTACTACTACGATCTAGGAAGCTCGGATACAGATACGATACGATATAGATATGCTGATGCGACTTTTTGAAAAAAATAGGATATGCCGATACTTTTTATAAAATTTGACATAATTTCATTATATAAAAAAATATTAATATAGAAACATGATAATAAAAATAAAATATAATACTAAAGCACTTTATTAGCACGGCTTTACATATATTAAATCATTATCTATTTTCAATAATAGAATTAATGTAACACCAATTTACATGTATTATTTAATATTAGTAATTATCTAGTTCCAATAATAAAAAATATATTTGTCAACTATAACACGATTTCACAAGTATTGAAAGATTAATAATACATACATTCCCAATAAAAAGTCTAGTTGTTAATTTTAAAACTCTAATTGTGTATTTTCAATAAATATTACTGATATTCAATAAGTTAGTAAAATAATTTGCTAAGTATGTATCAGATATGTATAGAAAACCAGACAAAAATCTGAAATAATTAAAAAATACATATCAGATATGTATCGTGAAATTTTAAAAATATAAAAATAATTAAAATAATTAAAAAAAAAAGGTAATATCTTTTCTTTCCTGTTTAAACTGATAGTATACTCCCCGTGCATTCTTTTTATTAATGAAATTTACTGATTATTTATCAAAAAAAATTAAAAAAAAAAAAGTATCTGGTACTTATCAGAGGATATCAAAGAGAATCGAAGTTTGGATATGTAATGGAAATGGGTATGTAACAAATTTACAAGTATCGGTCTTCTTAGGTTACGATTGCTCTCTTAATAAAGATAATCAAAATTCTAAACATAAATAGTTTGCAATAGAATCAACATTTATGTTAGAGAATGAGATGGGTCATATTTTAGAGACAAAAATTTACCATATGCACACAAGCATCGTGGCATTTTTTAACTAGCCTGGCCCCATTGCTTCAAACTCAAAATAGTTAACGAAAATCTTGTCCCAGCTACTTGAATCACTAAATATTTTCCATTGTTATTTAACATCTTGAATTCTTGTCTTAACTCTTATTTATTCATCATTATGAAGCCTTATATTGGTTTCTTTAAAAACAACAGCAGGAAAAATGAAAATGACAACAGAAGGAAAAAGCAATTCAATTCATGATTAACTCACTGTTGTTTGGCCATATCCCACAGGGTTGCTGGTGTTTAGTAATGATGGAGTGCTTGAGAATAGATTCCCGCCAAAGCCAGTAGAAGGTGTACTAAATAAATTTGATTGACCAAAAGCTGGGGCGGTTTGCCCAAAGACTGAAGTTGCCTGTCCAAAAACAGAACTAGACTGTCCAAGTGAAGGTGCAGCAGACTGGAAAGGTGTGGACTGTGTGTTGCCAAAAGTTAAACCAGAGCCAAATGATGGGGTAGTTCCCTGAGCCGACGAAGAGGCAAAGATAGATGTTGAAGATCCAAAAGCTGACGAGCTTGAGGAGCCGAACAGAGACGGGGAGGTACTGGCTCCAAATGCTGGAGTCGTGGAGCCAAAGATGGAGGATGATGACGAACCGAAAAGGTTAGATGTAGTCGACGCTCCAAAAGGTGAAGAACCAAATGAAGGAGCAGATGAAGCTCCAAAACCAGAGCTACCAAAAGCTGGAGTTTTAGAGGCAAATGGGTTGGAAGCTGTTGAGGATGAAAAAGGATTTGCTGATGACTGACCAAATGCAGGAGTGGTCGATGATCCAAAGCCTGAACTACCAAAGCCAACTGCACCTGTAGATTGACTGGCTGGAGCTGGCCCCCCTGGAATTCATAAAGAAGAAAAATATCAGTCCATATGATTTAACAAGTTGTTTAGGACTATAAGATTTTCACAAGTTCCTGTAAAAAGAAACCTTTATCTCCCAACTGGTAGTCCTCCCACCTAAGTTCTTCATGGCTTTTATCTTTGTAGACGGGCATGGCTGAAATAGATTCAAGCTTACCAGCCGGCTGTGCACTACTACCACCGTCTACCTCAGGTGTCGGTGTGTAAGCAGCTACTCTAGACCCCCCACGTTGTTGCCCTCCAAATGCAGACTGCCCAAAAGCAGAGCTCCCAAAAGTTGGGGTCGTAGCTTGAGCTCCTGCATTATGAATAAGTGGAAACAGCAACAGCGATATAGTATGAGATATTGTCAAAATTGACATCACTCAGAAAGGATGGAAAAAATCTCGCCCAAGCAATTTACAAAATTCTAAAATATTTATCAATTATGCACACATCAAATAACTTACCAAAAGGAACACTTTGAGTTTGAGCTCCAAAGGCTGACGATGTAGATCCAAATGGGCTACTGCCAAATGCAGGACTAGACCCAAAGCTAAAATTGGGAGTACTTCCCGCACCAAAGGCAGCATTTGAGGAACCAAATGCTGGAGAGCTGGAAGCACCAAACGCTGGAGAGGAAGAAGCACCAAACGCTGGAGTGGAAGAAGCACCAAACACTGGAGTGGAAGAAGCACCAAACGCAGGAGTAGTTGATCCAAAAACAGGAGAACTTGACACACCAAATCCACTGCCTGTGTTACCAAATGCTGAGCTTGTCGTGGAACCAAAGGCAGGTGTTGTAGCACCAAAAGATGGTGTGCTTGTGGCACCAAATGCAGGAGTGCTTGACGAGCCAAATGCAGGAGTGCTAGTGGCACCAAATGCAGGTTGACTTTGCGTACCAAAAGGTGTAGATGAACCAAATAGATTGCTTCCAAATGCCGGTTGTGATTGTTGAAATGAGCTTCCAAATGGACTTGTTTGGGTAGTACTTGACCCAAAGCCACCAAAAGCAGGGTTCTGCCCAAACACAGAAGAACCTGTGTATTTGAGACAGTTAATGAGTAACAAATAACAACAATGAATATGATAAGGCAGTAGTAAATCCACAAAAATAACAAAAGAAATAAACCAATAACAATGAGGAAAGAACGGAAGGTTCAGGAGACAACATCCCAACATTTGAGGTAGAAGGTTAGAAAGAGCCACAAAGACAAGCATTACTTAATGATAACAAGTTTCAGAAAAGCGATATCTAAACAGTGAGCCTGAAACTTCATTTGAGGAAAACTACAAGAACGAAAATCACTTATATAAAGTAAACAGAAAATTCTTCGTAACAAACACAAGTTCATAAAGTAAGGCCAAAAAGAACCTGCCCTCACTCAGAACTGAGAAGCAGCAACATAAAAACGGAAATCTATGTTGCACAAAGCATTAGCATTAGCACAAAGTTGACAAAAAAAAGTTGTCAGGTATAACTTCAGGCTCCAAGACAGCTTCGGTTTTCATTACTTGAATGTCACTCTTGCAGTGGAGTACATTTACATAAATATTTTCCCTCTATGCTCATCTAAGCACAATGCAAGATGTAGATCCTTTGAAAATTCATCCAAATTCTTACAGTTTAGTTGTCCTGAAAACTGCTGTTCATTTCCAACAATTGAATGGAAGGAAAATTGAAAATGTTAAACATTTTCAGATTTTCATATGCTTCATCTTGTCAAAACATGGCATTCGCTATGCTCGGTCCGGTGTACCTTTATATAGAGGGGATAAAATGCAAGCATTGCCACTATGGATTATCCAACTTTTCAAGGAGACAAAGTTCAGTGCTCACTGCTGCATCTTTTAATGCTGCCACAAACATCCCTTGACGCCATTGCCACAGGAAGGAGCAAAGTTGAAACTGAAGTATAACAGGTAGGAAACAAACACCTAATCTTCTGAAAGAAACCATCTAAATGCAATAATCACAAGATCTTAACCAGGCTTCTATTAATCATTTCATTTCTTGCAGGCACTCCTACAACATTTATTAAGAAAATATCTTAAGCATTTGTACTAGTTTGATGCATTAACTCGTCTTTATATATTTAGATTGCTACAAAGGAAATGATAGCTAAAGAACGATAACACAGTAAACACCCTGGTAAAACTTGACTATCAAGCAACAGATTAAACTTATGCTTGATCAAAGGAGAAAAGGCCAACAATTTGCCTAATGTGCAGATACACTGTCAATACCTAGAAGGGGAAGGAAGGAAAATTAAGTCCAACTACACCACAAGCATGAGAAAGTAGAGAGTGTGCAATGTCCAATGCAATAAAAAGACCAGCACTAGTTAAAAATATCAACTCAGGCCCTGCTACAGACGAGAGAAGAAATCCAAATAGAAACCCAAGGCTGAACGCATTGTTAAGCAACATCTTTGGAGAAGAAAAAATATACTTCATTGATTTGGTGGAAATAGAAAGAATTTTGATTGTACGTCACTATAATACCCTTCTTATCTTAGTTCAAAATTTTAGTTGACATCAATTTAGTCTTTTAGCCCATTACCCCATCCAATCCTCTAATACGAACACAAAAGTATAAGTAGGCTAGTCAGAAGTTGATCAAAATCCACACTCTTTCCCATCCATCTTCCTTTCCTCAACAATTAACAGCAGTGTTTCTCTCAATCTCCTCTCACTTTTCGCCAAGTGTCTTTAAAATGAGAGAATATTGTGGAAATATTTGGAACAGAGTTTGTTTTGAGGCAATATTGTTTTGCACCATAGCAAATACAATTCTGGGGTTCCAAGGAAATATCAACTGCACATCTTCCATAAGTGTTTCCATAACATAATACCAAATTCAGTATAGGCTGAAAATATAATGAAGGAATGAGAAATTATAAGAAAGTAAATAGAAGCTGCGAATACTGTTACCGCCAAATGCTGATGTTGAGCCACCAAAAGCAGGAGTTGAAGAAGATCCAAAAGCAGGGGACGATGAAGCACCAAACACTGAAGTTGAACCTAAAGGAGAAGAGGATTGGGCACCAAAGACACCAGTAGATGTACCACCAAAAATGGAACCCCCTGTCTGTGAACCAAATGGGCTTGTACTACCAAAGGATTTAGGAGCAAACGGATTGCTACTAGCATTACTGACTTGCCCAAAAACTGGTTGTGACCCAAATGCACTAGATGATTGCCCAAAGGCTGTTGGATACACCAGAAAATTAGTAGACATGCAATAGATCGTGGACGGATGACAACTACTTATTCACTTACAAACAAATTTAATAAACTTAAATTTTTTTGTGAGCACATTATTATTCACATAAATTGGAAATGGGATGAGAAGAAAATGATAGATGGACGTAAGCAGCTAACTAAAAGTCAAGCTTGTAATTAGTTAACTCGTTAGAATCCGATGGATTCACTAATGAAGATGGTCATAAGGTTTAATAAGGGTACATTCAGCTCAAACTAAAAAAATTGGAAAAATTTTGAACCTTGGATTTAATAGAGGAAAGAGAAAAGAACAGAAAGCCAGTAAAAAAATTCTATATTTTCTTTCCAATCAAAAGAAATATAAAATTCAAATTTTATTCAAATCTAATAGAATATCATATGAAGTTAGAGTATTTATTGTAGTCTCCCACAAGTATGTTTGGGCACTTATTTCTCTAATATTATTTCGATGAAACCAAATCAAGGAAATATATTTCTCAGTATTTGATCCTCGCTGAAAACTAAAATAAAAATCTCAAGTCACATCTTCCACAATAATAAGAAATTTTCAGAATGCATTATAACCATCAAAACATTAAATTAAACTGTCACAAGATGATTCTAGTATAACTTCAAAAGCAGGATGCATTAGCAACCTAGAATCTCCAAACCGAAGAGCCAATGTATACAAATTTTTAACAACCAGAGTCCAGTAGGAAACTTGACATTAAAGTAAAATCAAGAAAATAGGAAATAAAGCAAAATCTGATAAGAATCAGGTTTTAACATATAACTGAAAAAGAGACCAATACTTAAAAAAGAAGGAAAGACGCAAACACTTACGGTTGCTTCCGAACATTCTTCCTCTGCAGAATAGAACCAATAGCAGACTTCTCGTTAATCCAAACCCAATAAACTATATGCAATGAAACCTGGAATCAATGAATTTCCTCTGAATTCAGAAACAACGTGTATGTGAGTATGTAGGTTTTTACATATATATAGACAAATATACAACACGCAAACATCTCTATGCTAGGGTTATTATAATATTCGTAAACTACCTAAGAAGAGAAGAGAAGGACGCGGGTGACGTCGATCCAACAGCAACACATTAAACCCAAAACCGAGTTGCGTACAAACAAAGCTGTGTTTAAGGTTCAACTGCGGAGATAGATGTGGAAATGGGGAAAACAGGGAAACATTGAATTATTGGAGACTCAAGAGGAAGAGAGCGACAAAACGGTCCGGACAGTTAGAGGCCAAAACTTGGGCCCGTCGAGGGCCGGCCCATCTTTATTAGCAGGTTATGTAAGGGGAAATTATAAAAAAAATAAGGGCATGTTCTCTTTCTCATTTTCAGGCCGTTTTCTATTTTTGATTTTTTAAAATGATGAAAACGCGTTCTCTTTCGTATTTCGAAACGAATTTTTAAAAACAAAAAAAAAATTTATACACAGAACACCAAAACGAGGGAAAAGTGATTCTGGGCATTTTCAATACAAAACTCGTAAAATTTGAAAAACACGGGAAACGGTTGTTTCGGAACAGTAACACCTCCGATCCCAATTCCTTCGACAGTTCGATGTCTTTCCCCTTCTTCCAATCAATCCTTTCCTCTTCTTCCAATCCTTCATTCTCTCTGGACGACGACTTCTCTCTTGTCGATGCGCCGACACCAACATGGGAAGGCGACTCTTCTGTGAACGCAACGTCGCGACCCATTCGTGGCGATGTTGCTGTGGTTTGGGCCCATATCTGCCTCCTCTCTCTTCGACGTCGGAGAGCCATTCAAGTTTGTTTGTCAAGGCTTTTCCTCAAGTAAGAAATTGAATTCTCCCTCTACAATATATTATGCCCAATTTGGGGACAACTTGATCATCATAAACTTGAATTTTCTTCGAGGATCCACCTTTACGCGGCCATCCTCTCTCCAATTTCTCTCATGAATACATAATAATTCCTCGTAGCAAAGAAAAATAATCCATTTTTTGCAGGATAAATATTTTTGTTGAATCATTTTCACCATTCTCCCAATCGTCGTCGTTCAAGATTATGCAGCGGCTATTGGGATTCATAACATAAATCCCTCATTTCTTGCCAATAACAAATCCACTAAGATTTTTTCTTCGAACTCAGGTTTATCCCCATCTAATTCCACCAAGAAAAACCCTCCCAAAGTTTTTATCTTCATCAATCACTTCACGGAATTCAACCATTTTTAAGGAAGATTTGCAGAACAAAGAAGCCCTTTTCCCAGAAAGAATTGATCCTTGGATGTAGGTGTCAATTCCGGATATTGTAAAGAATCTGATTCAGACTCTTCAATCAATTCTTCAAGCAGCTGGAGTGTTAACTGCTATCATTGTTGTACATGAAAGTGGTCATTTTTTGGCAGCTTATCTTCAGGGCATCCATGTGAGTAAATTTTTCGTTGGGTTTGGTCCAATCTTAGCTAATTTTAATTCAAACAATGTAGAGTTATTCAATTAGATCAATTCCTCTAGAGTGATATTCCTGTTGATGATGAGAATTTACTTAAAATGGACCAATATTTGATTGGGTTCTTGTTATTTTTGCTGGTGTGATTGCTAATATAATATTTTCCTATGTCATAATCTTTGCACGAGTGTTGACTGTTGGATTGCCTGTTCAAGAGGCCTTCCCTGGTGTACTTGTGCTTGAGGTTAGGCCTTATTCGGCTGCTTCGCGAGATGGAGTACTGCCTGGTGATGTTATTTTAGCTGTCAATGATATTGAATTGTCGAAAATAGGAGTTAATTTGGTGTATGAAGTTGTTGATGTAAGAAGTCCTGGAAGAAATATATTGTTTTAAGGTTGGGAGTGGACAACATATCATGGAAATTTATGTCACCCCTGATGAAAATTCAGATGAAAATTTAGGTTGGGAGGTGGAATTCTATTTTTAGGATGCTTTCCAACTAGACTGATACATGTTATAAGCACAGTTTCTGGAATTTGAGCTTGCTTCAGTTGCTAATGTCTAGCGTCTGCAATTCTATGTATTAATATATTTACACTAGAGATTGTTAGAAATAATACATCAGATGTACATTTAAACAAGATCAAACTCTCCTCTCTTTTATAATTGGCATGTGAGGTTTATTAGAATTATTGCACAAATTATTGGTAGTTGTACCTCCATTAATTTGTATCTTTTAGATCATTTTCTTAATTCTAGAATACCACATTAGCCTGGGCAAACTTCTTTTGAAACAATAAACTTGAGGCCTGTAGAAAGACATTGGTGGCAGAGAGTACAATGACAACAGTTTAATTGAGACTTCGCTAGAATTCTTTCACTGGTACATCTAGATTAAAGGGAAAGTGGAACCCACAAAACCTATTCATATCAAGCGCAAAATGACTTGTTCTATGATTTTAGTATCAATTGTTTTTTTTTCTACTAAGAACCAGGTTCCCTTTTTTTTTAATTAATGAATTCATTTCTTCTCTTGCATTACTACAAGCGACTTCTTAGAATCTTTATTAGAGATTGCTTCTTCATTAGAATTTGGTCTTATATTTAAAATATAAGATTCTAATTTCTCCTTTAAACTTATGTGGAAGCAAAGCCATGCTAGTCCTGTTTTTGTATCCAATATTTGTCAACTAATCTGCCACCTTGTTGTCAACTAATCTCTGCTAAATATTGAGATACATTGTTTCTAGATATTAAAATCATCCATAATAAGTTGTTTCAAACATAACTGTTATTTATTCAATTTTGAAATTGTCAATGTACATCTAAATTTGTCCTTTTAGTCTGGATCGACATGTTACTAGTCGATACGAACAAAATGTGACAGTCCAATTTCATTGCAAAAATGTATTTTGTTACGCCCATATTCATTTCTTTGGTCATGGTGTGCTATTTCGAACTTCAATGGAGAAAGTGTTCCCATGAATTAAAAAGAAGTGCCTTGCTCTCTCAATATATTTGCACTGTCTTTCTTGTTAATGATTCTCAAATGAAAATATTGCCTATTGTGTTGGCACTTTCTGTAGGTTGCCCAAGGATACTCAGCTTGGGTTATTGATGGCCAAGGACGCGTCGAAGAAATTGATAGACTTGGGTCTCAAATTTATTCCAATTGCACAGATTATCAAGGATGCTGTTCAGAGTTTGAAGAGAAAAGGCTTTATTGCTTAAAAATAATTTACGTGCTTTGAATTTATGAATGTACTACCTTTATACTGTATTTTAACCAGATTTGGACTTAGGTTTTAAATAAAAATTGTGAGTTTTTCTTCAATATCTTGATTTGAATCAGTATTCTTTATAATAAGTGATTTGCCGATGTCTGAAAACTATTTCTAGTGTTATATACAAGGCACCATATTGCATAGAGGAGATCAAAACCAGCACGAACACAATATATTTGTATAAAAAATGAATTCCAATGAATTTAATGCTGTGAAATAAAAAAAAAAATTTGAGGAAATAATCATAGGGAAAACCTTAAAAATAAAATATTTTTCAATCTATCATCATAAATTAAACAAGTGTGCGGTTGGCTCTTGTGAATGAATTTCATCTAAAATTACTGTCAATTTGCCCAAAGTTTATTTATCTAAGTGGCTTTTGTGTATTCTAGGTGGGAAGGCACTATTAATGACTCGTGAGTATTCATTGTCGCAATCACAAAAAGATCGAACAACTTTCCAATGTCACGAGGAAGTATATTCTTGTACTTCAAATATTTATTGTAAATGTATCTACAGTAATTTAGGTTGTGTTTTTAATATCTTGGAAAAAAAATTTAACGCTTCACCAATTTCAAAATTTATATGTTATTTACTACTATATTAACATTAAACCATTAAAATTTATTGAATAATCAGATTTTTTAAATAAAATATTATTAATAAAATTTCTCAAAATTTCAAAGTAAATGCATTTTCCATTTTTATATTTTTGGAAACAGTTTTTTAGAATAGCAAAAAGAACTCAGTTTCAGAAATTTTAAAATAAACACTCAAAACACAAAACACAAAACGAATTCAGAACTCAAAATACAAAACTGAAACACGAAGAGAACGGCACCTAAGGTGTTTAAATATTGGTTTTTAAAAATCAGGTTTATAATTTATTTATTCAAGAATCAGGTATTTTATT
Organism: Fraxinus excelsior; assembly: GCA_019097785.1. NCBI lineage: Eukaryota > Viridiplantae > Streptophyta > Magnoliopsida > Lamiales > Oleaceae > Fraxinus > Fraxinus excelsior. The sequence continues at coordinate 19,429,029 of CM032627.1, forward strand.
TTAAATATTAAATAATTAATCTCTTCAAACCTTAAACTAATTCATTTCTCTCTCTTCCATCCCAATCTATTCATCTCTCCACCCTCACCCGCCGCCTCCCCCTCCCCCTCTCCCTCTCCCTTCCATTGCAGCAGCGTCGCGATGTCGCTACGCGAACGGCGTCGCGACACTATCAAGTCCTTTCTTTCAAATTTTTTTTGTTGTTTTTTCAGTGGTGCGGTGCCGATGTAGTGGGTGTGCAGTGGAGGTGTTGTGGGTCTTTCATTCGGAGGTTTCCGAACAGCAGACAACATACAGAGGTTTCCGAAGGTTGATCCAGAGTTCTCAGACGGTGATTTTGTTGGATTTGAAGGTGACTAATTTTTGTTGTGTGCTGTAGCCGTGGGTGGAATAAGTCTGTAAGTAACTATTTGTGTGTGTAGTCTGTGAGTGTAGGTGGGATGAGTCTGTGAGTATGGAAGGGGGCTGTGGCAGACAGATCTCTGTGTGTGTCTGTGTCTGTGTCATGGCAGGTAACGAATGTCGGCGGTTTGGGTTCAGTTTTCGACATGTCGTTTGGGCAGGACAATTGGTGTCGTCAACAGCAGCGACATTTGGTGGTTGTGTTGTTTTCAGTTTGTAAATGGTTGTGTTTTAGTGGTGGTTGTCATGGTGAGAGGTGGTGGTGTCGGTGGTTGTTCAGTGGTCGAAGGGAGTGATGGTGGCTGTGGTGGTGATGACGGTGGTGGTGTGTCTCTCTGTTGGTGCGATTTGGTGTCGGTGGTGTATGATCAAGTATATAACTGTGACTTAAAAATTTTGACAATATGTGACTGAAAAATAATCCGTGACCAACAAATGTGACTCAAAAATAATATATGACCAACTAATTTAAAAATTTATGACCTCGAAATAATCAATGACGTACAAATTTTTTGATCTGTGACCTCGAAATAATCTGTGATCAAAAAATTTGACGATATGTGACCAGTAAATAAATCTGTAACTTATAATTATGAATATGTGACGATTAATCACAAAATGTGACTTTATTATCTTCATTTAATAAATATTTTTAATTAATTAAATTCATACTTGATTTTTGAATTTTCAAACTATTTACCTTACTTTTGAATTAAGGTAAAGAATATACCTTATATATGAATTTTTCCCTTATGTTAGACTTGAAGCATGTCCCTTATGTTAGCGTTGAATACGAAGAATTAAATGGAGATATAAGCTTAAATGAACAAAATAAATTTACATATGATTTCACTCATAGAATATAGTTCTAAAACATTCAAAGAGTGCGAATAAATAAATAAAAAAACTTAAACAAGATCCATATGAAATTTATCTTTCAAAATTGTTATGTGAAAAATAAAACAAAGAACAAATATACATCCAGTAAAGTATGAAAATAATAATTCTTCATTTTTTACACATTTTTAATAGTATGTTTAAGTGCACTATCACCTACCACCTTGTTATGCCTACTCTAATCCGTCAAGATGTTGCATAATCATAAAATCATCTATCCAATCAATAAAAGCATATTAAAGACAACACAAAAGTGAATTTTTCTGATAAAAGACTACCTTAGAAGCTTTGGTAACTCATGGTGTTCATAAAGATTAGAGCGAATTGGTTACACAAATGTAAGACTACAGAACAAAAGTTTTTAGAACTAACATTGGAAAATATGCCTAAACTTCTATTCATTGTCATGAAGATCCCTCACAATAAGTTTGTGTGCAGGTGTGTCTGTGAGAAATCTTGAGGCATGAAATGGAAAGATTAGATAAGAATTACTATTGCATGAGGTCAAATTATAATATTATGAGACTACCATTACCAAGAATAGAGAAGTCTTCATATGTGCTGGTATCACTTGAGGTTAGTATCTTAACGAATGGCACCTCAAGGGGCTTGAGGACATTATCATCGACGGGGATAATCTGATCAGTTAGGTAGCGGGGTCGAGGGGCATCGCCCCTCGTGGGAGTTCGGGGGAAACGTCCCCGACGAGAATCGACCTGCTCGATCAGGTCGCGAGGGTCGAGCTTTTAAAAAAAATTGAAGGGCAAAAAAAAAATATTTGCTCCGCTGTGCGGAGTAAGCTCCACATTGTGTTGAGCAACATGCTCCGCATCAATTTTTTTAATCTTCTTCGAAATCCCAAGAAACTAATCCAAGAACATATTTTGATGATGGATCATGAAGATTATAAAAGCCCGTTTTCTTATTCTCCTTATTCTTCTTCTGGGAAGTTTGGTAACCTCCGCACAGTGCGGAGTGTTCGTAATTTAATTTTTTTCTCTTCTTCTCTGTTTTAGTCAACAATTGTGGTAAGGAAAACATCTATATTACCCTTTTGTTTGATATATGAGGATGAAAAATGTTTCACAAATGAACAGTAAAAAATGGGGATAAAATGGGAAAAATATTAATTGGTGGGGATAAAAGGGAAGACAAAATACTTCACAAATGAGTAATAATTTGTGGATTCGCTCTTTTAATATAGTAGACAAATAATCTCAATTGTCAACATAGCCTACTCATTATAAAACCACCTATACGATCGCCTAAATCTCCATATTTATGAAAGGTCCCAAACTTTTGAAACTTCAATTCTCTTCTAACTTCTAAGTAATGAATATTTATTTAGGGAAAAAGAGGAAAAATCCAAAATTAAAGTATTTAGAGCATAATCAAAAGGCTCTTTATTAATCTAACTCTTTTTATTTTAGAGAGGCACTAAGTATTTTTTTTTAGGAGTCCAAATTCTTTATATGGAAAAATTAAAATTAAAAGTTGATTTGACTCTTCAAATATAGAGAACCCATCCTCCTAATATCATTGGTAAAAAAATTACAACACATGTTTATGGGAAAAAGCAAAATAAAAGAATAAATATGAAATGTATTGATAAGTTTGAATAAAATATTCCACTCTCTATTTTTTAAAAAATCCTTGAAGATGCTCTTTGTATTTTATGTCCTTAGTATTTGGCATAATTGAAGTTGGTTTACTCTTAAAATTTTAAAAAATAAAAATCAAATTGACCCGTGTTAATTTGAGCCTCATTTTTGGGTCCAATGTATTTTAAAATAGTGTTTTGTTGAAAATAGGAATTTTTTTTTTAAAATTTACGCGTAAAATTATTTTATAAGAAAATGTATGACTGAAAATGAATTCAAAAAAAATAAAAATAAAGCTTTTGGAAAAATAGTGACCAAACATAGGTGAGATCACATGTGTTGCTCAATAGGCCTGGTCCAAAAAAGATTTTTTTCATAGTTGGGTCTCTAATTGCAATGTACTTTAAAAGAAAACGAAAAAAAAAAAAAAAAGCTTTTCAATATCAAATTTAGATAAATATTGATTAAGAACTTCAAATTTTAGATAATGTAGTTCAACATAGTATCAAGTCAAACAAAAATCTCGAGATTCAGATTTCATAAAAATTGGAATAATGATATCTAGCATCACTGACATTATATAATCAGCTTATTGTTGACTTATGGTTGACATCTCGTTTTGATTATCACAAACAAATTATGCTTATCTCTAACAAATTGATTTCAAGTGTCTATAGCGATTATTGCATAAAGTAAATGATACGAAAATCGAAGTCAAGTAATTTGCGAAGATCGATATGGAAACAAATGCGCAAAATCGATGGTATGAAAAACAATATTGAAAGATCCGCAAAAAGCATCTTCAACAAGAATCGAGACAAAAGTCAATAAACGATCAAACAATGCACGCCAAGATGTTCAAAACATTGTACTTAAATGTTTCACATTCATGTAAATGTAAAATGCTTCAACACTTGGCAAATGATCACTAAGAGCTCAAAATGAGTTGTTATGCATAAGAAAAATTATTTTAAAAATTAAATGATTGCATAAAATATTTATGAACTCACTTACCTTGAAAATAATACACGAGAAAGTACTTTAAGAAAATGCATCAAACGAAAAATTACGTAAGAAAACATCTATGGGCAAAATGCCCATCCGGATGACCCCAACGCTCACTTTTTTACCGTTCGGACTGACTCAAATGGCTATTGTTTTTACTCGTCCGGATCACAACCGGACGTCTAGATGGATAGAGTTTTGGTCGGTTTGAGTGCTATAAATACCTCATTCACTCTTCACTTGAAACAACTTTTCTTACGCATTAAATTGAAGATTTTATTGATCACAACTACCTCATTTTCTATCCTTAAAGATAAAAAGCATTTAAATCTTGGAAAACTTTTGAGCAATCAACTTTGTGAAAATCTTTATTTCTTCAAGAAGTTTTCAATCCAACACTTTGAGCTACACTCATTGTCATTTACTGAAGTGTTTGTCTCTTCTCTTCTTGTTATCAACTTTGAATCTATCATTCAATAAGAAGATAAGATTTCACTTGTAAATTCATTTTGAATTGTGGGTCGTGTTGAGGTCCAGAAAATCTCAACATTGTAAAAGGATCGGTGCTCCTTGTTTGTAAGTTATCGGAAGCATTGTAAAGGGTTGGATTGCACCACAAGTCAATCAACATAGTGAAAAATGTCTTGCTCGTAACGGAGAGTTTGGTAATAGAAGACGTAGATCATTGCGTTAGGTCAAACCTCCATATTATATCGTTTGCACTCTCTAATCCTCTTACTTAACATGTTACTTTGTGCAATCTTATGTCATTTCATCTACGTGCTTATTTGTGTTTAGTTTTTTTTTTATCATTTGTATGATCATTATATTAAAATCTTGAATAGTTAACGAAAAAGTTTTAAAAACCAATTCATCCCTCCCCCCCCCCCTCTTTGTTAGCCAATCTTGAGTTTTCAATTGGTATCAGAGCTCGGTACTCACTTCTTTAAAATTTCATAATCTTGAGTTATGGCTAACATCGACTTTCAAAATCTCAATTGGCATTCTACCAATCGAGCTCCTTTTTTTTTATGGCATACATTATAATTATTGGAAGGCTAGAATGTTGATTTATGTTCAATCTATTGATTATAATATTTGGGAGATTATTGAATATGGTCCATATGTGCCTACGAAGACTATTAAAATTGACGGTAAACCCGATCAAAGTATCCCAAGCCAAGAGAGGAATACGATGAAGAAGATAGGAGAAAGTTGTCATTAAATGCTAAGGCCAAGAATTTACTCTATTGTGCATTAGATAGAAATGAATTCAATAGAATTAGCATATGTGATTCGGCTTATAAAATTTGGCATGTTCTATAAGTCACTCATGTTGGAACAAATAAAGTTAAAGGAAACTAAAATAAATATGTTGGTCTAAGAATTTGAAAACTTCTTTATGAAACAAGATAATCTCATTGTTAATATGATTGCTCATTTTACCGACATTGTAAATGACTTAAAATGTTTTGATCGAAAATATTCTAACGGTGAACTTGTGAGCAAAATGCTTAGGTCACTTTTGGACGAATGAAGTCCCATATGGATACTTATAGAAAACACCAAGGATGTGAATACATATCCTTTGGAAGAATTATATGGAACCTTGATGACCTATGGACTCAATAATGTCAAGATCAAGGAGACGACAAAAAAGAGCAAAGATGAATCAAAAGAAGCTCCCAAACGTCAAATTGCTCTAAAATTGGCGATTGATGAAGAGACATCAACATATAACATGAGTGAGGAAGAGTTCGATGATCTAGTACTCCTCGTCAAAAAATGGAGAGGTTTTTGAAACAACAAGAAGTTTCAAAGAAAAGACGACAAATGAGAAGAAAAAAGTAAGAAAATTATTTGCTACGAATGTGACAGACCCGATCACAAAAGAACCAAGTGCCCGAACAAAAGGAAAAGTTTCAAAAAAAAAATGCACTTCAAGCTACTTGAGATGATAGTGACGATGAAGATAAAAATGAAAGCGATGATCAAGATGAAATCGCACATGTGCTTCATGGCCGTTGAAGACGAGGTAAATATAAAAGAAAAGTTTTCTTATGATGAATTACTTAATTCTTATGATGAATTGCTTGGAGATTTCGAGAAACTTGTCGTGAGTCATTCTATTCTTAAAAAGAAAAATTCTCTATTGAAAGATAAATTAAAGAAAACTTTGAAAAAAATCAAAAGATAATCTTGATTATGATTTATTAGTTAAAGAAAATACTTCCCTAAAAGAAAATGTTGATGATCTGACAAAAATCGTTTATAAATTCACCGAGGGTAAGAATTATTTTGATTTAATGCTCGAATATCAAAAATGTGTTTTTGACAAAAGGGAAATCGAATTCAAACCCTCTTTAAAACAAAAATATCTTAAAAACATGTTTGTTAAGGCCTCAAATACCAACTGCACTTTTTGTAAATAAAATTGGACATGTTTCTTTTAATTACTTAGCTAAAAAGAAACTATATTTTGAAAACAAAAACAAGTGGATTAATGAATTTTCAAAAAACTAACTACTAAGGACCCAAATTTGTATGGGTACCAAAAATAAAAAATTAAATTATTTTTGCATGTACTAAGAAAAATCAAAAGCAAATGGTTCTTGCATTTGCATGTCACAAAAACTTTTGCACCGGTGGCTCGGCTAGAATCTATTCACATGCTTCTTGTATTTGCATGTCACAAAAACTTTACTCTTTATCAAATGGATGTTAAAAGTGCATTTTTAAATGGATTCATTCAAGAAAAGGTTTATGTTGAACAATCACCCGGCTTTGCAAATCATAAATTTCCAAATCATGTCTTCAAACTTCGAAAAGCTCTTTACTAACTAAAACAAGCTCCTAGAGTTTGGTATGAACGATTAAGCAAATTTCTACTCTCAAATAGATTTTCTATTGGAAAAGTGGACATTATTCTTTTCATCAAAACCCGAAAACAAGACATGTTCATTGTTCAAATTTATATTGATGACATTATTTTTGGTACTACAAATATTCAACTTTGTGAAGAATTTTCTAAAAGTATTAGCATGGAATTTGAAATAAGTATGATGGGTGAACTCAAATTCTTTCTTGGATTTCAAATTAAACAAACTTGGGTTGGCACTTTAATAAATCAAAGTAAATACATATTAGACATGTTAAAAAGATTCGAAATGAATGATCTAAAGCCAATGAACACTCTGATGAGCACTTTCATAAAGCTTGACAAAGATGAACAATGCATTTCCGTTGACATCACTAAATATCGAAGTATGATCGGATCCCTTCTTTATTTACCACAAGTAGACCCGATATTATGTTTAGTGTATGCTTATGTGCTCATTTTCAATCAAATCCTAAAGAATCCCATCTTAAAACTATAAAAAGAATCTTTAGATATCTTAGTGGAACTCAAAGCTTAGGACTTTGGTATCTGAAGATCACTCACTTTGATTTCCTAAGCTATTAAAACGCCAATTGGACTAGATGTCAAATTGATCGTAAAAACGCTAGTGGAGCGTGTCACTTTCTAGACTTTGCTCTAGCATCATGGTTTAGTAAGAAACAAAATTTAGTAGCATTATCTACGGCCGATGCCGAATATATCTCGACGACAAGTTGTTGTGCACAAGTACTTTGGATAAAACAAATGTTGAATGATTATCACTTATCCTATAATCATATTCCTATTATGTATGATAACATTAGTGCCATTATTTTTTCCAAAAATCCCGTTTTGCACTCTCAAACTAAGCATATTGAAATACGACATCATTTTCTTCGGGATCATATTCAAAAAGGGGAAATTTCACTTGAATTCATAGATACGGAAAATCAATTGGCCGCATCTTCACTAAGCCTCTTGCTCTAGACCGATTCTTACATATTAGAAGAGGACCGGACATATTGATGAAATTGACATGCAAATTTGACAAAAAAAAAACCTTCGAATTTTTCAAAAATAGACCATCTGAATGAAACCTCAGTTCATCTGGACGTCCGAACACCACTGTCTGGATACAAAGTTCTCGCATCCGGACATCCGGATGATGATATGGACGTCCGGATTGTCAAATCTGAGACCTTTATATGGATTTATTTTCTCTTCTTTCCATTTTTTCATCTCCTTCTCACAAACTCTCTCCCTATACTCACTTGAAATTACTCACATACTATCACAAATCAATCCAAATCTCTTTTCCATTACAAATCCATAGATCTTTACATCAAATCCCCAAATTTCTCACAAAAAAAAAAAAAAAAAAACCCATGTCAAAATTGCCTTTTTCATTTTGAAGCCCTAGTTTTGAATACTACACATTCTCTAACAATTTTTCAAATCAAATTGTGGTATTCCATCACCAAATCACTCCTAACCTTATATACTAGTTAATTTCACATTTTTTTTTGTGTTTTTGGCAGCAAGACACGTGCCCTACACCTTGGTTTCAAGATCTCTCTTCTTATTTTTACAATGGCTAGCTCTCAACGAGGCAAATGCATGAAGAGTATCGAGAAATGTCATCCACCATCTTCTTCCGAGGAAGACATGGACTTGGAGCCGGAAGCACCGCCGAATCCTTTTGAAAAGGCACCCGTTCTCATAGGTAAGAGCATCGATTTTGCTAACTTTTCTATTGAAGTTCCTTCATTTCATATTGAAGAATATTTAGAGCAAATGGGATGTGTACCCGTGTGTATTTTGGAGGAAAACGCGTACCCACGCCTTATGAAAGATTTTAACATGAACATTCAATTTGAACCACGTTCCGACACAATCACTTGTTTTCTTAAAAAGCACTCGCATCAAAATCACAAAAGCACTCATTCGTACGATTCTCGAACTTCAACCATGTGAACTACAATTTTTTGTTCACAAAGCACATCCCATTCACGACGATTATAACCCCTCCGAGGCATATCGTCTGGTGACAAGGATTTTTTTTGAAACTATCACTAAAATTAGCGCCAACCAATTAAGTTTACCATGTAAGATTTTACAAAACATTATTTCCAACATCATTCTTCCTTGCAAAGGTCACCGAGACGAAGTGAGTAATTTCGATCTTTTTGTTTTGGACTCTATATTGGTTGGTCAAAAACTAGATCTCCCTACTATTGCTATATGAGTTATAAATCTTGTGCATGCATTACGACACACAAAAGCACTACCTTACGGGATGCTTCTAACTAAATTTTTTCAACATTTCGACATTCCACTTGAGGGTGAAACTTCTATTAAACCATACCCTACTGATGTCATTATCATCCAAACCCTTAAGTGGATGAGAATAGTTAAGGATCATGGGCAATGAGTGGCTAGAATAAAGGGATTTGACGCTATCTCCGGCCTCGACTCTACCCTTTAAGGATGAATCTGAAGGTGACCCCAAAGATGCTCATATCCCTCCTGCTAACATTCATGCATGTAGTGCACCCCATCCATCCATTTATTGCTCCTTCATAGAAGAATAATTCAACGTACTTCATGGGCGCATCAATTCTCTCACTACCACCGTTGATAGCTTTGGGAATCCGCTACTCCGCTTCAGGCACAGCAGAATGCCCTCCAGGATTGACAGGATTCCTTCTTTGCTGCCCTCGATGCTTGCTTTCCGCCGCCTTCGGCACCTTAGTTTGTCTTGTCTTTTACATATTGTTTAATTTTATCTCTTTTTATGTATGTGAACTCCTCTGGTTTGACTAGTTTAATGTCATATGATAATTGATTACTTTGCTCTTTACATTACTTGCGTTGTATATTGCTTGACTTTTTCGTTTAGATCTTTTTGCTTATGCAAAAAGGGAAAAGATACAATGATAATTATGCATAACTATGTACATCAAACATATGGCATATCGATAGGGGAAACATTCGACAAGGGAAATATATAACAATTTGTTAGATACTTATATTGTAAATTATCTCTTTTTGTCATAATCAAAAAGGGGTAAATTGTTGACCTATGGTTGACATCTCGTTTTGATTATCACAAACAAATTGTGTTTATTTAATAACAAATTGATTTCAAGTGTCTATAGCGATTATTGCATAAAGTCAATGACACGAAGTTCGAGGTCATGTACTTTGCGAAGATTGACATAGAAATAAATGCGCAAATCGATGGTATGAAAAATAATATTGAAAGATCCGCAAAAAGTAACCTCAACAAGAATCGAGACAAATGTCAATGAACGATCAAGCAATGCACGCCAAGATGTTCAAAACATTATATTTAGATGTTTCACATTCATGTAAAGGTAAAATGCTTCAACACTTGGCAAACGATCACTAAGAGCTCAAAGTGAATTTTTATGTATAAGAAAAATTATTTTCAAAATCAAATGATTGCATAAAATCTTTATCAAGTCACTTAACTTGAAAATAATACATGAGAAAGTACTTTAAAAAAGTGTATCAAACGAAAAATCACGCAAGAAAACGTCTAGGGGCAAAATGCCCACCCGGACGTCCGGATGACCCCAACGGTCACTTTTTTTACCATTCTGACTGACTCAAACGGCTTTTTTTTTACTCGTTCGGATCACAACCGGACGTCCGGATGCCTTGTTCAGATGGACAAAGTTTTGGCCAATTTGAGTGCTATAAATACCTCATTCACTCTTTACTTGAAACAACTTTTCTTGTGCATTAAATTTAAGTTTTTATTGATCACAACTACCTCATTTTCTATCATTAAAGATCAAAAGAATTTAAATTTTGGAAAACTTTTGAGCGATCAACTTTGTGAAAATCTTTATTTCTTCAAGAAGTTTTCAATCGAAAATTTTGAGCTACACTCATTGCAATCTACTGAAGTGTTTGCATCTTCTCTTTTTGTTCTCAACTTTGAATCTATAATTGAATAAGAAGAGAAGATTTCACTTATAAATTCATTTTGAATTGTAGGTTGTGTTGAGGTCTAGGAAAGCTCAACATTATAAACGAATCGGTGCTCCTTATTTGTAAGTTACCGGAAGCGTTGTAAATGGTTGGATTGTACCACAAGTCAATTAACATAATGAAAAATGCATTGTTCGTGATAGAGAGCTTGGTAACGGGGGACGTAGATCATTGCGTTGGATCGAACCTCCATATTATATCATTTGCATTCTCTAACCCTCTTACTTAACATCTTACTTTGTACAAACTTATATCATTTCATGTACGTGATTATTTGTGTTTAGTTTATTTCTTTATCATTTGTGTGATCATTAGATTAAAATCTTGAATAGTTAACGAAAAAGTTTTAAAAACCAATTCACCCCCCTCGTGGTTAGCCAATCTTCGGCTTTTACCTATATGGCATGCAAGTAATAAAGCATCTCAAATTATACATATTTATTTGATTTTAAGGTGATATATTGATTACTGACAATTGTATGACACCTATACTGGTACTAAGCACGAGTGATGCTAAATGACATCAATTTAAAAATTGTGCATGCATTTTGTACCACATATAAGTAGTTAGATGGGTGGTAACCATTTTTACATTCTGCTCATATTGAAATGAAAGTTTAAATATGAAGTATATCGGGTTGTGATTATTGGAGGGGCAAGTGAACCTCATTTTATTTGAGATGATTGTGTTTGAGAATGTTGCATTATTTCATGATGCTTTACTATGAGGGGGATATTGAAGACCATTACCGCCATTCATTAAAGCTTCCTAATTGTTGAAATTCCTTAATTCGAAAGCAATTAAAAATCTGGAGAATTATCTTGGAGGCTACCACCGCCATTCTAGAGTCCTCCATGCGAATTTATTATAATCAATTCATGGAATTATCTAGAATTTTGGTGAAAACCCTTCCATTGACTTTACATGTATATTTATATATGTTTGATGAGTGTATATATTATGTATGTATGAGAGCAAGAAGAAAAGGAGAGATAGAGAGACACAGAAAAAGACAAAGACAAAGAGGTGAAAGAGATGTACAAATAGAGAAAGAGAGTTCAGTGAGAGATAGTGAGTGGATAGAGACAAGAAATAATTATTGCTTCCTTTAATGTAAATATTGTGAGAGTTGTGTGCTTGGTTTGTACAAATATTTTGTTAATAAAATCATTTTCATTTGGTTTTTAAAACTCAACAATTTGGTATAACAGTAAAGCGGTGAGGGACGAATTTTTGAGCTTCTGGAGTTCGTGTACAGATTGAGATTGTGAAGCTTCTACAAAGCTTTCTTGGTTACGAGAAGGTATATTAAGTCGTAATGGATGACCTACAAGTGGTAGACGGAATGAAGAAACTCAATAATCAAAAATTATACTACATGAGGGCAAGACCTGTAGGAAGTTGTTGGAGGAAGTGATGTAACACCACCGAGGAAGCCGTGGCTCTGAAAATGTAGAAAATTATTGCACGCAAAGTCATGCTCACTTTAAAGACAACAATTGAAAAAGAGACAAGACCACACCAAATAAAGCATGGAATTATTTGGCCACACTATTCCCAAAGAAAAACGAATCGAGGTTGTAATTGCTAGAAAATGAGTTGTTCTCGATCACTTAAGCATAATTGACAGTAAGTCAATATTTTAATAAAATTAAATTTCCTTGTCACGAAATTTTCAAATTAGATTTTTCCAGTAAGATTTTAGAGTCTATAATGATACATTGATTGAAACCCGAATTTAGAAGCTTCATTACCGCGATATAAGGTTGGCCAGAGCAACCTTCAATCTAAAATATTTTTTGGCTAATCAAAAAGGGTTGACCAGACAAATATTAGGGGTATCAATAAAGAAAAAAGATGAATAAATGTTACGCAGCTACAAAAGAAGAGGTCAATTCTGTCAACAAAATAATAAAGAATTAAAAGAAGGTAGATCTAAAAAATGGGTTTAAAGAAGTTACTAGACAATGGGTTTATGGAGGTAGTGTTAGTATGTTAGCCTCATATTCACCTTTCAGTAAGTCACAAAAAAACATCTACACAAAAAAGAAGAAGAAGAGTAATTCACAAAAAAACACCTGCACAAAATCTTAATTAAGAAGAGTAATATCATTCTATCTATGAGTACAAAAAGGGCGGGATCCACCAGCACTAAAAATTGATCTATAGCTTTATTTACATCAAGCTAAATAAAATTAGAAGATATGGATTTCAAAAAATACATAGAAGAAACATAAAATCTACAGAAGAATATACATAGAAAAGCAACATGAATGAATGAAAGAAATTAATTGTGCCAATTTTATATATGTTTCCAAGCACACATACGAATATACGCAAGTAGAAAGAACAGTATATTATTTATTTGAGCTCTTCATTGATCAGCATATCTTCAACACTTGTCATTAAAGCCAAACAGATTTTTCCCTCAAAATTCAAAACGGTTTGTAAACTACTTAAGAGACACTACATATCCATATTGAAATAGATAAAATTATAACATTTGAGAGTAACTAAGGTCTGACGTTCACACATTTTCATATTTAGACATATAAAATCATCATAAACAATTTGATTTTTGTCATGATTCATAGAATAATGAATGTTTCTCCAATAGATAATTGAAGTTTGTAAATAACCCAATGGTGAATAACTCGAAGAATAATTTTTTATTTATAAAACTTACTGAACAAATAAAGACCATGCTAGCATCTTGGGGAAGCATGACAGCAGGTATGTGTATATATCTAGAACAGTTTCATGAATCTTTTTAAACACACAAAATAGGTTGAAATTTTTACCCACACTATAGACATTAAAGAACAAGTAATGTTAAGAACACAAATGAATAGGAAAAAGTCGATACGCTAAGTAAGGTGTTGATTCACAAAGTTGGGCTCACTTTATTTTAATGATCTCTCCATTTTTTTTAGTTGCACATGTTTGCAGATAAAAATTACAAATGGGTGACACTCACTAAGCTTACTTCCTAGATTGAACATCCTCCTTGCCTCTTAATTTTTTGATGACATAAGAAATGCTAGTATTGAGACTTGTCATGACAGCAAAATTGCAAGCTTGCACGAAGAGACCTCTTACAAGAGCCTGTAGGCAAAATTAGAGAGGAAAACATTCTTTTAAAAACAAATTAGGAAAGTAAGACTTTGTCATCACTTATTATAATATCTACTGATTACACACTGATTGATTACTGAAAGTGGAGGTTAAATCTCTGGCATAAAAGTGGGGACTAAGTATAACAGAAGCTAAAATATATAGCATAGACAATTTAATCTAATGGATTCACAAATAAGTCACATTCAACAAAGGCTATTTGAAAACTACAATTCTTCATAACTTTCTACAACAAATATTGAAGGTGTGTAATCGAAGCACAACTACTACCAAAATTTGGCGAAGGTAGTAAGAACACAATCGCTAAATAATTTAATTCAAAAGGTTGAATCCTCACTTGAGAAACCTTCACATTATGCTAGAAATAGAAAAATAGACGCTACTACTTGAGATTAATATATGGTTTTTGAGGCTTAAAAATACCAAATACCCAAACCGTAGAAACATGAGCTAACCCAAATAATCACAAATGAAACCAATTAAGCTTCATAGAGAAAAACACAACAATTCTAAGACAAATTCAAGTTCAAAATAAAGTAGTAAAAGATTTTCTTAAAAACAAAAATCGTTTGAATTTATAGTAAAAAAAAAAAAACCAATAAAAAAAAATCAAAAACGACTTAAAGAAATAACATTATCTTTAAGCATTAGGTTATTAATAAATGCAATTTAAGGATTAGTCTTTTACTTAAATATGCTTCGTTCGATCGTACAATGACTCGGTGGAATAACCAGTTTCAATCATTAATCTCCTGCACAATAATAAGAAAAAAATAAAGTCTCAAAAAGCACTATGTTATTTACCTTCTCCTTTTGGTGTCCTTTGCTCCATTTCGGCGCATTTTTACACACAAATTACTTTGTTAAGACTCATATTAATAAGCAAAAAAATCTGGATTCGTCAATGTATAAGGAAATTGAGGAATAATTAACTACCTTCATTTTCTGCTTGCCACCCCTAAATTTTGTCAGCTTTGACGATGGAGCGGAGCCTTATCTTTCTTCGGCGCCTACATCTATTTAAATCTGACGAAAAGCGTGAGAGAAATTGAGTTAAAAACAAAGAAAATGATTGAAATTATACATTTATTTCTTTTTGTTAGAAATAAAACAATGTTCATATTTAGTGAAAACCCCCATATTTTTAATGTCACAAAAAATATGTAAGCAAGAAAGCATATGAACAAACCATTAGCTTCTTTTTTAATAATTTCAGCTGCAGAAGAATCCATTGTTTGAGGAAACACACCATCATCAATTGAATTCTCGGACTGAGAAAATATATGTTTATAGCTTTCAATGCCTTCATGTCAGCCAGATTCATCAAATGGAAAAAGCAGAGGATATTGTAAAGGATCATAGCAACCATAATAATAATGTACTTTATGTGAATCTCTAGAATAGCCATATATAGTAATATCATGAACATGATTATTTACGTTTTGATCATCTTCAATTCATACAACTACTGGAGATACCAAAGGAATATTGAAAACTCTTTGATCTAGTCTACGGTGACATCTTATTTGGATTTATGATTTTCGAGATTCGTTATATGACTTAAAGATCTAAAGAATCTACTGTATGGATTGACTTTTAAGATTTTAATGGGAAGAATCAAAGTACATTCTACTAAGTTTTCAAAATTTTCATACGATTCTGAATTTCATTAACTGTATCATAAAAATATAATTGCATATAAGTAGGCAAATTATTCTTTGGTATAAGTGAATTTACATAATGATATATCAGTCCTTGAATTCTGAATGTATAAATACCTCGGTATGATTGGAAAAGATCCTTGTCATATTTTACACCAAATGAAGTAAATGCGGAGTGATTATTATATCCACAAGATAGTTTTTTGAATTCAGTACATTTACGTTCATTTGAAGTAAATAATTCGTACAATTCATTTGGTAAATCAAGCATAAAAAGTTTCGCTTTTCCATCGGAGCAACAAAAACCTTTACTTTCTCTATGAAACTTGTATGCATCACAATATTTACAATATATACATGTTGGTAATACAAAGGCAACAGTTGGTATATTGAACAAGTTATCAACATGTGGTGATTGTTTTTGTGAAGTACAAGCCTCAGGGTAAGGAACACCAGAATTATTAGTTCCAGATAATATAGAGTTATTTATTCTTTTACGCTGATCAATAGTTACATTTTCAATTTGATTCCTTCTGTCAGCTTGACTTCTATTTTGTTGTTGACGAACAAAAGCATTATACGAACTGGTTGTCGTTTCAGAAATATTTTCGAGCTTAGGGTCGCCATTGTCGGGTATTCTCACATAATCCCTGAGAATTATAAATTTACTATTATCTGAATGAAACAGAAATATTGAACTGTTAATGATAGGTTACAAATAATAATATATTTTGTACAACTATCATATTTGTAATTAAAATCTAACTAAACAATAATTGCGAGTCCACAAATGGGCAAAATTCAATGTCATAATATAATTAGAAATGTATTAGATACTACACATTCTATAGGTTTCATGTACCTTGCATTCTCCAAATCTTCAAATGTTTTATTTTCCTCATTATATTCATCAATTTTAAAGGTCCTAGGAAAAATTAGTTGATGTAGTTTTAACCCCCAAACAAAATTGTATGAAACAATGTGTAAAATTAGTATAATCAGGCAGCATAAAGCAACTTGCTAAAGGTATTATAACCAAATTTTCGTCAAGTTGGAAGTCACACAAAACTCCAATATATATTGACCTTAAAGGACTAAAATTTCATTTATCCTGTCTCATTGTTATTTTTCTTTAAATGGAGAAATCACAGTCATATAATTGGTCAATGGACAAATCTTGTAAGTATAAGGAAAAGTAATAAGAAGTCCTACATATATTTTGAATAATAATTATTTTCCTTTATATATCTATTTTCACATTTATATATAGTATACTTAAAAAAAATCTATGAAATTCGTCACCGCATAATTTGGGACACGAGCTCCACATGACCAAAGAAC
This sequence comes from Fraxinus excelsior, assembly GCA_019097785.1. Classification (NCBI taxonomy): domain Eukaryota; kingdom Viridiplantae; phylum Streptophyta; class Magnoliopsida; order Lamiales; family Oleaceae; genus Fraxinus; species Fraxinus excelsior. The sequence continues at coordinate 19,445,970 of CM032627.1, forward strand.
TCAGCGTCCGCGTTGAGCTAGTGCCCCGTTTGTGCCACAAAATTCTGTGGAGCTCGACTTCGAAGAATTTGGCGCACCAGCTCCACACGGCCGTAAAATTTGGAGCACGAACTATGCACCGTGTCCCGTATTTCTCGAGCACAAGTGCAAAGCTGTTGCCTGCATAATTCGGCTGACACTCCACAAAATACGAATCTCGTGCCTCGCTGCCACATAATATGTAATTACTAACTTTTTTTTTTATTAATGACATTTTCACACCTTCTTTTATATCCTCAATGACATTTTCATGGCTTCTCCTACACTCAGTTACTTATGAACTGAACATGATTTTCAAAAATTCAACCTCTTTTAACATTAATTTTTGTTTGCTGAAAGAAAAGACATTTTCATGGCTTCTCCTATTTACAGTAATTGACATACCTCTTCTGACATCTATATATATTTCCCATGAACAAAAATCAATTATCGACAAACAACCAAAAACTATTACATATTTTGTATGAATAGAAACATTTAGGAGCAATCACAGTACAGCCATAGGGAACCTTAAATTTATTGTTTTTTACTCAATATAAAAACATTTTTCCCATGAACACAAACAAAAATCAATTATCCACAAACAACAAAAAACAATTATATATCTTCTTAGAGAGATAAGAATATGAATACAAACATTAAGGAGAACGATATGAACCTTAATATGGATATGAATATGGAAAAACGATGATATATATGGAACCTTAATATGGATATGAATATGGAAAAACGAGGAGAGGATGAAATTTATGTTTATGGTCATTACTTAAGTATAATCTTAAATTATGTAATATATATGGAGATATTTAAAATATCGGTTGAAATTGAAATACCAATTAGTCAACTAAGGAGGCTACCTCACTATAGCAAAATCGGATTGAAGCAGGGCAAATGTGAAAACTCGTGTGACAAAAATGAACAGTGAATCCACAGTTCCCTCTTTTAATATAGGAGTGATGATTTAAATGTTTATCTTGTCTAGTTTATATATACATTTCACGTAAACTATAATTTAGAAATGTTGGATAAACTATGCGTGAAGTTTAATGGTTGTTGAATTGAAATTTTAGTTTCCATCCTCCTATTTAAAAATGGCATAATTCGGGCTATGGTATATGTCTTAGAATGAATTCGGTAGGGTTTAAAAAGTTAATGAATCTTATAATAGTGGTCTTTGGAATTACAATAAAATCTTACCAAGGAAAAAAGTTGTGTCCATTTTAATAGATTGCGTCGGGTCAGTTGGGAAATACTGTCCAATATGGTTGAAAAATGTTTTTCGTGCTTCAAAAATCATCGTCAAAATCCCAATATTTTATGTATTGTACATATATGAATGTTATAGTCTCCGTTAAAATTTCATAAAGTTTAGTCAACGTTTGTTGTGCCATATGTTTTCTTTCCACTGTGCACAATCAGTGTTTTCTGAATTTCCTCCAAATATTTTCCAAAATAAAATTATACCATAATTTTCTAAGTTTATATGGTCAAATGATAAAATCTCCCATTATTGTTTTAATATTTCAAACTCTAATTTTTTTTATTAACATTATAGAGCCCAAATAAGTTTTTTTAACGCGTCGAGTTCCAAGAATTTAGAGCGTTACAAATTAGTGTCTGAGCGTAGTTTTTTTCTTTAGACTTGCATTAAAAACCATATCTTAGATATATCGTGTCATATATTAAATTGATCAAATGTTTTAAAGAGGATACTGAGCACTATGCCTACGATAGCTTCACTGTGCCGATTTTTAGGTAAAGAAAGTTTATAAATATACTTTCTAAACACAACATTTGAAAGGTATATATGAATATTAGTATATTTTTGAGCTTGAACACTTTTTTTATGTATAATCATTATTGTACCAAGTATTTTGAGATTGTGACCAAATTTAAATGTTCATTTAAGTTCTCGAGAATTAACTAAAACTTATTAGATACCCATTAAATGGACTTTGAATAATTGGTATGACATAGATGATACAGACTAAGAAAACTTGTAGGAAGACGAGTTCATTGATGTCTCGTCAATATGAGATTGTAGGGTAGTATGAAGGGTATCAGTGGAATCCAGTGCACAATATGGGCCATCACATTAGGGAGATGTTAGTAAGGTGGATAGATGTGAAGCAACTAGGCCATAGGGTCACTGATCATTATGTCACCCTCCTCCTTATTGATATATAGTCAAAAGAATTACTATAGATGATTGAACTGATTAATGATTATTTGTGGAGAATTGATGTGCCTAAAGGTGAGCAAAAAAATCGAAAAACCAGCTAAACCAAACCGAGTGGAGTTGTTTAGGTTGGCTTGAACCAAGAAATCAGTTTTGTTCTATTAGTTTTAACCATGAAAAAGTTTGGTTGGGTTGGTTTCAATTTAAGCAACCAACCCATTAATTAACCGACTCAACTCACCAATACATTTTTTCATTTTAAATTCATATTTTCAAACTAAAAACAAAATAATAGAAACATGAATATAATTATTTTTTAAATAATTTGTTTACCATATATTCTTCTTCTATCAAAACTCTAAATTCCAAAAGAAAGGAGAAAAATTAATTGTTGTAAACTCCAAATTCCGATTATAGCCTTACTTGTGTGTGTGTGTGCGCGCGCGTGTGTGTATAGTTGTGCCTACCTTACCTTAAGAGATTGACTATGAGGCCTTCTGCACAAAGCTGATGGAGCAAGCGCATATTGCAATCCCTAAGAACCATAGTGTACTTACTGAGATGTACATTCGCAAAGATGCACCTCCACCTATTTTCAGATGATAAGGCATAGCCTTCCAAGAAAGCTATGTTTCATACAAGCTAGATTAGTAACAATGATGGCAATGATGAGTAGTGGCATGGAATTTTAGTTGTTGTTGATGTCAAGTGGGATTCTTTTTTACTTTTTTTGTTGATTAGCACCTAACGCTCTTTTATTATTTTGTATTTCCTTTGAAGGATTCTTTTGAGTTAATAATAAAAGATTTTGAGTCGTAAATCATTTTCCTATTTTGTGTAAAGTATCGTTGACTTCTCTAAATGAGATTATAATTATTTTGGTATATAGGAATATAGCGCAAGCAAGGAAAATTAGGGAGTTAAGGCAAGATATTGATGAGTTGAAGTAGGCCTTGGTTGCTCAGGCTACACCTCCGGTACCTTAGGCTCTACCACTCCCCAAGGCACTATCAGTGCCACCAACATTATCAACTACACCTCATATTCTCGTGGTAGAATAGTTCCGCGGATATCGACCTCCTACTTTTGATGGCAGGAAAGACCCTCTGGCAGCTGATGAGTGGATGCATACAATTGAAAAGATCTTTCAGCACATCTCTTGTTCATGACAAAAACCATTATATGCTAAGTTTATGCTAGTTGAAAGAGCAGGCCATTGGTGGAAAACCTCATCACTTACTCGCACCAAGAAGAAACAACATAATCTCACTTGGACTCAGTTCAAAATGGAGCTAACAGAAAAGTATTTCCAACAAGATCTGCGGGATTATAAGGAGATATAATTCTTAAGACTGATATGGAGATTACTAAGTATGAAAACAAGTTCAAGGAATTTACACCTTGTAAGTACTGAACTAATAAAGGTAAGATATTACGAGAGGGGCTTGTGCCTAGAGATCATGCAGATTGTGAGTTCACACGATCTCACCACCTTTCATGCATTGGTGAAGAAAGCTCAGATGAAGTCGATAAATCAAGGACATCGTAATGACTTTGGAAAAAAGAAGTTGTAGGATAAGAACAAAAATACTGGACAGTTTAAGAAGTAGACATATGCATGCCAACCAAGCAATAATTTACCCCAATGTCTTAAGTATAATATGTCCCACGGAGGAGAATGTGTGCATGGGAAATATGTTTTCTATAAGTGTAGCCAACTAGGCCATGTTGCCTCTTTATACCTATTGATTAAGAAATCGGAGCAAGAAAAGAAAGGAAAAGCAAGGGTGTTTGCTTTGACTTATGACGAGGTTGCCCAAAATACGGACGTAATTGTAGGTATTCTACCCATCTCCAGTATTCATGTTTACGTTCTTATGAATTTTGGTGCAATTCATTCGTTCATATCTAGTGCATGCCTAGTTAAAACTAATGATTCATGTTAGAAAAGTGATAGTGTACTAGAGGTTAGTATGCCATCAGATGAAACTATAGATACAAATAAAGTAGCAAATGTTTGACGGACTGACTTTAGAAGCTGACCTGTATGTTATAGAGAAAGGATTTTGATATTATTTTGGGCATGGACTAGTTGGGTGGTAATCGAGCCACAGTAGTATGTTTTGAGAAAGGAGTAATTTTTAGAAGGTTAGGAGAAAAAGATTTCTAATTTTATGGATCGAAGTCACGCCATCTCAGTTTTGAAGGCCTCCGCATGTTAAGTAAGCATGATTGTCAACAGTATCTTGTTAATCTTTCTAGCACTTCATCACAAGTGGAATTCATGATAAAATTGGTATCTGGAGCTACTTCTATGTTCAAAGCTCTGTATCGAATGGCACCAAAAGAATTACAAAAGTTGAAATGCAGTTAGAGAAACTTCTAGACAAAGGGTTCATCAGACCGCATGTAACTCTATGGAAAACTCTGGTACTATTTGTAACGAAGAAATATGGTACTATAAAGTTGTGCATTGACTACCGTGAACTAAATAAGTTGACGATCAAGAATAAATATCCCCTTCCTAGGATTGAAGATCTATTTGAACAATTGAAAAGTCCATTCGTGTTCTCGAAAATTTATTTAAGGTCGGGCTACCATCCAATAAAGATTAAGTCAATTGATATATCACAGACAACATTTAGGACTCGATATAGGCATTATGAGTTTACGCCCTTTACCTTGACGAATGCCTCTACGGTGTTTATGGACTTGATGAATGGAGTGTTCCATCAGTATTTGAAAATTTTTGTCATCGTGTTTATTGACGACATACTAATATACTCGAGAGATTCTCAACAACACAAAGAGCATCTGTGGATAGTTTTGGAAACACTGCGTGAGGATAAGTTGTATGCCAAATTCAAGAAATGTGAATTTTAGCTGGATTGAATAGGGTTTCTAGGTCATACTATGACAACAAGAGGTATTGTATAGATCAATCTAAGGTTGAGGCAGTGTCCAATTGGCTGAAACCAACAAATATTGGAAAAGTGGGGAGCTTTCTAGGTTTAGCCTGCTATTATCGGTGATTTATAAAAGGATTTTCCAAGATAGCGAAGCCTATGACACAGGTGTCTCGAAAGGGTACTAAGGTCGTATGGTCAAAAAAATATGAGCAGAGTTTTCAAGAGTTAAATAACGACTCGTATCAGCACTAGTGTTGACTATCCCCGCTGGTTTTGAAGGTTTTATGATTTAAAGTGATGCATCCAAGCTTTGTTTAGGATGTGTTTTGATGCAACATGAGAGAGTGACAACTTATGCTTTAAGGCAATTGAAACAATATAAATTAAATTACCCTATACTTGATCTCGAACTAGCAGCGATAGTACTGCCTTGAAGATTTGTCGCCAATACCTATAACGGAACAAATGTGATATTTACACCAACCAAAGAGTCTCAAATATTTTTTCGCCCATAATGAGTTGACTATAAGACATCATCGGTGGTTAGAATTAGTAAAAGATTATGACTGCACTATTTTGTATTATTCGGGTAAAGCTAATGTAATCATGATGCGTTGAGTAGATAGAACATGGAACAATTGTGAGCATTGTGTACAAGACAGGATCATTGGATCAGAGATTTTGAGAACTTAAGGATTGAAGTGTTAATATCACCAGTAAAGATTACGTCTGATGTGGGAGTTGAGAAGAGAAAAGGATTTGAGATGGTAAAAAATAAAGCTTTGATGTTGAAAAGTCGATTGTGCATACCAAAGGCTAAGGTATTGATGAATGAGATTATGACTGAAACTCATTATGTTTCTTACACTGCACATTCAGGCGAAACCAAAATGTATAAATATTTGTATGACACATTTTGGTGGAGAAATATGAAGGGAAAGATAGGCCTGTTTGTGTCTAAATGCATGGGTTGTCAGCATGTAAATGATGAACATCAGAGGCCGTCAGGGACATTGAAAGCCATGAACATACCTGAATGGAAATGGGAAGAGAATACAATAAATTTTGTCATTGGTTTTCCTAGATCAACGAGAGGTCATGATATAATCTAGGTGATCGTGGATCGACTGACAAAATCTGCTCATTTCCTGTCGATTGAAACATCCTATAGCTTAGAACAGTTCGCACAAATTTGTGTCAAAGAGATTATATGACTTCATGGTGTTTCAGTGTCTATCGTATCAAACAACGATCCGAGGTTTACTTTGAAGTTTTGGATAAACCTCCAGAAAGCTATGTGCGCCAAGTTAACATTTAGTACTACGTACCACCCTCAGGCTAACACACAATCAGAACAAACAATCCAAGTTCTTTAAGATAGATTGAGAGCTTGTGTCCTAGATTTAGGTGGTAAGTGGGAAGATAGTCTATATTTAGTTGAATTTGATTACAACAACGGCTTTCAAGCCACATGGCGTCGTATGAAACTTTGCATGGTCAATGGTGTCGTTTGCCATTATATTGGGATGAAGTTACTAAAGGAAAGTTTTGGGTCTAGAATTGGTCCAGTGGAGGTTATATATGAAATTAGATAAAAAAAAATTTAAGACTGTCTAAGATCAACAAAAGAGCTATGCCGATAAAAGGAGAAAATAGTTGACTTTTGCAATTGGCGAGAAAGTATTTCTCAAAGTGGCACTAATGAGGGGAATACTACGATTTGAGAATAAAGGAAAATTGAGACCTAGGTTTATCGGTCCTTTGAGATTCTTAAAAAAAATGGGAGCGTAGTATATCGTTTAGTATTACCACCCAAACTATCAGCAGTGCACAACGTATTTTACGTTTCTTTATTGAGAAAATATATCTCGAATCCTAGCCATGTGGTAAATGTCCAACCATTAGATGTCCAGAGTGATATGATGTACGAAGAAGCTCTTATAGTGGTTCTTGAGAGAAATGACCAGTTTATGAGAAATCGAAGAGTTCCACTAGTCAAAGTCCAATGGATTAGACATGGTGAGAATGAGACTACTTGAGAAGGAGAAGAAGATGTTTTAGACATGTATCCCGGCCTCCTTAAACAAGTATGTTAAATCTCAAGGAAGAAATTATTTCAAGTGGGAAGAGTTGTAGTGATTAGAAAAATCTTGTTTTTCGTTTTAGAAGAAATTTTCTTGTGGAACTCGAGAATAATTTGAGTTATATTACTACATCACTACAACACTTTCTAAGAGACCAAATTAAGGTTTTGGCCATGATAGTAAAGTTGTACGCACTTGTCTTAAAAGCTAATGTAAGGTGTCGAATCCTCATCTAAACAGCAAAATTTTATTTTAGTTTGACTACATTATTTCGTGACGACATTTTCACATTAATTGTCGTCTATGTTAAGTCCTTAAAAGTTTAAAATTTGATACGCTTATTATATGTGCCAAACAACCCTTAAACAATAAATATTTCTCCTACAAACAATCCCAAATTCAACCACGTTATTTTGATCCCTCTCAAACCTATGAACCCTCAATTTGATTTCTTTCTCCACTAATGCATCCCATTTATTTTTCACCATCCACTAACTTAGTTATCTAACCACCCACTTACCTTATCAATTTATACTATTAATTATGTGTCAAACTGTCACTTACATTTGTATTTGAAATTTTTAACCTTCTTCAACTCCTTTAGCCACATTTCTCACAAAACCACCATTATATACACAAGAATTCCACGTACCCTTTTTTCATAGACTAAAGACATCTTTGAATTTGAAAATTTTGTGAAGGAGGCTAAGAGTTACAAATTGGACAAAAAATGGTATTCAAACTCCAAACATTTGAGGTAGGGTATTTTCGATACTTTTGTAAGTGAAGTAAAAATTATTTATTTTTTATTTTCATTAAAACTGTTATTGTGTTACTCATAAGAGAATGGAAGCATCCTTTGATGGTTAGAATAAGATAGGAAGATGATGATTTTGGTACTTGAAAGGGGTTATCAAAACCTAAGAATAAGTGGACTACTTGATCACCAGTCACTTTGCAAAATTGATGGTGACACAAATAATAAAAGTTTGCATTTCTAAATATATATATTTTCTCATCATTTATTTAAGTGTTCCTTCTGAGTATTACTTGTGGTACTCATCCCTTACTAAAATTTTACAGGTTAATTCGAGGCATGGTAGTGGTTTGGCATAGTGGCAAATGCTCGCCGATTTGAAATACTTTTTAACTTTCTAGTAAAATTTTCTGTTATGTAAATCTTTTATGAACATTTAGATGACACTTTTATAAATGTTTAAAATGCATATTTCATCTAGTTTTTATATACATTTCACTTCAAGTATAATTTAGAAATGTTGGATAGACTATGCGTGAAGTTTAATGTTTGCTGAATTCAAATTTTAGTTTCTATCCTCCTATTTAAAAATGGCATAAATCGGGCTATGATGCATGTTTTAGAGTGGAATTAGTATGATTTTAAAGGTTTATTAGTATTCTCATAGTGTTCTTTGGAATTACCTTAAAATTTTATCTAGAGAAAAAGTTATATCCATTTTAGTAGATTGCGGTGGGTTAATTTCGGAAATTCTGCTCCACATAGTTGAAAAAAAAATTCAAGCTCCAAACTTCATCCTCGAGTCTCCAATTTTTTATGCTGTACGTATATGAATATTATAATCTATGTCAAAATTTTATAAATTTTAGTCAATGTTTGCTAGGCCAAACATATTTTTCTTTATGCTGTTTACTGAATTTCCTCCAAACATTTTCCAAAATCAAACTATACCATAATTGTCTAAATCTATATGGTCAAATGTTAAAATCTCCCATTATTTTCTTAATATTTCAAATTTCAAATTTTTTCTTATTTACAATTTATTTTGGTTAACATTATAGAGCTCAAACTAATTTTTTTTAGTGCATCGAGTTTGATGTGAGCACAGAGTCGAACGCATCAAATCAAGCCTGGGAAAGGATCCATTGATTTTCGAAGGAGGTCCGATAACACAGTCGAGGGCAAAGGGGTTGAAAGAGGCGATGAGATTACTTTCTCAAGTTACGGTGGACGAAACGTCGATCACAACAAGTAAGGGAACAAGTTTCATGTTGGGCTCGAGAGAAGAAACAAGATGGATCAATATGATTCAAGCAACGGACGAAAAAGCTGTTTGGGACAACTATGCCGTCGCATAGTTGTCCAAGGCATGCGACCACATGCCCCTTTACCGAAACTCTGAAGGGGAGTTTCAACTGATGTATGCCACCGCATAGAGTTATACTATGCGGTCGCATAGTTCATTCTAGTCACAAATTTTTCCAAATTTCGGGTAATGTTCTATTTAAGTTAAAACTTTATTTTGCAATATCTTTTGCTATTTTTTTATTTTTTATTTTTTGCTTAATTCCATTTTTAGCTAGGTTTTATGGGTTCACTATAAATATGACTCATTCTTTTCATTGTAACAACAAAATTATTGAGATTTATTGAGAAACAAATTTGCTTTCGAATTTTTGTTCTTCATTGGACAAATCACAAACTTATTAATATTCTTCTTATGGCGCTCAAATCAACCAGCTGAGACTCTCAAGTAATTCAATCAAAATGTTCAACATATCATTTATGTATTGTTGGTTATTTTTATTTGTTATTTTCGAATCAAATCCAAAACTTTGATTACTTTGGCTTTCTTGGGTTCAATATCAATCTAATCGTGGGTTTCATAGTTCTTTGCTATGTTGGTTCACATCAGTTGGTATCAGAACTTAAACTCCAAGATTAAGGTTATATCATTTTCTTTTTTCGTTTGAGTCTTTATTTCATTTTCTTGCGTTCTTCGTGTTCTTCTATTTAAGTCTTGATCCGTAATTTTTCTATCAAAAATTCAAAAGTTATTTTTGTGCTCATTTTGTGTCCAAATCAACTTTTAGTTTATTTGCCGGTGTCATTCTTGAATTTCGAGTAAACAAAAAAATTCTGAAAATTCAAAAAAATTATGTGAAAAGTCAAATTCAAAAAAAATATTTTTGTTATTATTTATCTCGAAAATTGTCGGCCAATTACGTTATCTATTGTGTAAAATTCAAGAACCACTTTCTTGAATTCAAAATTTACTCCAATCATCCAATTCAATTCCTTTTCTTTCTTGAGTTTTCAAAATTTCCAAAATCTCACTCAAAACCTTGGTTTGAATTTTACGAGAATAATTTCTGGTTGAGTTCGAATTTGTCCTTTGAAGCACTTGGTCGAAAGCATTGAGTAGAAAATTAGAGTAGTTAGATCAATAGAGGGAAAAAGTCGAATTGAGTGATACACGAGCGTACATTTGTGAGGTAGAAATAAATTTTAAATTTATGATGTCTGACAGGAACGGATCAACACCAAACCGAAACAACAGTCCAACCAACATGTTAGGTGAGATGATACGTAGGTTTGAATATTTATTTGATGATGTGTAGGATAGATTGGATAGACAAGACACAGAGCTTACCAACTTGCGTATGAGAGTTTCAAATATACAGAGACAGGGTAGGCGGGAGCCTAGGATGGAGGTGCGTGAAGAATATCATTATGGGAGTGATGTGGATGAGGAGGTAGTAATCGAGGCTAAAATAGGTAAGATGAAAAATAGAGGAGCTAGGCTTGAACGAAGGGATAGAAACTTGGTTGGAGACGAGGTAGATAGGAATATAGGCAACATAAAAACGCCCATTCCACCATTCAAAAGAAGGAGTGATCTGGAGACTTACTTGGAATGTGAGAAAAAGTTTGAATTGATCTTTGACTGCCACAACTATTCGGAGGAAAAGAATGTGAAGATAGCGGTCCTTGAATTTATCGACTATGCAATTACTTAGTGGGATCAAGTAGTGACATCAAAGATGAGAAATAGGGAACAACCGATCAATACATGGGAGGACTTGAAAGCTATCATGCAGAAGATGTTTGTACCTAATCACTACTATCAAGAGCTCCATCAAAAACTACAAAGCCTCTACCAAGAATTGAAGAGTGTGGAGGACTATCATAAGGAGATGAAGTTGTTGATGATTAGGGAGGATGTGGAGGAGGATTGGGAGGCCACCATGGCGAGGTGTTTGAACGGATTGAATCAGAAAGTAGCTAATGTAGCAAAGCTACAACACTATGTGGAATTAGAAGATGTGCTACACATGGCTATGAAGGTGGAGAAGAAATTGAAGAGAAAGGGGACAACAAGGTACTTATCGGGTGCTTCCGATTATGACTCATTCGTGAAATCAAAGTGGGATAACAACAAAGGAGGTGAGGTTGTTTCTAAGGATAAAACTAAATTACCAAAGGAAAATGAAGAAAATGGTAGCAAGAAAATGGAATCCCAGCCATCAAGGAACCAAGACACCAAATTCTTTAGGTGTTTGGGGTTAGGGCACATCACTTCTCAATGTCAAAACAAAATAGCGATCATTTTTCAAGATTATGGAGAGGTGGTAAGTGAAAGTGAGAGTGAGAGTGATTATAAAGGCATGCTGGAATTGGAGGAGGCTAGTGATAGAGGAAGAGTTGAATATGCTGTTGGCGAGCTATTGGTCACAATGTGATCTTTTAACACTCAATTCAAGGTAGATGACTTGGAGTAGCAAAGAGAAAAAAATTTACATACACTATGCCACATCAATAATAAGGGCATCAATAATAAGGTATATAGCATGATCATTGATGGTGAGAGTTGTACAAATGTAGCTAGCACTAATTTAGTGGAAAAATTGGGATTAACTATGCTTAAACACCCTAGGCCCTATAGGTTACAGTGGTTGAATGAATGTGAGGAAGTTAAGATGAATGTTAATAAATTTTTCAATTGGTAGTTATCATGATGAAGTATTGTGCGACGTAGTACCTATGCATGTGGTCATATCTAGTTGGGAAAACTATGAAAATACGATAGGAAAGTGATACATGATGGGTATAAAAATAGGTACAGCTTTGTCGAGGGTAGACAATCTATTACACTTGCACCATTAACACCGACACAAGTGTATGAAGACAAAATCAAACTGAGAAATGAGGAAGAAAATAGACGGGAAGAACTAGAGAAAAAGAGAGAAAACAGTAAGCAAGAGAGAAATCATTGAGTTAGCAAATAAGAGAGAAAATAGTGAGGTGGCTAAAAGAGAGAAAAAAAAAAGAGAGGTCTTCCGATAGGAGAGCAAAGTCCAGAGCAAATTTCTTTACAAAAGGGAGTGAGTTGAAAATAGAGATAGCAGAGAGACAACAAATAATTTTATTAGTGTACAAGAAGTCACTCCTCAATTTTGAGGAATCTAACCCATCCTCCCTAGCTTGGCTATTTTTTATTGCAAGAATTTGGAGATATATTCTCGAAGGACGTGTCTAGTAGGTTGCCACCTATTCGAGGAATTGAATACCAAATTGACTTCATACCCGACGCAGCTTACCGAAGTAATCCCGAGGAGACAAAAGAACTTCAAATGCAAGTGGAAAAGTTGATGAGCAAGGGGCATGTGAGGGAAAGCATGAGTTCATGTGTTATGTCAGTCCTACTTGTGTCAAAGAAGGATGAACTTGGAGAATATGCGTAGATTTCAAAGCCATCAATAACATAACTGTAAAGTATCGTCATCCTAACCCTAGGTTAGATGATATGTTTGACAAATTATTTGGTGCATGCATATTTAGCAAAATTGATCTTAAGAGTGATTACCATCAAATTCAAATGAGGGGAGGTGATGAATGAAAAATCGTATGTAAAACTAAATATGGCTTGTATGAATGGTTGATCATGCCGTTTGGATTCACTAATGCACCAATCACTTTTATGCGTTTAATGAATCATGTTTTACGTGCAATTATAGGCAAATTTGTTGTGGTTTACTTTGATGACCTTTTGATCTACAATAAGGACCTCAATGAACATATTGAACATTTGTGGTGTGTGCTAGTAGTTTTAAGAAAAGAACAACTTTTTGCTAATTTTAAAAAGTGCACATTTTGCATGGAAAATGTTTTGTTTCTTGAATATGTGGTTAGTGCTAAGGGAATTGAGGTAGATGAAGAGAAAATAAAAGCTATTAAAGAATGGCCACCATCTAAAAGTATAATCGAGGTAAGAAGTTTTCATAGTTTGGCTAGTTTTTATAGGCGATTTGTAAGGGATTTTAGCATACTTGTCACACCACTCACTGAAGTTGTTAAAAAAGTGTAGGTCTTAAATTGGGCGATGAACAAAGGCATGCATTCAACACTATTAAGAATAGGTTGTGTGAAGCACTAGTTTTAGCACTACCTAATTTTGATAAAACCTTCAAAATTGAGTTTGATGCATCAGGTATAGGCATTGGAGCAGTTTTGATGCAAGATAGGGGGCCGATAACTTATTTCAGTGAAAAACTAAGTGGAGCAGCACTCAACTATCATACATATGATAATGAGCTTTAGTCACTTGTTCAAGCTTTGGAGACATGGTAGCATTACTTATGGCCGAAGGATCACATTGATCATGAGCCATTGAAGCATTTACGGGGTCAAGGTAAGATGAACAAAAGGCATGCTAGATTGATGAAATTTATTGAGACATTTCCCTATGTCATCGATACAAACAAGGTAAGAAACTGTGGTGGCGGATGCATTGTCCCGAAGGTATGTGCTTCTTACTTCTTTAAGTGTGAAATTGTTTGGTTTTGAGTACATTAAGGACATGTATGTGAATAATTTAGATTTTTCCAGCATATATGAATCATGTAATAAAGGTGTGGTAGACAAATTCTTTAAGCACGAGAGTTATTTGTTTTGGGAAAATAAATTATGTGATCCTAATTATTTCATGTGTGAATTGTTAGTGAGAGAAGCACACAATGGGGGACTAATGTGTCACTACTTTGGAGTTGCAAAGACTTTAGAGATGTTAGGGGAACATTTTTATTGGCCTAAAAAGAGGATTGATGTAGAACGAACTTGTGATCTATGCATAACTTGTAAACCGACTAATTCTAAAGTTCTACCCTACGGATTGTATACTCCTTTACCCGTTTGATGCGAACCTTGGGTTAATATCTCCGTGGATTTTGTTTTGTGTTTACCTAAGACTAACATGGATCGTGATTCAATATTTGTAGTGGTCGATAGGTTTTCTAAGATATTGTATTTCATTCCATGTCATAAAATCGACGATGCCAATAACATAGTTGATTTGTTCTTTAAGGAAATAATGCGTTTAAATGGGGTCCCTAAAAGTATAGTGTCAGATAGAGATCTTAAATTTTTTAGTCACTTTTGGCGGGTTTTGTGGGGGTAAGTTAGGCACAAAATTGTTGTTTTCTACTACACGTCACCTACAAATTGATGGGCAAACCGAAGTAGTCAATATGACTATGATTCAATTATTGCGCACGGTGGTTAATAAAAAATTGAAAAGTTGGGAAGAATGCTTACCTTTCGTTGAGTTTGCATACAATAGAGCTATACATTCCACTACTTCATGTTCATTGTTTGAAATTTTTTACAGTTTTAATCCACTAACACCATTGGATTTAATTCATTTACCTGTGAATGAACGTGGTAGTTTAGATGGAAAAAAGAAGGCCAGATGCTGAAGTCACTCCATGAGAAGGTGAGATTGCAAATTGAAAACAAAAATGAGCATTATGTGTCACGAGCTAACATGGGCTGGAAGAGCGTTTCATTTGAACCCGATGATTGGGTTTGGGTACATTTGAGGAATGAGCGCTTTCCAAAGCAAAGAAGATTAAAGTTGCAACCACAAGGAGATGGACCGTTTCAAGTTCTCAAGAAAATCAATGACAATACATACAAGCTAGATCTTCCTAGTGAGTATAATGTTTCAGTTACTTTTAATGTATCTAATCTCTCTCTTTGATGTAGGTACAAATTCAAGAACGAATTCTTTTAACAAGGGAGGGGATGATGTGAGCACGGAGTCGAACGCGTCAAAGTCAAGCCCGAAAAAAGATCTGTTGATTATCGAAGGAAATCTGATGACATGGTTGAGGGCAAAGCGGGTGAAAAAGGCCATATGATTACTTGCTCAAGCTACGGTGGATGAAATATCAATCACAACAAGCAAGGAAACAAATTTCATGTTGGTCTCGGGAGAAGAAACAAGATGGATCAACATGATTAAGCAGCGGATGATAAAAGCTATTTGGGACAACTATGCGGTGGTAAAGGGAAGTTTCAGCTGATCTATATGACCGCATAGTTCATTCTGGTCGCAATTTTTTTTCAAATTTTGCGCGTAATTTTCTATTTAAGTTAAAACTCTATTTTGTAATATATTTTGCTATTTTTTTGGCTTAATTCTATTTTAGCTAGGTTTTGTGGGTTCCCTATAAATAGGATTCGTTATTTTCATTGTAACAACACAATTATTGAGATATTATTGAGAGGCAAATTTGATTTTGAATTCTTATTCTTCTTGGACAAATCACGAACTTATCAAGATTCTTTTTGTAGCATTCAAATCAACCGGGTGAGATTCTCAAATATTCAATAAAAAAGTCAACATATCGTTTGCGTATTGTTGGTTATTTTTATTCGTTATTTTCGAATCAAATCCAAAATTTTGATTACTTTGGTTTTCTTGGATTTGATTTCAATCTAATCATGGGTTTTGTAGTTCTTACCTACGTAGGTTTACATCAGAATTCCAAAAATTTGGGGTGTTATAGCCTGCAACAATGACTACAGTAGAGAAGCAATGCAATGATCGAAAATCCCTATCAGAGATGCATCTTCATATTTTTAATCAAATTCTTCTGAACGTGGTAAATGAGAAAAGTGCTGCTGGATTGTTGTTAAGATTGGAGCATTTTTTTATGACAAAGAGTTTGACCAGTAACTTACACTTGGAGCAGTGCTTGTATTCTTATCGTTTGACAAAAGGTAGATATTTGGAAGATCATCTATCGGTGTTTAATAAAGTCGTTGATGATTTGGAGACCATGGAGGTCAAGTACGATGAAAAGGATTTATGATTGATATTGGTATGTTCATTACAGCCTTTATATGTAACTTTTAGAGATATTATTCCCTATAGTCGGAATACTCTCACTATTGACGAAGTATATGATGCGATTTGTTCTAAGGAGAAGAAAAGTATGTGGTCGTCAAATCTGAAGTCCAGATAGAGGGTCTTGTTATTCATGAGAGGACGACATATGGTCATAGAAGAAGTAGAGTCAAGGATAACAACAGTGATAAAGTATGTTGGTATTACAACAACAAATGGCACATAAAGAAGGATTGTTATGAGTGGCAAGATTGGAATAAGTTTACTACTACATATCAGAAGGGACAATTAGGAATTTTTGGTGATGTCAATCTTGCAGAAGAAGACTGCATGATGGAGATCTGTTGGTGATTTCTGACAGTGACTCCAAACCATACAATGATTGGATTTTTGATACGGCTTGCACTTTTCATATTTGTTCTAATCAAGATTAGTTTTCTTCATATGAAATAGTTACAAGGGATTTCATGGTGATGAGAAATAATGATACTGATAAAATAGTTGACATTGATAAGGTCAAAATCAAGATATTTGATGAGATGGTCATGACACTTGGTTTAGTGAGACATATTCCAGGTTTAAATGAAAATATTATTTCCTTAAGTACTCTTGATTCAAAAGGATACTAGTATACTCGTGGAGGTAGAGGTGGAGTTTTGAAAATTAGTAATGATGTCAGGGTTGTGTTAAAGATACGAAGAAAATCCTGGTTATATGTTTTGGAAGATTCGACGGTCATTGGGGAAGATGCTGTAGCTTATGGTTTGATAAGCAGTAACTCAGCTAGAGTTGGTTGTGATCGAATTGCTCGTGATGATTCAAACAGTGATGTTGGGAAACCTACCAGTAGCTCAGGTAGAGTTAGTTTTGATATTGTTAATCATGTTGCTTGTGGTGATTCAAGCAGGTTTGGTGACTCAACTAGAGCTGGTAGTTAACCGAATGTTTCAAGCAGTTTTGGCGTTCAAGTTAGTTATGCTGGTAAGTAGTGCTTACATTTTGTTCACAGTTGTTGAGTATGTCCGGTAGGGACATGGTGAAAAAGGTGGAAAATGACTTAAAGAGTGAAGATTTAATTCATTGCTATGAAATTTGTGTCAATGTGGAGTTTGTTCGGCCTTAAATTCCATAAGATTTGGAAGTTCGATTTATGGATGAAGCCTAGATAATTTTGATTTGAAAGTTTGGATTAATAAGGGATCAAATTTCATTAAAGATTGAGAGTTTAATTGGGGGAATGACTTTGAAATGGATGAAAAAATGTTTTGGAAGCACTAGGTTGGAAAGGTCTCCTTCTTTACTTCTTGGGAATAGTAGCCAATGCCACCTGACGGGGTTGGAAAAGTCTCCTTCTTGATTTCTGCTGTTTTTTTTTTTTTTTTTTTGTGCTCTACTCATTCATAACTTCAAGATTGAGCTTCAATATATACTCCACGAGGTGTAGATGCTTCATAGACTTAGCTAACAATAAGATCATTGATATATACATTAGAAACTTGGGAGGATTATTTAGATTTAGATTCAAAGTAGAATTCATTTTAGATTTTGTCTTTTGAGTGTCCATTTTAAGATTGTTGAAAATGTGTTCTTTTTGACATTTTAAAAAAGTGTTTTAAAAAAATATGGAAAACCTGTTTACTTTCCTCTCCCATTTCTCTCTCATCTCTATCTCTCAACGAAGCCATCTGCCACCACTTTAATCTCCTCCGCCACTGCAATCGACACTACAATCACCACCTTCACTTGAATCACTAACCACAATCACCACTTTCAAACCCCCTCGGCACTAAAGCCGATGTCGCCACCTTAAATTAGTTTTTACCAGTGGTAAAATTGGCATTGACCCATGGTTGGGCAAGGTACACCATGTGGAGATGCTAACTCATGTGGTCCACGATCGTGGGTCGGCCGAACGGCGTAGGAATTTGTAAAACTCGGACAGCGTTTTCGAACTTTCGCGACTGCCGTTCTTCTCGGATGAAATCCGAACATTGCAGAGTTGTTTGGGGTGGATTGTGGACATGGTTTGGAGTCACCTGGGCAAGGTTGTTGTTGGTGGAATCCGGCGATCTAAGTGGTTGGAAAGTGACTTCCAATCTGTTTTTGCTGGCGGTTGTTGTAGTGGTGTTGCTAGTGGTGGTTGTAGTGGTGGTTTTGTAGCTATGGCAACAGCAGAATAATTTTCAAGTGGTGGAGCGGTGGTGATCGTGGTGGTGCCTTGGTGGTTGGGCCGCGATGGTGGTTGGCGGTGATTGAAAACACCCAAAACACGTTTTGAAAATTTTGATTTGATTATAACTGAAAACACCCAAAACGAATCGTTTTGGGTTTTCTTTGTAAATTTTCAATTTGTTTTCAAAAACGCATTTTCGAAAATAGGAAAGAGAATGCGTTTTCACTATTTTGGAAGATCGGAAATAGAAAATGGTTTGAAAACGGTAAAGAGAACGTACCCTTAAATCTTGTAAAACAATTTTAATTTCTTGGTATATTGAAATTATCCTCTTCCACATAAATCTCGTGTTCTTGTGTGATCTATTATTTTTCATATTACTCTTATTTTGTCTTTATGATTTGGCTTGGTTCTCAACATGTTCAGCATGGAAGTCCCAATTAATGTGTCATAAAAATGACACCAGAAATTTTATAGTGTTGGAGGAAATAACGATATGGAAGAAAAGAGGGCATGAAATTTTTACAATGACACTGTAGGTCAGAATGTAGCACCTATGAATGTATTGTGTCCATAATCATTGCAAGAAATTTTACTTTTAACAACAAATATTTTAGTATTGAAAACTCTCGTGACTTTACCCTTTTGACGAAACAAATGACTTTTATGATAAATTTCATAAATCTTGTAGTGAATTCAGATACCAAAAATCCTTGTAAATTTAATTTTGTAATCTTCCAGAAATTGTTAATTCTCCCTTTCATAATAAGAACTAATTGACGTTATTTATTCCTTCTCCTCCTTCTCTCTTTGTTCTATGTTCTCTTAAGTGTACTGATTGACAAGATAATAATGTGATTATGCCCAATAAGTTGAGTGGAATTTTATTAGATCATAAAGGCAACTAGTTAGTAGAAAGATCATGAAAAAGGTTCTTGATAATGAAAGGTCTAAGATATTACCAAGTTACTCTTTAATCCTGATTGGAATTTTGGTGCTATGGCCTGTGCAAGTTGACAACTTAAAATTTCTAGAGATCTTTAGCTAAAAGCTGATATAAAATGACAGCACCATTTAAATTAACTAATCAATTATTCTCCTTCCTGATAATCGGAAGTTGGAACTGAATATCTTCAGTTAATGCTAGCAATGGAGCGCTTCAAGATAAAGCACTTGTTTCGTCTACGTCTGCAGAGAATTTCAAGTTTGGACCCATGTTTGAGGGTCCAATTTTGAAGAGACTTGACATGTTATTCTTTGTTTTCAATGCTTAAGATGCTGCCTGACTAATCAGTTAATCCAAAGGAGCATTAGATGCTGCACCGAGAGAGAGACAAACCAACCATCTAGCCTCCATCCCACTCACAAGATGCTGATCATGGATACATATATATAACGTTATCTAGTACAAAAAATATGTCACATGTTTTATATTTTTTATTTCAGCTAGTTAGGGGAATCGGAATCATAATTTAGTGGTCAAAATGAAGACTGACCAGTGCTATTACATTCTTCTTCCACTTTTCTCTTCGAACCTGCAGATGATTCTCACACAATTATATTCTAAACTTCTTGGGAAAGTACCAGTACAGATGCAACAAGAGAATATGTATTAAACTGCTGTCATGTCTGGTAGCTTAAACCAATGAAAGTAAAGAGGAAGAATTGGCTATCGCTTTGTGCCCACTCTTATATGGAAAAACCAACTCTATATAGAGTGAACTTCTCACGGCTCTATTCAACAAGTTGAATACAGAGTGCGCGATCGGTCAAGATGAAGAAATGTGTAGACTGGTACCCGGTTATCACAATGATATCGATTGATCTGGCCTTTGCTGTCAGTAATATACTTCTCAAGAAAATTGTCACTGATGGGATGGATCATTTGGTCTTCATCACATACCGGCAGTCAATTTCTGCAGTCTTTTTGTCTCCGTTGGCATTCTTTTTGGAAAGGTAGTGCTCTCTGCTTTACTTGTAATTCGGAATTTATGGTGTAAAAACGAGTGAACCTGAGGTTATTCATGTATTACATAATCTGAATGAAGTTTCCTTGTAGGAAGAGCAGACCTAAACTGACATTAAGCATCTTATGTCACCTTTTCTTGAGTGCCATTGTCGGGTTAGTTGCATTAAATGGATTTATACTTTCCATTATTCCTTTTTAAAATATATCTCTGATACCTTTTGCCTGATCTTGTAGGGCATCTCTAACTCAGTACTTGTTCCTTGTTGGTATAGAATACACATCTGCAACTTTCTCGTGTGCCTTTATCAATATGGTTCCAGTTGTCACATTTTTAATGGCTTTACCTTTTGGGTACGTAAACAGTTTTGCACCGGAAATTTCTGTTTTTATTTGTACGTAAATTCATTGATCTCGGGTTGTTACATAGTTTGGAGACTATTAACACAAAGTACAGTAGCGGAAGAGCAAAAGTAATCGGTACACTAGTGTGCCTCGGAGGTGCCATCTTATTGACCGTCTACAGAGGAATGCCTTTAGTTCATTTTTCGGGCTCCAAACATGTTACTACTCAATCTATCGAGCTGAGCTCATCTAAAAGAAGAGGAAGATGGATAATTGGCTCTGTGGCCATGTTTGCCGGAACATTTTTGTGGTCCTCGTGGTTCCTTCTACAATCAAATATTGGGAATAGATACCCATGCCAATACTCCAGTACTGCTATCATGACCTTCTTTAGTGCTATTCAGTCTGCCATCTTGAGTTTGTCCATTAACAAGAACCACTCCATATGGATTTTGAACAGAAAAACAGATATCTTCACTGTCATGTATGCTGTAAGTTTAACTTAATTTCTATTTAAAGTTAACAATATTATTCTTTATAAGAATTCGCAGCATTCATAATCATAAATTATGGGTATCCTCACTTAAAATAATGAATTCCAAGATCTTTGTATCACCTTAATTTCCAAAAATCCAAATCTTCATTTTCTTACTCCAATGGTTTGAATCCCGATCACAATGGAAGAGAATTATTATCTACAATCTAAATGCCTTATTTTGTGAATTTCGTGCCAAAATAGTGATTTCATGGACTTTCCAATTTTGGTGTACACATATGAATTTGAATATTCTTTCTTGCCATCTTTTTCCTCGCTTTTTCTTGAATAATAATTAGAGGTTACATGGGAGTTAACGGGGGTTATAGGGAGTTTTAGGTTTGAATTCAAACCACCCCCTCCAATCCATTTTATTGTCTTGCGAATCAAGTCTCCTCACATGTGCGACTCATGACCCGAATTTCAAAATTATTTAATGCAAAGTTATACATGTAACTAATGCAGGGAATGGTAGGATCAGGATTATGCTATGTGGGAATGTCGTGGTGCGTAAAGAAAAGGGGACCGGTCTTTACTGCAGCATTCAGCCCTCTTGTTCAGATTATAGCGGCCATGTTTGACGTTCCAATCCTACACGAACAACTTCATCTCGGAAGGTAAACACTCCATGTACGGCTTATCGACTCATCTATGTTCATCAGTTTCATT
Organism: Fraxinus excelsior; assembly: GCA_019097785.1. Taxonomy (NCBI): domain Eukaryota; kingdom Viridiplantae; phylum Streptophyta; class Magnoliopsida; order Lamiales; family Oleaceae; genus Fraxinus; species Fraxinus excelsior. Next base: position 19,467,817 of record CM032627.1, read on the forward strand.
GATTAGTTCCATTAATTTCTGAGCAGTTTAATAGGATCAATCACTGTAATGGCTGGATTATACTTGCTGCTGTGGGGTAAGAACAAAGAAATGAAAAACCAAGAGATAAAACTAGTGCAATCTGAGGAAACTTTGGAGACAAAGGAACAAGATCCACAGATCCAAGTCGTAACATGCGAATCCAAGCGTCCATGATGTCGAACAAGTAATATAAAAACGCATCTTTTAAGATTATTTTTCTTGTATTCATTTCCTTGTCTATCTGTATTGCCCAAGCAAATGTCCCAAGAGTGGATAAACCATATCAAACAGATTACTCTCTCACACCCTGGTTCAATGGACTAAAAATAGTCTCATTGCCACTAGATTGCTTCATTTATCTGATCCTTGTTTTGTTTAAATAAAATTCAGACTTTTAATAGATTTTGATAAAAATTGAGTTAGAATTTGGGTGTGACCCGAATTCCTTGTTTGAAGTATTGAACAATTCTAATTGAAGTGCACGTCAAGGAGATTCATGTTTGGAATGCTATTGGAGTCCTATGTTAAGTTGAAGTTCTATTTTGAAAGCCCATTGTGAGTTAGATATTGGTATTGGATTTGAAGTACAATTCATAATGGAGAAAAACACCTTTTTGAATCAATTGGAGGATTTTTGCCCAAGAAGCAGCACCCAGGCACCGCAATGCTGTTTTATTAACAGCTTGAACGCCCAAGCGTCTGCCCTGTAGTGCCAAGCACTACTAAGCTGTTTTCAGTTTTTCATTGTTTTCTTTCCTACAGCCAACTAATCTTTTGAAAGTTTTTCATTATAGTTAGCCAAGTCTTAGGTCAGTTTGGTAAATCTATTCAAGTTTTCTTCCAAGTCAATAGAGGAATTCATTTTAAAAGAAAAGAACTATTTCAGCAAATAGGACTTATTTGGAACAATTTTAGTTACATATTGAGCCTGAAGTTTGGTCCACGAGTCAAAAGCAGTTTTAATTTCATCAATGTTTCTTATTACATTTTTAGAAAAATACAAGAAATACTCCATGCAATCTCTTCAAATTCTGTTTGCTTAAAGGAAATGATATCAGTGGGCCAATTATCATGGGCGGACCTAGGGGTTCCTGGGGCGCACATGCCCCCAGTGGCGGACCCAGCCCACCAGCCCAGCCCGAGCGGAAGTTGATCGGTCAACGCCGACAGGTTAACGTCGACAATCAACGATCGTAAGAGTGAGGTCGTTCATTAATTGTCTACACTTATCCTTAAATCCTAATTTTCTAGAAACCTAAATTCTCAAATTACAAATTCACAATACACAAACACAATTCAAAATTATAAGTCAAAAAATACAAAAACATAAATATACACAGTCCAGGAGCTGCACCCATCCATAAATTCTCATTTACTCATGCATCACAATTCACAAATTAACAAAAAAATACAAAAAACATAAATATACGCAGTCCAAGGGCTGCACCCATTCATAAATTCTCATTTATTCATGTATCACAATTCACAAATTAACAAAAAAAAATACAATAACATATATACGCAGTCCAGGGGCTGCACCCGTCCATAAATTCTCATTTAATCATTTACCATAATTCACAAATTAACAAAAAATATAAAAACATAAATATATACAGTCCAGGGGCTGCACCCATGACATACCTGATAAGTGATACCTCCAGGCAGACCAGGCTCTAGCCACGACCCAACCTAAAAACTCAACAGCTCACTCAGCCCCTGCCCGTCCAAGTTCCAACTCCAGCGCAGCGCTAAAGTCCATACTAACCCTCCACAGCCACAGCCCACAGGTCCACCGTCCACAGCCCACACCGCCACAGCCATGCCGCCAGTCGGACCCGCAACTAATGGTTTCACTTACCACGGGCTCCGTTGTCGATGTTCCACACACTATACTCCACAACTCCACTCGGCACTCACGGACTCAACTCAACTCACCAGCACGGCAGCGCCTCCAGGCTCCACTACTCACGGTCACAGACTCAACTTACCGGTGCCTTCACTCACGGTCTCACAGAATAATTTCCCCCAAATCCCCAAAATGAATTTCGCCAATCGTCCGATTCGTCCCCTCTCGTCTCCTCGCCCAAAGAAGTGAAAAATGGGTGTCTTAACTGCTTATGCTTTGATATTAGATTGGATTGGCATTTGGGCTACAAAATTGGGCATTTTTTAAAAAAAAATTGAGGCCCAAAAGGCCAAAATCTTTGAAGACAGGCAGACAGCCCAAGCTCCCAAGTCCCAGCATCAGCACCCTCTCCTTCTTCCTTCATCCCGGCTGGCCGGCTCCCACCACTTGCCCGGCGGTCTCTGAAGATTCCGACGGACCCAGCACGGGCGGCCGCCGGGGCTGGCCAGTGCTGGGTCCGCCCCTGTGCCCCCCCCCAACTTTTGAATTTTTTTTTTAAAAAAAATCATGTTCGGTATCAATTGAAATTTTAATTTTAATCTAAATCAAAGTTAACAATTAATTTTAACAACATATTTCATGAAATCCATAACTGTTTAATTTTTATCAAGATTTACTAAAAATTTGATTTTAATCTCCACAAAACAGAGGCAAAATCAAAATAAATTTGAATTTCGATAATATACTAATTTTAAAAATTCTTCGACGATCGTACGCTAATCGAATCTACAAATTGCTTATATCATTTCGAAACTTATTTCAAAAATTACATTATGGGCATATCGAATAATTCACAAACATATATTGAAAATAGTTAAAAATACGTTAAACGTGAGTCTTTAAAAAGATGTTTAACTCGCATTTTTTAAAAAAAAAAATCAATTATTTCATTAACATTTATTATTTTTGCAATACAAATTTCTCAATATAATTTTCATCATTTTATTAGGAAATTTTCAAAAAAATTCGAAATTTTACATCCGAAAAAGTCATATTCCATGTAAGTTTTCGGGTGTAAAATTGTATGGAGTATAATAAAAAAGAAGAATTTGGGGTTTTAATAAATACACCGCAACTAAACTTCATCATTTTCTTTTCTTCCAAACATTTATTTCCATTGTGTACTTTTTATGTTGCATGCATATATGGCTATATGTACTGAACAAGAAAAGAAGTAGAAAACCTTATCCATTTCTTCTCATCCACATTATCAAGAGAAATGGGTAAGGTTTTTTTCCTCATCCACGTTAATTTTTCTTAATTGTTTTTTTTTTTTTCCTGAAGAAGAAGAGAACTTGATTTCAAAGAAATATGTCTATATCTCTTTGTGAGTGAACTTGAATTCTAAATTCAGAAAGGTCAATAAAATGTTTCGAAACTTATTAAAAGAAAATGGGCTAAATTAGAACACACACACACACAGAGAGATAGATGCATATTTGCAGTCTTTCTAGAGAGTATAAACTTTAAATGATTAAATTTAAATTTTTGCTCCCCTTTCTCGGTACAAATTATTATATACCTAGTTTTATATCTGAGTATTTATTCATTTTTTATGAGTGGAGATTTCTATAACATAATCAATTATGTGTAGTACAACTTGACTTTTCATTTGGTCTGCATCATTCATAACTTTTAGTCAAGATGATATGTATATTGCTACTCACTTCACAGATAATGAATTGAAAAAAAAAATCATAAAGAATAATTAAACAAATTGGAGTATATGTTCTCCATGATTTTCAGTAAAGAATTGTATTTTGCAATTATAAGATCTAACAAATTGATTTTATTTTTTTATATAAAGAATGATTAAATAAATTGATGAATTCTTACGTGTGGTATCATGGCACAAGACTCGCAATTATAGAAAAGAAGAATAAGAAATTAGGTTTAGGTTTGTAGTGTGACTATAATGTGTTGTGATTAATTAAAGGTACATTAACCCTAATTATGTAATTTTACTATAGGCTATTTAAGTAAATAAGAAAAAAGATTAAAAATCGTGGTACACTTAATAAATTTTGTGGTGGTAATATAATTATCCTTCGATAAATATTAGTTGTAGAAAATTTAAACAAGGGAAATGACACAAGAAACCATAACTACAAAATTAAAGTTGTAGAAAATTTAAAGATCTCACCGAACGAGCTTATAAAATTCAATTTCTTTTAAGTTTTCTTCAAATGTGGTCCCCAAACTTTTAGATCCATCACAAGTCTTCAACTTTCTCTGAAGATCAGGTATCATGATTCATAGATTCAAGCTCCGATACAATTGAAACGCTCAGAAATAACGAGTTACATGATTAACCTCAAAACCCTAACTATACAGAAATTAAAATAAGAACATGAGATGTTTGGTGACCACTTCTAACACCTACTTTCTTGTTGAGCCTCCATTAAAATGGATAATGTCCGTTTGCGCTATATAGCCAAAATGGCAACTAAGATTACAAGATTGTTCACAAGTACAAAGATCATGCCACTAGGGCTGTTCGTGGGTCGGTTCCGTTTCGTTCCGTTCCAAAATTTTCGAGTATTTAATAAATAGATCCGTTGGGTCCAAATATAATTATGGAACCGTTCGGGTTCCGTTCTGTTCCTTTCAGTTCCATATCATAATTAATTTTTTTAACAATTATTGCAACACTATATAAATATAACTAATGACACATCATTCGTAACTTTTACAAATTAACGTAGTTCAATTCAAAAATATATAAATAACTAGCTGTCGAATAACATTAATTCAATGCATACAAATACCAAAAAGTAGATATTAATATTAAAATGTCAGTGATCCATATTAAAAAAATTGAGGCACAAGGCTTAAAATTATGAAATGATCTGATTTATTTAATTAATTTGTTAATTTATTTAGAAAAAATAAATAATTTAATTAATTCAATAAAAAAATTATTTAGTTTTGGTTCTTAGGTTCTTGGTCTAGACCCAACACCTGACCCATACCCATCGGTTCTCAATTGGGTATTCGTTCGAGTATTTAACTTACGAAGAACCTATTGGTTCGATTCGGTTCGAGTTTGGTCCGATTCGGTTCGGAATTTTTGGACATCCCTACATGCCACTGAAGACTTATCTTTTAAAAGAATCTGCAAAAATCAAGTTAGTATTCACCAAGAATCTCAAAATATAACAACACCCTAATCTGAAGGAACAAGATTTCCTCTATTGATTTCACCAAGAATCAACCAAAATCGGAATAAGTGAATAGAAGATTTAACATCTCGTATGAGATTTTCAAGAAAGAATGCAAAAGATCCATAAATGAAAGGGTTGTGTTCTCTCAAAAATCAAAAGCCAAATGAAATGCTACTGAATAGAAGCCAAAAGCCCAATGAGTAGTTTTAAAGGTGTGTTTGAATCACATTATTTTGAAAGAATGTATTCTGAATGGTAGATTGGTGGAGAATGTGTTATTGAAAAAGAATGAAAAGTTATGGATATGATGGAAAATATTATTTTATTGAAGAGAATGTGTGGTTGAAAATGAGTAGAAAAATTAAAATTTTAATGTGTACCAAACGGGCTAACTCACAAGAGAATCTCGAGCCAATCAAGAGGTCAAGAGAAAGCCAAGTGTCAGCATTCGATTAAAAGCTTCCACCAGTAAAATCACATTTTCAAAACACAACTTTAGGTCAATTTTGGGAGCACACACTTCACACGTGCACCTTACTTAACACTATGGTTTAACCACATATTTGCAAAAATAAAAAAATACTTTTTTAAAATATATATCTCCCCAAAATGGGCTCAAACAGTGCCTAAATATTAGGGAACAATACATAAATCTTATATATTAAAATTACATTTCAAAACTAACAAACTTTTAAAATTATTTCAAAATTCAGGTGTTAATTCCAATTAAATATATAATTAATTATCCATACCCCACCCCCACACAGCCACGCCACCCCACCCCACCCCACCCCACCCACAATTTTTTTTTTCTTTTCAGAAAATTCAAATCTGAAATTCACACCCACCCGGACCCACCCCACCCCACCCGCGTTACCCCACCCACACCCACACCCACACCCACACAAATTTTTTTTTTTCAAAAATTCAAATTTGAAATTCACACCCACCCGGACCCACCTCACCTTACATTCCAAAAAATTTCCAAATATAAAAAATGAGAAATCACACCCTCAACCCAGAATTTGTCACAACCAGTCACAACAGGTCACAATTAACATAGAATTGGTCACAACCAGTCACAATCGATCACAATTAAGTACGGAGACATAGGCAATGTCTCTGTTAACAACCAGTCACAATTACTGTTGATTGGTCTTCCAGTCTTATCAGTGACTAATTGTGACCAAGTGTGTATTCCATGTAACTAACTGTGACCAAACTTGTGTTAAGTGTGACTGTGTGTGACCGAATGTGACTTGAATATGATCGAGTCACAATTACTCACAATCAGTCACAGTACACATATTTGGTCACAAATGGTCACCACAAACAAATTTACTTACACCACATACCAACACCACAATCCACCACCAGAAAGGAGAGGGAAATTGTTTACAAATTTCTGAATACAATTATTCATCCAAAAATTACAACAACATCATAACACCAAAAAGTAACTATTATTATTTTATCAAAACACAAAAAGAAGAAAAATCATGACTGGAAAGAAAAAAAAAATCAATCCGAACATAGATTCAATTCAACACTATACCACTCAAGGAACATGAATTATGTATAATCCTATGCTACTATACTAAAATGATTGTTGAACTAACATAACTGGTAAGATTACACCGACAAACAGTTTCTACCTCTATGAAAAAGTTTAAACTACAAGAAGAAAGAAAGGCAGAAAATATTATTGAGTTGATCTGCATTTCAGAACGTATACATGTCTTTAGATTTTTAAATCTCCATACAAATCATGGTTTTACAATCCATCACAGGCCAAGTACAAAATGAGGAACTGTGTACCTTTACATATTCTCAAATATAAAAAAAAATAGCTTGATTTGAGTTTAAAATTCTACACAAACTTTCAACAAACGGCAAATTTAGAAAATTGTTTGCTCCCCTAACTCCTGACCAGCCATTCCTTCCTTGAGTACTCTCTCAATGAATTCTTCCAATGTGTCCTTCCCATGACTCGGGAGTTCTCTCAGTATCATATTCTCTGGCATCTTGATCCCAAATCGGCAATTGATATTGATATTGGAAATTTCTGACCTTCTGATTAATTCAAAAGTTGAAGTTAACATGAAGTATTCTACAGATTTGATCAATTTCAAATTAAGTAACGACCAGAAAATAAAATCTATTGATTAACAACATATGTAATTTTCCATCCATCAACTAAAAGATAAATTAAGAACTAAAGTTTGGGGCAAGGCAGCGGCGGAGAAACAGAAGTGGAGGCACTCAACGAGGAAGAAGAAGCATTGTTGTCACCACAAAACCTCTTCGCCTTCATCTTCACGCACAATATCTGTTGTTTCTCTAGCTTCTGCAACCAATGATCATCAGTTCCTTCTCCGACTCTTGCACCGAGAAGCAATCCTGACCGGAAATCAACAATTGATGTCTCTATGAAGTTTTAGGATTAAATTGATCTGGACTAAATAGAAGTTACGAGAATGATATAGGATTCAATTGGTCCTAGAGAGAGGAGAGAGTGAGGGGGTGGGTTGGAGGTGGAGGTGGGAAGAGACGATTCAGACGGAGATGAACGAGAGAGGGATTGAAAATTAGGGTTTTAATTATTAATTTAATTAAAACCTAATTTTTGATTAAATAAACCTAACACCTGATTTTTGAATTTGAAAACTTTAATACCTGGTTTTAGGTAATTTTCTCTAAATATTACTAGTTGAGGACATTATGGAGGATAAAGGTGGATAATAATATTTGAATTTTCATCCCGTGTAAACCACATCCAACATCTGTATTATATTAGACGGTTGATATTACTATCCACATTAATTCATCAAAATACCATGTACCTAATACTATCAAATATAGCCCATGTTTGAGCCTCATTCTTTCACATTTTTTTTCCATTCATTTTTCTACAATACTCATTTTCAACCACACATTGTCCAAATAAAATAATATTACACACAAATCTAAAATTTTTCATCACTTTTCCACCACACATTTTCCCATCAATCACTATTCAAAAACTAATTATTCCTAAAAAAAAAAGGGTCAAACACCCACATAATCGTATACTTAACTCTTTACACGACCTAATATGGTGCAGCAAACATAGCCTTAAAGTTTGAGTCGTGAACTAAGGTTTATTACAAGCCCATGTAGTCAATTCAATGACATTGAATTGCTTTAACGGATATTTTGCTAAGTTATGTTGAATGTAAAACGCGCTACATTCCCTACTCAGAAATTGTCGTTTCTATTACCAAGATAAGATCTTCACCCAATTTTGAAGTGCACTGCATAATTGATACAAGGGAAACTTATAGAAAAGATAAAGTCTCACACAAACAAAATTTCAATCAAGAGAAATTCAAGAAAATATTTTATTTCATCAAAAAATGTCATGCCTCAAAGGGCTTATAACGTTTAAATAGTGAAATCCTAAGAAAATTCGGAAAGAAATTACATAATAATGAAAAAATAATATTTTTTTCAAAAAGGGAAAAAATTGAGATAATGATGGATATTGATTCTCCTAATCCGTAGGATCGTCCCCAACAAATGGAATCGTGATCCGAATTTTATTGAATGAGATATTGTCAAATCAAATATTATCATAAACAGCAAAAACAGTTAATTAAGGGCATAAACGACGAAATTTGCCCAACATTTGACGTACATCAGAGCCGAAGGCCCTGAGTTGTGATCATTGGCCCCTTTCCAATCGAATTGGATTATCAATTCGCAAAAAACGGACAAAGTCGAAATTAAATGAAATTATTATTTTGCCTTCATCATTATCCCCGGGTTGAAAAAAATTCCCCCTCGAATTTGACAGGGAAGAAACTTCATCATTATCAGAATTATCACCACGAAATGGAAGCTCTGACAGCAATCCATCTGGAGGCTCTTCTGGGAAGTTCTCATGAAATTCCTCTAGCAATAGCTGAACCCTGCGAGTGACCTCATGCTCACTGTTAGCTAACTTTTCCACCAACACATACACTACCCCCATATCCTTCCAAATTTATCTCGAACTTCACTATGGTCAGTAAATTGGCGACATCCCCAACTGTTTTTAATGGGCCCTTATCTGGAAGCAACACACTTTTCTTTTCCCCAACAATACACATCGACTGGAAGATATCATTACAGAACCAGTCAGTGTTATTTTCCAGGGGAGTCAGAAAACTTCACCTCACCATCAACGCTTGACCCACATTACCAACCACAAACTCCTTCTCATTTACTGCTTCTTCTACACCTTCACTGTCAAATACAGGTGGATTGTCATAATCAAACTCTACATCCTTTGTTGCTTCTTCTACACCTTCACTATCAAATACAGGCGGACCATCATAATCAAACTCTTCCTCATATGTTGCTTCTCTAGTGTCTTCATTGTCAAATACAGACGGACTTTCATAATCAAACTCTTCCTCCTCTGTTGCTTCTTCAATGTCTTCAATCGTAACATCCTGAATATTACGATCACGGTGTTGGACTTCCTCAATCGGAACCTGCCCATGACGACCTCGACCTCGACCTCCAAGCGTATATTGCTGCGGCATAAGTACAGCGACTTGCTGTGTCAGCAACTCCACTTGTTGACGCAGCCGCGCGATTTTATCACGTCTATGTACCTCCTCTACTAAGACTTCACAAGTTTCTTGACGTCTCCTTGACGGCATGGTGAAGGAACGACTTCAACTCTGATACCAACTGATGCAGAGGAAGCTTATAGAAAAAATAAAAGTCTCACACAAACACAATTTCAATCAAGAGAAATTCAAAAAAATATTTTATTTCATCAAAAGCTGTCATGCCTCAAATAGCTTACAACCTTAAAATAGTGAAGCCCTAAGAAAATTTGGAAAGAAATTAGATAATAATGAAAAAATAATATTTTTTTTCCAAAAATGGAAATAATGGAAATAATGATAGATCTTGATTCTCCTAATCATCAATGTTGTCCCCCAACAAATGAAATCACAATCCGAATTTTATTGGATGAGATATTGTCAAATCAAATATTACCATAAACGGCAAAAAACGAAATTATTATTTTGCCTTCATCAATAATTTAGTAGTAAAATTGTAGTTCCAAATTATAATTAATCACTTTAAAAATATGCTACTAATTACTAAGCTTTTTGATGCTTATTCTAAACTACGGACACAAAAGTAGATGAGAAGATAAGAGGAAATGTCAGGATAGGAACCAAGATCATTGAAGACTTGTACAAGTAGTTTGGCTTTCAATTAATAAGCGAGAAGTGGTACCACAGACAGAAGCATGAAAGGCATTACGAGCAATTACGATCCAAATGCCCTGTTGGAAGTACAAAGACAGCCCATGAACCAGCCATTAACCAACAAATACCTAAGGTGACTTGTCATGCAATGCAATAGGGACCTTTCCTGACCTCATGACTTGTATATTGGACGCCCATACACACTCTTTAGAAAGGTACAAAATGTACCATCAAATATTTAATATGATTCCACAATATCTAGTTTCGTTCAAGCAACTGATTCTAGCCAACTGAAGGGTTTTGTGATTAATCCAAAGATCATTTGAATCCCATTAGTAATGAGGATTCGAAATATCAAATTAAAGAGAGATTCAACAAATAAAAAAAAGATCGATTCTTTGGGATTTTCCTTCCTTTAAATGGAAGGAAGAGAGAGAATCAAATCGATTTTCGAATCCTCGTAATTCTACACTAGTTACTTGCTTCTACTAACATGTTTAACTATTGCACTTTATGCGCAAGAGATTATTTTGTTGTTTCCTTTTTAAAGGTTATGATGTTGTGTTCACAATACTAGCTTGCTACTAGTAAATATAGTTGATGATTGTAGAGTGTATTGATGTTTATATGTAGTGCTATAGAAAATGAAGTTACATGACAAGTTTTTCTCATGTTTTTTTGGAGATTAAGTATTTTATGCAAAAATTTAGATTTCAATGAATAAGTTATGACATGGACTAAATGGGTTTAACTAACGTTGTGTGCCAAGAATTCAAGAAACAACTAGTTACTCCTCCTTCCACTTCCAATAGATTAAGCATCAATACTCTGCCAGCTCCAAGTACAAATTACGATTTCACGACAGAGCTGGTGACTTTCTATCAAAAACAAGATTGTTTGCTTCTTATTTTGAAATATGGTTGGCCGTTGAGATCTCGAAGGCTGCCAGTACATAACTAGGCGCATTATGACACGAAACGTGACTCGACCTGACCGATGATATTTAACCTTTGTTTGGTAAAGATTAAAATTAGATTTTTAATAGATTTTGATAAAAGTTGATGAAATGTGTTGTTGAAAAGTTGTGGATCCTACAAAATATATGATTAAATTTAATTGCTGACTTCGACTTGATATTTGAATTCAAATGAAATAGGGGCTTAGTATCCATTATTTTATAATAAATGAGAGAGTATGGGAATGAAGACAAATGTGGGAGGGAGAAGAGACGAAAAAGGCACAGAGCGTGGGAGACAGGAGAAACAAAACATTAGCTAGGGCATTCAATCAAGAAACTCGGCATTAAATGAGGGCGAGAAAACTGCAATATTTGTGGGACAAGTGAATAAAAGCCCCGTTTGAACAATATTAAAATTTTCATTTTCATTTTTCTATTCATTTTCAAGCATACATTTTTCAGTAAAATAATATTTTTCATCACATTAATAAATTTTCCTTTTTTTTTCAATCATACAATCTCCATTAATCTACTATTCCAAAATACATTCTTTCAAATAATGTGGCTCAAACACAACCCAAAATCTGTAAATTATTAATGTGATGCCATTCCATCCAGATCCAGGTGGGTCAGAATCAAAATTCAGGTCCACACCATTCCTTGCTTCATCACAATCCAGTCCCGAGCTCTTTTTTGATTAACATGCATTCATCATCTTTACGGCTCTGCAGGCTGCCTCAGTATGAATAGTTGCTTTCACCACCCCCTACTCCTACCCCTACTCCCCACCTCCACCTCTCTAAATATTTACTTATAATTGCGTGGTTGTTTTCTGGGATCTGCTGCCTTCTTGATACCCTTTGCACTGTCATTGTCAAATTCTTGAACAATCATGTTATAACTACCGGAGATTTTGACAAAAAAAAAAATGATAGACAACACATGGCGTGGAATCATTGGAAGATGGAGGGAGAGAAAAAAAAAAAAAAAGGGTCACTCATGCGTTGTCATGTCAACGTATGTATGAATTCTGTCAACATTTATCTGTACTCGTGGCTTTTTCAAGAATGCTTTTTCCATTCTTGAATACCATTTCTTCTGTATTATTACTTGAAATCAGAATACTAAAAAAGTTAACCTAGCAGGGAGGATGTACCTTATAGCCAGCCTTTAAAACTCATCTTGATTAGCTATCTATCACCAACCAAGGCAAATGTAAAGTAAAATCCCTTTGGCATCTCTCTATACCCTCTCCATCACAACTTTCGAATCAGCGTGTGAAACTCTACCTACTGCTACTGGATAATGACAAACAAAACATGGACCGATCCAGGATAATATTAATACCCAAGAAACAAAATAAATATCGACGTGGTCCATGAAGTCTTAATAATATAGGTATATCCCACGCGTTTCTGCCTGGATTGGGTTGGCAAAACAAAACAAAACAAAGAAATTTCAAACGCGAACCCGTAAACTACTTTTCTTCCTTCTATTTTTCTTATCATAGGGTGGGGACTACCTACCTATTGGAATTTCATCTTTTTATTTCTAATTAAAATTAATTAATTATATATCATGGTGTGTTGAGCTAGGAGGAGGATAAAATTGGAAATTCCTCTGGTTGGCTGGGTGGGTCTACTTGGCCCTGACATTCCATAATATGTATTTATTCAAGTTGACATGTTAACAGTTTGGTCTATAATCTATAGCTCAACCTTGTCGCGCCTCAATTTATTGCATCCTCAACCTAATACATCTATAAAGGACACAATTCATTAGGTCTAGCATGGAATCACAACTCATCACTTGTAGGGTTTTCCACATTTAATATTTTATTCCTGTCTTTTCATGATTAATTTATTGTCAAAAAAAAAAAAGGGAAATGGAGAATATAATGATATAGAATATTTCCCAAAATCCTTAGCCTGTGTTTTTCATAATCACATTTACATAATAAAATATTTTGCAAATAAACTCAAAACGTTTTTCTACATTTTAACCACACGTTCTCTAAAAAATCACTGGGCAAAACTCCAATTTCTCAAAATAATTGCCATCAAACGAGGGCTAGATGTGCACTTTCTAAAAAATAAAAATCACGTGTGTAAAAGAAAGTTTTAAGATGGGACCCTATGAGTCGATAAAGTCAATGAAACATGATACATAAAAGAAAGTTTAAGATGAACCTTATGGGTAGATAAGATTAATGAACCATCGAAGGAATGAATATATATATATAATTGATTATTTTTTCAGTTTTCAAAAAGTAATGGGATGGAATTAATTGTAAAGTGCATAAAGCAGTGTGAATGGAGGTACGAGCAAATTTTGACTTTTGATTTGTGTGGTTATGTAAGTTTTTAGAAGCAAATAATCTGTTAAAACTCAGCTGGCAGTTTGCTGACTACATGAAAGATCCGGATCTCATAAGCTTCCGTTAGCTTTGTTTGGCCAAATTCATACAGACAGATTGCGCAGCCCTATATGCTGCTGCAACCTCTATATCCTACCTATTTCTTTTATTTTTATTGCCTGCCTGCCTGCCTTCACTGATTATTAATTAGTGTCATAAGTACTACGATCCCACATTAATCTTATTTGGAGTAGGCTCACTCTGGATTTGATTCAAAGTGTAATGGAGGTGAGAGTGGATGCCCAACCTAGTACAACGGGACACTTTCGAATGCATTCATAGAGACGGGGACTTTCCACATATGAAATAATCCCTTGTTTGGTTTAGTTAAAAATCATTTTTTTTAACTATTTTTTTTTTATAAAAGTTGAAAGAAATATGTGGTTAAAAGTTGATAAAAATTATGAGAACTGCGGTTAAAATTAATTGATATTTTTTATTTTGATTTTTATCGAATTTTTAAGTCACGCCAATCAAGGGCTTATTTTACAAAATTTCCTTCAAGCACCAAGTCCGATGTGATCGACACGTCGTGCAAAGAAGAGGACAACTAGGGCGAGTTTATTTTACTCTTACATTATGGTCCCCATCTACGGACGGTGGAAGATTATTTTTTGTTGGTGGTCAAATCAATCCCCCTCCGAAATATGTTCTACGTTTTATACGTGTTATTAATTAAAAACATGTCTAGTATAATTGTTAGAACAATATTATATATTGATGAGTCACCTGATTTTGTATGATAAGGTCATGTTTGATATGAATTAAAATCAAGATTTTAATCTAACTTAAAAGTCAACAATTAATTTTAATCACACGTTTCGTGGAATCCACACCTTTTTAATCCCATTTTTTTTATCAAAACATACTAAAAATATGATTTTAATCCCTATTAAACCAGAGTTAAATATAATTATGTAATTATCAAGCCACCATGGTTTTTTAACTTTCATAATTTTCTCCATATGCATCTACCTAACCTAGCCTCTCTAGCTATTTTAATTCTACTACTTGAGCTTTATCAGAATATTTTACAATCTTTTCATAAAAGATAAAAAAATTATATTAAGATAATAGATCCTATAAACTTTATATACGGATTTCAATATATATATATATATATATATATATATATATATATATATATATATATATCATCAACCTCTCTACTTGCAGCTGGAGATTCTCAGTTGTCGACCCTAAACTCACCTCCCGACATCGTATCATATTATACAATTAGCCTAAAAAAGATCGTGCAAGTATGCATTGATCGTACAAGGATGATGAAATAATGATTTTTTTTGGAAAATATGTGGTTAAAAATAAGAAAAAGAAAAATATATTTTTCTAAATTGGAACCCAAAAAGAGGCTTATTCTTTCTGCAATTTAAGGTACACAAATTCTTGTTAGAACGTGTCACAATTAGATTAAGAATGGTGAGAAAAATCACAAAAAAGGCTGCACAGTCTTTTTTAAATTCTTCCTTCTTTGCAATAAATTCACTAAACTTCTAACTGATATTACGCCCCGAATCAATTTCTACGGCAGCATGTTCGCTAATATTACGCTGCCTACAATTCAACACACTGCTTACATCAGGTTGCTCGGCAATGGCAATTTTGAAGCAGGAAATTAGGGTTCGTTTCAAGGAGAAAAGTGGGGTCACGTCCCACCAAATTTTATTATCTTCTAGAAAATATTGACCATATAGACAGTTTAGAATCTAATTTTTCAAAGAACCAAACCTTACGGCGACTCCAAGAGTGGACCTTAATTTCCACAGTTTCTCTCGTGCATCCAACAAGTCATCTCCCCAATCCTTTTTCATGGTTCATGAGTACTACAGCAATCAAAAAAGCAAGTCAGTTTCAAGAAAATTTGAAGATGAAATGTGTAAATATTCCAAGTCTTAAACTATTCAAGAGTACTAGTACTAAAAATAGATATTTTGAACCAGATGAGATATTTGGTGAAAACACTATTTGAGAGACGTAAAAGCTCAATGTACAAGGTTGCAAGATTAATTGTGGGAAGAAAAATTATGTAGTTGGCACAAAGGAATGGAAAATTTAATCATTTGAATTAGTATTATAAAGTGAAATTAATAACAATTTGTGAAACAAAAGATAACAAGAATATACTTTCTGCTATCTTCAAGTTGCAGTGAATGACCTTCTGGTATCTTGACAATATGTACTATCTATACCCATTAAGATGGGAAATGGAATTTTGATGAATGGAAAGGATGAGGAACCATTGGAGTCCAGAAAAAAATTGAGCTCAATTGGGATTATTAAATAATTTTTCTTGGTTGATCACATCAAAACTTGTTGAATATGGGCAGCTTGAAGCATGGATATGCAGTGAATTGAAGCTGACAGTTGCAAAAATTTTGTCAAAAATGAATGAATGATGGTGATATTTGTAAAAAAAAAAAAAATGCGCTGAATCAAAAGATTTCCACTCACAGTCGAGCATTTTGAAAATGTTGCATTGAGAATTTGATGTATAGAAGACGTGAAAATATAAATGTTCATAGACTCGAATCATTTCAACTGAAGAACATGGTTCATGGCTTGCCCAAAGTAAAAGATCTTCTGACATTTGTGAAGGATGTGCTCATGGAAAGCATCACACACAATCTTTTTTGAGAAGAAGGATATTCAAGAGGAAAGCAAGTGCTTGAACATGTGCATACAGACGTGTGGTCATATGGAGATGCTCCTATGAAAACATTGGGTACTTTTCCTATTTATTGATCACTAACACTTCATAAAAAAGGGTTTCAGCTATGAATTTTTCCCCAGTCAAGTTCACAGAAGATAAAAAAGGGCTTCAGCTATGAATTTCCCCAATCAAGTTCACTGGAATATTGATATTTATCATTATACTGATGGAACATCGATAATGTAGCAACTTAGGTAGAATAATAGGATAGTCTCTCTCACGAAAATTGAATTGTTGTATCCCATTATTCCATTTACATTGTCATATCACCGATATTTTATTATTATAATGATAAGTTCACCGAGGATAAAAGCATTGAGGTACAGCTCGGAGTTAGTCTCCAAAAATAAGCTTCTAAAAGAATAGTCAAGGTATGGTAAACAACACCAAGTCCATGCTTTATGAATAACATGCACAAAACTTTTTCAGTCGAAGTTGTAAATACAACCATACGTTTACTAAAGACGTAGGCAATAACACGCTACTTGAAGCTCGGAAAGGAAGAAATACAGATTCGGGACACTAAGTGCTTATCAGAATTTCACATGGATAAATTTTTTGATTGGGAACATTGTCGCATCAAAACACTCTTTCTAGGCAGATACATTTTCATGTTTGACAATGAGAACTAAAATTGTACGAACGCGCACCATGGCATCACAAACAGTATTTATAGAGCTTCTATATTGTAAATACTAGAAAATGAAGTTACATGCCAAGTTTTTCTCATTGTTTTTTTGGAGATTGAGAAGTATTTTATGCAAAAATTTAGATTTCAATGAATAAGTTATGACATGGACTAAACGGGTTTAACTAACATTGTGTGCCAAGAATTCAAGAAACAACTAGTTACTCCTCCTTCCACTTCCAATAGATTGAGCATCAATACTCTGCCAGCTCCAAGTACGAATTACGATTTCACGACAGAGCTGGTGACTTTCTATCAAAAACAAGATTGTTTGCTTCTTATTTTGAAATATGGTTAGCCGTTGAGATCTCGAAGGCTGCCAGTACATAACTAGGCGCATTATGACACGAAACGTGACTCGACCTGACCGATGATATTTAACCTTTGTTTAGTAAAGATTAAAATTAGATTTTTAATAAATTTTGATAAAAATTGATGAAACGTGTTGTTGAAAAGTTGTGGATCCTACAAAATGTATGATTAAATTTAATTGCTGACTTCGACTTGATATTTTAATTCAAACGAAATACGGGCTTAGTATCCATTATTTTATAATAAATGAGAGAGTATTGGAATGAAGACAAATGTGGGAGGGAGAAGAGACGAAAAAGGCCAAGAGCGTGGGAACAGGAGAAACAAAACATTAGCTAGGGCATTCAATCAAGAAACTCGGCATTAAATGAGGGCGAGAAAACTGCAATATTTGTGGGACAAATGAATAAAAGCCCCGTTTGAACAATATTAAAATTTTTATTTTCATTTTTTTATTCATTTTCAAGCATACATTTTTCAATAAAATAATATTTTTCATCACATAAATAAATTTTCCTTCTTTTTCAACCACACATTTTTCATCAATCTACTATTCCAAAATACATTCTTTCAAATAACGTGGCTCAAACACAACCCAAAATCTGTAAATTATTAATGTGATGCCATTCCATCCAGATCCAGGTGGGTCAGAATCAAAATTCAGGTCCACACCATTCCTTGCTTCATCACAATCCAGTCCCGAGCTCTTTTTTGATTAACATGCATTCATCATCTTTACGGCTCTGCAGGCTGCCTCAGTATGAATAGTTGCTTTCACCACCCCCTACTCCTACGCCTACCCCTACTCCCCACCTCCACCTCTCTAAACATTTACTTATAATTGCGTGGTTGTTTTCTGGGATCTGCTGCCTTCTTGATACCCTTTGCACTGTCGTTGTCAAGTTCTTGAACAATCATGTTATAACTACCGGAGATTTTGACAAAAAAAAAATTGATAGACAACACATGGCGTGGAATCATTGGAAGATGGAGGGAGAGAAAAAAAAAAAAAAAAAAGGGTCACTCATGCGTTGTCACGTCAACGTATGTATGAATTCTGTCAACATTTATCTGTACTCGTGGCTTTTTCCATTCTTGAATACCATTTCTTCTGTATTATTACTTGAAATCAGAATACTAAAAAAGTTAACCTAGCAGGGAGGATGTACCTTATAGCCAGCCTTTAAAACTCATCTTGATTAGCTATCTATCACCAACCAAGGCAAATGTAAAGTAAAATCCCTTTGGCATCTCTCTATACCCTCTCCATCACAACTTTCGAATCAGCGTGTGAAACTCTACCTACTGCTGCTGGATAATGACAAACAAAACATGGACCGATCCAGGATAATATGAATACCCAAGAAACAAAATAAATATCGACGTGGTCCATGAAGTCTTAATAATATGGGTATATCCCACGCGTTTCTGCCTGGATTGGGTTGGCAAAACAAAACAAAGAAATTTCAAACACGAACCCGTAAACTACTTTTCTTCCTTCTATTTTTCTTATCGTAGGGTGGGGACTACCTACATATTGGAATTTCATCTTTTTATTTCTAATTAAAATTAATTAATTATATATCATGGTGTGTTGAGCTAGGAGGAGGATAAAATTGGAAATTCCTCTGGTTGGCTGGGTGGGTCTACTTGGCCTTGACATTCCATAATATGTATTTATTCAAGTTGACATGTTAACAGTTTGGTCTATAATCTATAGCTCAACCTTGTCGCGCCTCAATTTATTGCATCTTCAACCTAATACATCTATAAAGGACACAATTCATTAGGTCTAGCATGGAATCACAACTCATCACTTGTAGGGTTTTCCACATTTAATATTTTATTCCTGTCTTTTCATGATTAATTTATTGTCAAAAAAATAAAAGGGAAAAGGAGAATATAATGATATAGAATATTTCCCAAAATCCTTAGCCTGTGTTTTTCATAATCACATTTACACAATAAAATATTTTGCAAATAAACTCAAAACGTTTTTCTACTTTTTAACCACACGTTCTCTAAAAAATCACTGGGCAAAACTCCAATTTCTCAAAATAATCGCCATCAAACGAGGGCTAGATGCCTAAAAAATAAAAATCACGTGTGTAAAAGAAAGTTTTAAGATGGGACCCTGTGAGTCGATAAAGTCAATGAAACATAATACATAAAAGAAAGTTTAAGATGAACCTTATGGGTAGATAAGATTAATGAACCATCGAAGGAATGAATATATATATATAATTGATTACTTTTTTCAGTTTTCAAAAAGTAATGGGATGGAATTAATTGTAAAGCGCATAAAGCAGTGAGAATGGAGGTACGAGCAAATTTTGACTTTTGATTTGTGTGGTTATGTAAGTTTTTAGAAGCAGAAAATCTGTTAAAACTCAGCTGGCAGTTTGCTGACTACATGAAAGATCCGGATCTCATAAGCTTCCGTTAGCTTTGTTTGGCCAAATTCATACAGACAGATTGCGCAGCCCTATATGCTGCTGCAACCTCTATATCCTACCTATTTCTTTTATTTTTATTGCCTGCCTGCCTGCCTTCACTGATTATTAATTAGTGTCATAAGTACTACGATCCCACATTAATCTTATTTGGAGTAGGCTCACTCTGGATTTGATTCAAAGTGTAATGGAGGTGAGAGTGGATGCCCAACCTAGTACAACCGGACACTTTCGAATGCATTCATAGAGACGGGAACTTTCCACATAATTCCTTGTTTGGTTTAGTTAAAAATCATTTTTTTTAAACTATTTTTCTTTTTATAAAAGTTAAAAGAAATATGTGGTTAAAAGTTGATAAAAATTATGAGAACTATGGTTAAAATTATTGATTTTGATTTTTATCGAATTTTTAAGTCACGCCAATCAAGGGCTTAATTTACAAAATTTCCTTCAAGCACCAAGTCCGATGTGATCGACACGTCGTGCAAAGAAGAGGACAACTAGGGCGAGTTTATTTTACTCTTACATTATGGTCCCCATCTACGGACGGTGGAAGATTATTTTTTGTTGGTGGTCAAATCAATCCGCTCCGAAATATGTTCTACGTTTTATAAGTGTTATTAATTAAAAACATGTCTAGTATAATTGTCAGAACAATATTATATATTGATGAGTCCGCCTGATTTTGTATGACAAGGTCATGTTTGGTGTGGATTAAAATCAAGATTTTAATCTAACTTAGAAGTCAACAATTAATTTTAATCACACGTTTCGTGGAATCCACACCTTTTTAATCCCATTTTTTATCAAAACGTACTAAAAATATGATTTTTAATCCCTATTAAACAAGAGTTAAATATAATTAGGTAATTATCAAGCCACCATGGTTTTTTAACTTTCATAATTTTCGCCATATGCATCTACCTAACCTAGCCTCTCTAGCTATTTTAATTCTACTACTTGAGCTTTATCAGAATATTTTACAATCTTTTCATAAAAGATAAAAAAAATTATATTAAGATAATAGATCCTATAAACTTTATATACGGATTTCAAAAAATGTATCTATGGCTATCTATTTATTACACTGTTTTGTATCATCAACCTCTCTACTTGCAGCTAGAGATTCTCAGTTGTCGACCCTAAACTCACCTCCCGACATCGTATCATATTATACGATTAGCCTAAAAAAGATCGTGCAATTATGTTTTTTTTGCATTCATCGTACAAGGACGATGAAATAATGATTTTTTTGGAAAATATGTGGTTAAAAATAAGAAAAAGAAAAATATATTTTTCTAAAATGGAACCCAAAAAGAGGCTTATTCTTTCTGCAATTTACCAAAAACAACCTTAAGGTACACAAATTCTTGTTAGAACGTGTCACAATTAGATTAAGAATGGTGAGAAAAATCACAAAAAAGGCTGCACAATCTTATTCTTCCTTCTTTGCAATAAATTCACTAAACTTCTAACTTTTAACCGATATTACGCCCCGAATCAATTTCTACGGCAGCATGTTCGCTAATATTACGCTGCCTACAATTCAACACACTGCTTACATCAGGTTGCTCGGCAATGGCAATTTTGAAGCAGGAAATTAGGGTTCGTTTCAAGAAGAAAAGTGGGGTCACGTCCCACCAAATTTTATTATCTTCTAGAAAATATTGACCATATAGACAGTTTTGAATCTAATTTTTCAAAGAACCAAACCTCACGGCGACTCCAAGAGTGGACCTTAATTTCCACAGTTTCTCTCGTGCATCCAACAAGTCATCTCCCCAATCCTTTTTCATGGTTCATGAGTACTACAGCAATCAAAAAAGCAAGTCAGTTTCAAGAAAATTTGAAGATGAAAAGTGTAAATATTCCAAGTCTTAAACTATTCAAGAGTACTAGTACTAAAAATAGATATTTTGAACCAGATGAGATATTTGGTGAAAACGCTATTTGAGAGACGTAAAAGCTCAATGTACAAGATTGCAAGATTAATTGTGGGAAGAAAAATTATGTAGTTGGCACAAAGGAATGGAAAATTTAATCATTTGAATTAGTATTATAAAGTGAAATTAATAACAATTTGTGAAACAAAAGAAAGTTAACAAGAATAAACTTTCTGCTATCTTCAAGTAGCAATGAATGACCTTCTGGTATCTTGACAATATGTACTATCTATACCTATTTAAGATGGGAAATGGAATTTTGATGAATGGAAAGGATGAGGAACCATTGGAGTCCAAAAAAAGATTGAGCTCAATTGGGATTATTAACTAATTTTTCTTGGTTGATCACATCAAAACTTGTTGAATATGGGCAGCTTGAAGCATGGATATGCAGTGAATTGAAGCTGACAGTTGCAAAAAATTTGTCAAAAATGAATGAATGATGGTGATATTTGGAAAAAAAAAAAGTAAAATGCGCTGAATCAAAAGATTTCGACTCACAGTCGAGTATTTCGAAAATGTTGCATTGAGAATTTGATGTATAGAAGACGTGAAAATATAAATGTTCATAGACTTGAATCATTTCAACTGAAGAACATGGTTCATGGCTTGCCCAAAGTAAAAGATCTTCTGACATTTGTGAAGGATGTGCTCATGGAAAGCATCACACACAATCTTTTTTGAGAAGGATATTCAAGAGGAAAGCAAGTGCTTGAACATGTGCATACAGACGTGTGGTCATATGGAGATGCTCCTATGAAAACATTGGGTACTTTTCCTATTTATTGATCACTAACACTTCATAAAAAAGGGTTTCAGCTATGAATTTTTCCCCAGTCAAGTTCACAGAAGATAAAAAAGGGTTTCAGCTATGAATTTCCCCAATCAAGTTCACTGGAATATTGATATTTATCATTATAATGATGGAACATCGATGACATAGCAACTTAGGTAGAATAATGGGATAGTCTCTCATGAAAATTGAACTGTTGTATTCCATTATTCCATTTAAATTGTCATATCACCGATATTTTATTATTATAATGACAATGAGAACTAAAATTGTACGGAACGTGCACCATGGCATCACAAACAGTATTTATAGAGCTTCTATATTGTAAATACTAGAAAATACGTATTTTGAATGTGAAAATGGAGCCTGTCAATTATGTAGTTTCTGTTCCATTTTTTGCATTTAATATGACTTGCTAATGCAAATGAAAACCACATAAAGAACCTAGACATTAACCAGTGTGCAATTTAGGTCCAAGATTAGTTGAAGAAATTGAATCAGCATCCACATTAATCAAGAAGAAAGCAAGCAAGCAAGCATGTGTAGCCTTCACTCTTTTGCATTGATGATTAGTACATTATTAGTATAAAGAATCAATGTGACCATCCCAGGTCTACAATGCTAGATCATCTTTTAAAAGGTGGAATCACAGGCCTATTGCAACTTTGATGGAAAAACAAGGGCAGTGAAAGAGAGAATTTATTATATATAACCAACAATTGTGGAAAAAAAGTAATAAAGAAGAGATGGAAAGAAGGTTGCAGGGATTATTAATGAATGTAAGCAAATGAAGCTAGATGATGTACCTTTTAAAGCTCTGCAACAATACTGCTGCTGCACCTGCCTGCTTGCCCATCGAAGACAACAATAACAACCTACCAAAAGGTAATAAAAACAGAAGTGATAAAAGATGAAGTTGTTCAATTCTCTACACATTATGTTAACCAACACAATATGTATAGAGGGAAAATTCGGGAAGAGAATTAAATATCAGATGATGATCCAAAGTTGAATACAAGAATTTAGAGAAAGTAACTCAATAGTAAATATGGCATGGATACATCTTGAGGATCCAGGCCCTACATAAGGAAAGCATAAAATAATGGGCGTGAAGGATCTACATAAATGTATCTATGATCTATCTATGTAGTATTATGTCTTTATACACAGACTGAAACTCAATCACTTGTAATTTGGAAATTGTCTTTCATCTTTGATGAAGCTTTTGTATTATCAGCATTCTGAAATGATGGAGTTATGATCTTCCATGTGATGCTGTGACATTATCTTCGAGCGCTACTGCAGTTGGACAATGAAATTGAGCAATTTTGATAAAGATTTATGCCTCTTCTGCAGGACCTTACCTCTTTTGAATTTCGAAATGTTGACATGAATTCTTTAGTTCAGATGTCTAAATCCAAAGACATAGAACCCTTGCCCTTGTTGAGCAGGTCCGAGGGCATAGTCTGGGGCCTTGACTGCTGGGAAGAAAACGAATTAGGAAATGAAGAAGAATCAAAATGGGGAGGCTGAAGTTCCATTGCTGAATGAATTACAGTTGTGGAAGACAATATATCACATCCATCTGAATCCGAAATGGGACACTCCATGTTCACACCAAACAGCCTGAGTCGCTTTGCTGCAGCCTTCCCTTGGACCACGGGCACCGAGTCAAACACCATTTGCTCAACCCCAACCCCACCTACCCTTTGCATCTGCACCTTTCCGAGCTGATGTGGAGCTAATGCTCCAGTTCCAGCTCCAGCCCCGGCAGCCGATCTAACATAGACTATCGAGCCTGCCGAACAAGGGTTTCCGGTTATAACATTAGTACTGCAACCGTAAGGTCCATTACCATATCCATAACTATAATTGGGAAGAGATTGAGGAGTATTGGCGTTGGGTTGCATCAAGTGTGAATAATCCCTGGTCAATAGTGGCCCTTGTGACAAATATGGAGGATTCCAAGGGTGAAGAGTCCTCTGGAAAGAGAATTGATGTGGAACTGAGAGAGGAGGAATAGAAGGAGAAAGCGCAAGCATATCTGGACGGCGCCTCCAATCAATGAATAATCGATCCTTTCCCAACTCACCGACCCCACGCTGAAAAGAGACTGTGTCACCTGCATCAAGCTTCTTTTCTTTAACAAAGCGGCTCCATCCTTTGGTCATTACATAGCTTTGGCTGCTGTTCCAGTAGGAGTATCTGAATCTCCATGGCTTTCCATTTCTATCCTCGAAATTCAACAGAAGTCCTTTCTCATTCGTGGATGAATCCAAGGGGAAATACTTTTCAGCGTATTGTTTAGGAATGACTAATCGATTGAGCTTGCCCACATCACTTGGTGTCACTACCTTGTCAAACATGTGCTCCCTTCCGATAAAGATGGAGTTAGCAGCCATACTACTGCCTTCTCCTCCTCGCTGAGGTATAACGTGATCATCGGAGTCATTAGTCCCCTCCCCATCTCCATTATTGTTGGGCGAAGAGTCCAGCATGAGCTCACCTTCTTGCCGGTGGTAGGTGTAAGGAACAACACCTTTTTGTTCAGAAGATGAGGGGAAGAAAGAGTAGTGAGATGAAGGATTCATACCTTCTGAAGTCGCTTCTTCCTCTTCTTCATAAAATCCTGGCCTACCAGACATGAAATTCATGATCTGCGTGCTCACCAATTCCAAACTCAATCTGACAGATCTAAGAGCAAAAACTAGGATCTTTAATCTTCATGTACTGGTATGGTTGTAGTACAGAAGAAAAAAGAAGAAAAATCTTAAATCTTGAATATGTCAGCAGCCAGTAAGTAGGGTTAACAAGTTTTTGGTTTCAAAAAATCCAAGAAAGAGGAGCAGCGACCGAGAGCCCTGAACATCATCAATCAAACACAGTTGAGGGTCGGTGCTTGCGATTCAAAAAGGCATGTCTAATTGAGTTGATGATCTATTTATTCTTTCGACTCGCTGTCTGAGTCTGACCATAAATGATGCCTGGAAGCTTCACATGTTAAGCGATTTTCATTGAAGAAAAATTATTCGTGTGTGCGAGGTGGGCCCCATTAATTATCTGGTTGAATTCATGTGAAGTCGTCCTTGTCATCAGCCTGTCTAATACAGTATTTATAAGTAGGTTTTCGTTAAGGACCAAAGCAGCCACAGCCAGCTGTTTTGTATAGCACGAACTTCTAATTCTATTTGGCATTCTAAGGCCATGTTTGTTTCAGATTAAAATTGTCAAACAATTAATATTAATCACATATTTCATGAATCTCACATCTTTTCAACAACACATTTCAAAAACTTCTATACTAAAAATCTAATTTAATTCTCACCAAACACCCACTAAGTATTATTCAAAATATTATTTATTTGGATGCTTACAATTATTTGTCCAGCTTTATTAATTCATATTGCCTTATTCATTAATTATTTCACGTTTATATATCTTAATGATTTTACAACAAACAAGTAGGTCACTTGCTTTACATTATTGTTTCCAAATAGTCCGTACATGACCTATTCTACTATATTGTTTAACAAAATGAAAAATTTAATACTTGCTCGAATAAAATATTACTTCAACGTCAATAAGAATCAACCCGCAGGAAGTCCCCCCACAACTAATTTTGGATTCGAAACTCCAAAATTTAAATCTTGTTTATTTCGTTGATGATGCTCGGACCGACAAGTCGAACTCTGTGTCTATGATAAGGCTGAAGGATGCTATCAATGTCATCGAGACACCACTCATTGATCTTCGAGGCCGTGAAGTAAAAATTAACTGCATGTCAAAAGGGTTTAATTGAACTTATCCAACATCCTTGGAACTTTACATTGACAAGTCCAAACATTTCATCTTTGGCTTGTGGGTGAGGAAAAACAACTTCAAGATAAAGGTTCCATGCTATTTGATCGAGACCAAATCGGATTATTCAGATCAGAAGCGACTAAACATGACATCATATTTGTTGGCAATTATATTGATAGGCTATTAAATAACATAAAACTTGTGTGAGTTTTATCGATATTGTGAAAAAAGTAGCAAGTAAAACACATAGAATCAGACAACTCGGCCTAATGCCAGATTTTGCTCACGAGTCATATTCACTCCATAAGGTAGGAAATTGAATCATCTATAAATTGGAGTAATGTTATTCATCCTCACTGATTTTACAACTTCAGTCTATGTGGCGTTAATGTGGGATTAAAATGGATCACGATCTTCCAAAGTGATTTGTGACATTCTCTTGAATTCTCTCTATTGATGGGGATGTAGAAGAGAAGAATAAAACCACACTCACCATTGGGGACCATGACCCCTATAATAAGAATAAGATAATGAAAGGTCATATCTTCCATTTACTTCAAATCAGCCCCTCATCAATTTGAAACAAGCGTCTGGTCTCTACACTTTAATTCCATGAAACCTAATACCCAATAGTCAAAATTCATATTTATTGGATCACTTCAATTGACTAATAAACTTTAAATAATAGCACCACACATTTTAATACGTTTTCACATATCATTTAGAACCATCTAGATTGGAGTTCTAATTCCAGTGGAGATGAATAGCATTATTCTATAAATTGTAGGCTTGGTAGCATTTCGCTCATAAATGTTCGTACAATTAGCATTAACCACTGAGTGTATTTGTTTAGATCTACAATCACTAACCTTGAGCGTAAGCTTCAAGTAGTGCCAGACAACGTAATTTTAGTATTCTATTCGTATTCTCGTATATCGAAGTGATTTTCAGAGTTTTGGTACATTTGAAATAAGTGCCTGAATTTAGAGGATGAGATTTCAATTGGTTGTTATTTTCCTTCCAACTTATTAATCAAGCTCGTGGATTAGGCTACATAAAACCCTTTAAAGCTGGAACTAAAATTTGTGGAATGAATGAATTACAATTTATAGAAGTACATTGTGACTTGATTTCAGTATCCAAAATTAGTACCTTTTTTTTTTTTTTTTTCCAACATTCGGACCAATCAAACCAGCCACATGCCATTGGTGGTCCATCAGGCAAAGATTGGTTAAATTAGTTTTCTGGGAATATTTTGCCAATTAGAGGAAACAATTAAAGAAGGAAAAACTTTAAAATGGTTAATATGAAAATTGGATTGTACGAACAAAGTTTCACGTTGGTTATATATGAGTTAAATAATAAATTTATAAAGGATTGTGTTACTTCACCTCAATCGATTAACATTTTGGGAATGAACCAAAATCCTAACAAATGGTAGACAAATCTCCTATTGAAATCAAACGAAGGCGGTGGGCCTTGATTGGAATGCAACATTCAAGAAACTTCGTGGTTGGCTTTCTAGATAGTGGTTGTTCCCACGTAAGGCAGTTGGTTCAGTTTGTTTGAAAAGTGTTTATAAACTATTTTAATTATAAATACATAGAAATAAGTAATGAATGACTGATAGTACTTTTGGATCACTCAAAATGTATAGATAAAAAATAATTTGACAATAGTTTATAAAGATGAGCCAAATATTAGTAGAAGAGTTGGCCTTGATGGAGGAACACTTGATCCTTCTTGATTTGAAGATAAAATACAAATAATGTATTGCTTAAAGGGAGGGTGAGATTATATGATTCTTCGTTCATATGAGAACTGTAAGAAAGCTGTGAACCCCATCGATTGACATAGCTTAAATGATAAGCTTATAAAAGATTAGATTACTTCACCTACTAAGTGAACTTTTTCAGATGCAATCGAATTCCCTAACCATCATTGAGATTGAATCAAATATAAAAGGACACAAAATTAATTGGATTGATGGATTTGACAACCTGGAACAAGTTATAATTTGTAGGTAATTAGTGGAAGGAATAGCCACCCAATTGATAAAGTTTTACCTACCCAGTTTGTACATTGTATCCACAAAGTAGTGCGGGAATATCCACTTTAAACTGGTCTTGCCTTTTCTGGGTAAATTTATATCAATTAAGTTTAAAATAAATAATTATAATCATATATTTTATAGAATTCATAATTTTTCAACCACACATTTTATCAATTTTTATTAAAAAATTTGATTTTAACCCAGGACAAAGTATAAAAAGTGAAAAATAGGTTACATTAGATGCATTATACAAATTATTGTTGGGGAACATGTTTTGTCATGGACTTGACATGTCTCTCCACTCAAAGTTATTTACTGTTATAATATTGTCTCCAAATTAATTGGTGCTGAGTTGGCTCCATTTGGTAGAGTTTCTTAAATTTCATTTTTCATAAATTTATTTTTAATTACGCATTCTTTCAATAATATAATGTGTCTTTATACACGAAGCAAGTTGAGAGGATGAAATGCACTGTGGCTCACTCAACCTTGAGGGAAAGTAATTCATCTTTAATTTGATGCAATCAAGTCATCCAACTTCGATTTGCTTGCAAATATCGTCTTTCAATGAATCACCCCAAACTAATGTTATATGTTGACTCGGGTATTAAAAAAAATCGTATGACTACCATATTTGTCCACGTCGCACAAGAAAACACATCACCCATCTTAAAATATTTTCTTCAAAAAATCATATAACTAAAACTGCGTTTTTACACACAAGCTATTCATTATTTTTAATGTCAAAGTCAACATATTTCGTTAGTAAAATTGACTGTATTAAGCACGGCGACCATATCTAAATTTTGAAATTTCAGTGAGTTGATTGAATTAAATTGAAGATGACTGATTCGATCTATAAAGAAATCAAAGTTGGTTGACCTAGATGCACATCCGCTCAAAGTTGGATGGCCCGCAGTGTATTTAACCCCAAGTTGAGAAGGCATTTTATAGTTTACTCATGTAAAACCTTAACAATACAATTAAGATAATAACTATGTCAGTAATCAATGTTAATTAAGATACATGAAACTTTCGTCATCAACCCAAACAAGAATGACGTGTGCACACGAAAATCAATTTCTTGATTTCAATATTTTAATATAAATTGAAGCTATCGATCGAATCCCAAAGGCCATGCACTCGACTTAAGCCATGCCAGTTGTCTCATATATATATATATATATATATATATATATATATATATATATATATTCAAATTGCACCATTTTGAAAATAATTATAAATTATTATCTATCTGAATTTTACCCACATGCATTATAGTAAATTATTTGTAACTGGTCCAATTTAATTTGTTTAAATTAAGTGAAAAGCATATGTTCCTATGTGGTCCACTCTAGTTTGTCTTTGTTGCTATTAGAGACTATCGAGAAATAGTATCGCGCCTTAGCTAATCAAATTATAATTGCAAAAGACAAACTAATGGCCAAACACAGATTATCCATGGTCATGGCCAACGGCTGAGATTAATAGTTATTCATAAATAAGTTAATTTATTTGTAACGAGTTGCACATTTTAAATCTTTTCTTTTCTTTCTTTTCCTTTCTTTTTCGGGTTTGAACCCAACTTGTTCGATTACGAGAATATTCAAACTAAAAAGAAAGTCAATATAGTCTTGCCACGATACTTCAAGATGAGTACAATTTGCAAGAAAACTAAACCTGGATTTTGACAAATTCACATTATTGCCACCTTTTTTTTCTAAAACTAAATCATTCTAAGGTAAAACTATTTGTACAGGGGGGTTTTTGCCAGGATTTAGTGACCGGGAACCAAGTGTAAAAATTGCATTTGATGTTGGGAAAGAAAAAAAAACAAACAAATTGTATGGTGCCACACATCCTCTGTAATTACCCGAATGTCCATCTCCTATACACCAAGCAAAGTTCATTATTCTATATGACATGTTACGTGGACGTTTAGTGGGAATTAAAATTAAATTTTTAGTAGATTGTGATGGAAGTTTTTGAAAAGTAATTGAAAAGCTGTAGAATTCATGAAAGATGCTATTAATATTGATTGTTTAACTTTAACTTAAATTAAAATCTGATTTTAATCAGAAACAAACAGGGCCTTAGAGGGTGCTCTTGATTGAACTACATGTGATCTAACCATACTTATCCTAATCATATGCTGAGCTTTGCATCTTTTTTACTTCTAATGCTTTCAAACTTGTTGCTTAAAGAACATTAAGAGTTCGTATGGCATATTTTTACTTTTACTTCTTGTAAAAGAGTTTCCTGCGAAAACTACCCTTATTTTTTATTTAAAAAATAATTTCTAAAAGATCGAATACAAAACTTGGGAGTCTCAAAAATTTCATTACCTTCTCAAAAGTCAAGCCAAATGGATCCTAAATAAATTTGTCATGGAACCAAGATGAAGAAGTACATCAGTCAGAAGCTCTCTTGCCACCTTCTATGTACTCCATTTAAATTCACTTATTGTCCTTGTTCGGTAGGAATTAAAATCAGTTTTTTTTACAGATTTTAATAAAATTTAATAAAATGTGTGATTAAAAATTTAAATTTATTAGACCACGAAATATATAATTAATAATAATTGTTGACTTTGATTTTGATAAAAATATAGATTTTAATTCCTATCAAACAAGGACATTACGATGTTTGACAACCATTATTTAGAGTGATTTTTAGGAAGATTTATAGTTAAGAAATAGAGAAAAGTTTTGGGTTTACGTGCGAATATTTTATTATGTGAATGTATGCTCGAAAATTAGTATATATAAAAAAAAGTTTAAAAATAATGATTGTCAAAGTAGGGACAATGAGATCCTTTATTTCAGTTATTCTAAAAAAATATTAAATAATTAATGTTCTCTGATTTCAAATGCAAAAGTGGCAAAAATTTCAGTCTCTTTGGACATGCATGATCGCAGTGCAGTGAAAACACATATTTTAGCAAAGGAAACAAAAGGGAAAATATAGAGATGGATGGTAGTGTTGTGTGGTAGCTATAGCTGTACCCTTTTAAATAAATTACATGGGATAGGATAACACAAAAATGATATAAGTAGGTGCTAGGTACTATTGCCAGTTGGTGCAAATTGAAGTAGGCACTGGACCACGCAATTGCTATTCATCACCCTTTCCTATCAGGCACAACATTACTATCCCACCTTCAGCCCCATCCTACTCTACTCTTTTAACCTTGGAATCTCTCTCTCTCTCTCTCTCTCTCTCTCTCTCTCTCTCTCTCTCTCTCTCTCTCTCTCTCTCTCTCTCTCTCTCTCTCTCTCTCTCTCTTCCCCACACGAGACTGGAAAAGGTCGACATGATTAATTCAAGTTACTCATGTAGATTAGTCAATCGGTCATGCATACCATATTTTCAGGGGCTAATGTAGTTTCGTAGAAAGTTACACTTGTTTAGTTAGATCAAGATTCAGTTTGATTGAGAGTAAATTGAAAAGTGAAAATAAGAAATTGAACTGCATTTATGAACACATAATTACATATGTTTTTAATTGTTTAACACTTTTTTTTTCTTTTTTTTTTATTTTTCCTCTTTTGGGTCTTCTCACTTTGTTATGTATAGGCCCAAGACTTGTGTAAAGTTAGAAGGGCCCAAAATCTATCATTGAGAATCCATCCATTCTACTAAACACAGTCACAAAAAACTTGTGAACCCATTCATTCTAAACAAATACAGTCACAAAATCCATCATAAATTCTCAATTTTAAAATAAAATAAAAAATCCTCACGAATCATTATCATCATCTACATAATTTTGGAATTTAATGGAGAGATCAATTATTATAGCAAGAAAGAAACCCCTAATTGCATTTAGGTCTAATCTGTGTCACGCTTGCCCACCTTCTTTAACATTGTATTAGGTTAGGCGCTGCTTGCTTGTTACTCGTTAGTCCAATTATTATAACATGGAGGTTCGATGTACCTTAATGAAAGGTTGAGAATTAAATTCAACGATTTCGGAAAGTATAGAGACAAGATGTGTCATTTTCTTGTAAAAGATAGAATTTGGTTTTGAGTTTTATATTTGGAAAATGTTCCGTTTTAGTTGTTATCTATACACCATGATAAATTACACACACACACAAAAGTCCAGGTTTGACAGAAATTCAAATTCAAATTTTAATCTAAATTGCAGTCAATAATGTTGTAACTAATATGATTATCAGTGAATGACAATTATACCCTTACAACCCTAATTTTTATTATAATTGTATTCCTATTTTTTCTCTATAAATATGAAGTTTTGGTTCTTAACAGAACACACAGCTCTATTGACTTCTCTATATTTCCCTCTTTTTTAACTCTAGATTATAACACACGATAGTTTGAATTTTTTATTTTTTGTTTTTAATAATTGAAAGTATTGTATTCTCTTTGAAGAAAAGAAAACGTCGATATTAATTCATTTGTACTCCAAAAGAGGTTTCAATTTCAATTCATTTTTGTATCACAAACGAATTCAACGAAAGGTAATTATATTTTTTTTTTATTTTTTTTTATGTCTACGCATAATCATGGCAAAATCATTATAATTTTTTAAGAAATCAATTATGTATTCTATTCCCAAGTTGTATATTCATTGCCGTCCACTTTCATGAAATCGCCAATAATGGTGTTTCAAGTTTATTTTTTCATGGCAGCTGTATAGAAATTTATGCCCTAGTATAGTAATGTTTAAAATACAACTCTTACCATAATATTATTGCATGCATATTCAACTTGCCAATACGAAATTAGTTTTATAATAGCAAAGTCATATGTACCATTCGCCTTTTCTTTAACCTAATCAAATATTTATTTTTATATTATTTTACAAATTTTAAATTGATAATGAATTATGGTGTTACTTTTGAAGTGCACAACATCATTAATATTTTAAAAGAATATTATTTACTCTTGAAAAATATGATATTACAATTTTAATATTTCAAAAGAATATTGATATAATGCTCCAAAAGAAATATAAATTAAATTATATCATATTATTCTAAACAAATATGGTGTTGATGTTCTCAAAGAAACACAACACACTTTTGCACATGATATATTCCATTGTATTATGATTAGGAATGGCAACGGTTCGATTCGGTTAGGCCAAAACCATAACCACACCACCAAATTTTTTATCATACCATAACCGCGTAAGTCGGTTCGGCTCGGTTCATATCTCGATTCGATTCAATTCGGTTAATAACCACGAAAATAAATTATTTTTTATAAGTCTAAACTCCAAGCGTCAAATTGAAAAAATAAATATGAAGAAAAAACAATAAAAACAAAAAATATAATACTAAGCCAATTTAGCAAACAATATCATAAATGAAAATGCAAACAATATCCCAACTTTCAAATGCAAAATTTGAATTTAACAAGCAATATTATCAACATAGGTCAAGACACTTACTAGTATGGGTCAATCTTCATTATTCCTCATAACTCTTACTAGCATAGGTTAAGAATCAAGACTCAAAGTTGATTTCTATATAGTAAATAAGAAATGTAATTAGAATAATA
This sequence comes from Fraxinus excelsior, assembly GCA_019097785.1. NCBI lineage: Eukaryota > Viridiplantae > Streptophyta > Magnoliopsida > Lamiales > Oleaceae > Fraxinus > Fraxinus excelsior. The sequence continues at coordinate 19,501,837 of CM032627.1, forward strand.
TTACAATCATACTACCTAATCAAGAATGGTTTTAACTGAATATTTAAACAAAAAATGTACATCTTCGTCAATGTCCTCCTCACTAAACCTTGCACAAGCTCCAGAGTATGATGAAGGAGCAAAATGTGTTGACATATGGTTGACTTCTCGTTTTGATTATCACAAACAAATCACTTTTAATTCTAACAAATTGTATTCAAGTGTCTTTTAGAACGATCGTTGAATGCTATCAAGGTTGAAGGCACAAAAGATTAAGATCGTGAGATTCGCAAATAGACAATCCATGTATAAACAATCTTGGCAAACCAATGGAAGCAAAAGAGTTCATGAAGAAACAAGACATATATCGAGACATTAGTTTTAATACATTAAATATATGTAAAGGTAAAATGATTCCTCATTTGGTTATGAAATGTCTAGTAGCTCAAAGTAAATCTTTTATGCATAAAAAAATCATTCTTTTTCTAAAACATAAAAGAAATTGCATAAAATTATTTTTCAAATGAGTAAATATTTTTATCAAATAAATAAATTTGTAAATCACTCTCTTTAAAAAGATTGGATAAGGCTATTCTTCAAAATAAACCTACATAAATCAAATCATCATGAAAAAACCCATCCGATAGGCAAAAATTGCCAACCGGACATCCGGATGAGCAACGGTCAATTTTTGACCGTTGCACATCTCTAATGGCAAGCTCATCCAGACGTCCGGATCCCTTGTCTGGATGGACATAACTTTTAGCCATTTTTAGTGTTACAAATACCTCACTATTTCTCCACATACATCAATAATTCTTGAGCATTAAAGTGAAGTTTTTATTGATCACAATCACCTTATTCTCTATCATTATCAATTGTCATAAAATTCTTGAAGAACACTTGTAAAAATTAATTTCGAGAAAATCCTTGATTCTTCAAGAAGATTTCATTTAAACACTTTGAGCTAAACGCATTACCATCTATTGCAGTGTTTGCCTATTTTCTTCTTGTTATTAACCTTGAACATATTATTCGATATGAAAAGAAGATTTCACTTTGAATTGTAGGTCGTGTTGAAGTCCCGAAAAGCTCAACATTGTAAAAGGATCGGTACTCATTGGTTGTAAGTCATCGAAAGCGTTGTAAAATGTTGGATTGCACCACAAATCAATCAACATAGTGAAAAATGCATTGCTCGTGATAGAGAGCTTGGTAACGAGGGACGTCGATCATTGCGTTAGATTGAACCTCCATATTATATCGTTTGTACTCTTTAATTCTTTTACTTAACATCTTTCTTTGTTGCACACTTATTTCGATTATTTACGTACCTATTTGTGTTTGGTTTGTTTTATTATCATTTGTGTGATCATTAGATTAAAATCTTGTATAATTAACGAAAAAAATTTAAAACCAATTCAACTCTTCTTGGTTAGTCAATCTTGGACTTTCAGAATTTTCTACACACGATAGAGAAAAAAATTAGTAATAAAAGAAAGTACATAAATAACAAATATAAAACAATAAATTCTACCATAAATATCAGTCCAAAACTAATCTCAAGCACACATTAAGCCCCCGTTTGAAACCCATTTTTAGGTGTATAGAAATTTTGGAATAGTGATTGATGTGAGAATATGTGGTGGAAAAGTGATGAAAAGTTTTTGATTTGTGTGTAATATTATTTTATTTGGAGAATGTGTGATTGAAATGAAGAATGAGAATGAGAATGAGAAATAGAAATAGAAATTAAAGGGTGTCAAACGGGGGCTAAAGCTTCTAAAGTTTTCGGGTGAAGTCTGTTTCTACATGGACTCACAAATCTACCACTTGTACTAAATGCTAACTCAGATACCACAGTAGATACTAGAATGGCTAATAAATCTCTAGCAACCTTCTAAAAAGTCGGATATTTTATTGAACTTGCTTTCCACCATGTCAATAAATCAAAACCATTCACCCGGCAATACCAGCTCGTCTCGAAAAATATCAAACTCTGTTTTTACATAATCATCGGTAACAAAATGGCTAACAAATATATCAAAACCAGCCGTGTGAGAATGCTTTCAAGATATTAGCCTTGGTGGTATTACAAGAAATAACTTTAAATAATGGTTGAATTGCATTACAAAATTTTCTAAACCCAGAATGCTCAACCATTGAAAGGGGATATTCATGTAGGATGATCATATTTGCAAGTTCCTTCCTATCTTTCTCTTGACCAAAATTAAATGCCCCTAATTGCAGTCCTACCACTAGGTTCTTTAAATCGATTCAAAAACATTTGTTTGACATCCTTCTGACCTCGAAGGGGACATCTATTCAAATGAGCACGTAAATAACTTGTCCCATTTTTTGACTCACCGCCTAAATGTTTCTTGCATTGTTTACAAATTGTTTTGGGCACATTATTAATTCTCTATAACTTGAAATATTGCCACACTATAGAGGTCAATTTTCTTTTTCTAATTTCCTCAATCGGCTCCTCATCATCACCTAAATCTATATGAGTAGGATCTATATTTACCTCATTTGGATTTTGTGAAGTACCCAGTGTACTTGATGCATCCTCTCGAATGCCAGTAGCGGTATCTCTAACTTCAACTAAAACACTTCCAACTGAAGCGAGAAGAGTCAGAACAGAAGTCCCCGACCCATGGCATGATATCCGATCACATGAAAAATAAAACACATCAATTGAGGTTTCAGCCATGGTTATGGTGAAAATGCAATCAATTTGAATGTATTTATAGTATTTTCAATCATCTTTTCTAAAAAAATAATTCTTTCCTACTCGATTGATAAATTACGAAACTCTCGTAAACAGTATAACCCAAAATATATGTTGAATTCTAAAATTTCATTAATAACATTAGCAAAAAGCCACATTAATTTTGTAACCAAATTAATAATTTGACTCTCTATTTCTTATGAACATAGAGAAACTGAAGAACGCATAAACTAGCAAGCAAAACAGACTAAAAATCATATTTTCCGAGTCACACATCATATATTTAAATAATATACATCATATATTTAAATAATATTATAAAAAAATGCAATCAAGTGTAATGTATCTGAGTTTTGTTGAATTGTATAGGGAAGATGATTTGAAGCCAATGGACGCAGAACAACTCAGGGAGTGTGCTCACAAGATGGTAAACTTTGTTGCTGATTACTACAATTTGAAGTTGAGGTACAAGTATTAGGGCGTCGGCAGATCTAATTTAGTTAATTGGTTTAGTGGACGAGTGATTTGTAAGTTTGGTTTCCAATTTTCAATTTTAACATATAGGGTTAGAATTAGGTTACCGAGTTAAGAGTTTACTAGTAATATTAATTTGGCCTGAATTTTGGAGAATCTCAGTTGTCAAAATTGCCCAATTAATTTTGGTAAAGAATAATGGAAAGCTCAATTACCCAATTAAATTATTTAACGGGTAATCGGTTCGGGACGGGGCATCGTCGCTAAATACCATACTCGCCCCATCCCGAACCGGGTCATTAAAATCAAAAACATAATCACCCCATTGCACCATCGGTTCAATTTTTTTCACCCCATTTGATTCGGTTAAATGCGATTTTCGATTTCAACAGTTCGAATTATCATCCTAACGAGGAATCGAAATAAATTCATTGATATATATTGATCAAAATAATGATTTTTCAAATAAAATGATGCGTTTATACTAAAATTAAACTTACTAGAGAAATTTGAAGTTTATAGACGCGATCCTAGTAAAACTGAACTTATTAGAAAAACTTGGAGTTTCTGGATCTATAGTCCGAACACCTAAAGGTGTATGCTTATACAAAATGAAAATAGAAAAAGTAAAATTAAAATGTGAAATGTACAACTCTTTACATAATGAATTTCGTGAGAACTTGTATAAATAGTTAACTTATCATGTGGTAGATGTAATCAAATATGCATTTTACTCTTTTTTCCTTGATCAAGATTTTGTCCCATTGAATTTTTCTGACAATGTCTTTAATGAGACAACTTTTGCAACGTTTTTAAAAGAATAAATGTACAAATTTTTTTTTCCTTTATTGAGATTTTCCCACAAGATTTTTTCTAATAATGTTTTAACGAGTCATACTCTTTGTGTAATGAATGTCCATAACCTAAAAGACGTTTACTATCAAAATAATACTCTGATGTGTATGAAACTCTTGAAGAGATCAACAAAAACTATTTTCCGAATCATTACACCACTATAGTTACCAAAAGTTGATAAATATCTCGAATGAAGACTGTGTTATTTGAAAACATTGACTACAAGACAATAATGAATTGATACATTAATTGAAATTAGGGAATCAGTTGTACTATTTTTCCTTAGCTCGAATCTTGTCCCATTGAATTTTCTTGACAAAGTTTTAAAGATGTAGATATTCTGTAACGTGTCATTCAATAGGGGGTGTTGTGAATAACATGATTATTAGTGAATGTCAATTATACCTCATGTAACCCTAGTTTTTATTAAGAGCTCGTTTGGTACTGATTAAAATTGAAAATATAGCCGTTATTGGATCACACTCGTCTAATAAAAGTCAACAATAATAGCTAGTTTTTCATTTTTAATCCGATTTCAATCTCTACCAAACGGGCTCTAACATTGCATCTCTAATTTCCCCTATAAATATGGAGCATTTGTTCTTAATAAAACACATAAATCTAATGATTTCTCTCTATTTTTTTCTGTTCTCTTTAGTTTATAACAAATAACTAATTTTAATAACATATTTTATGGGATCCACAATTTTTCAATTATAAATTTCATCAAAATATACTAAAAATCTTATTTTAATCACGGGCAAACAAGGCATAATTTTGACTACATTGCATGCACCATCTCCAACTTATATCTTATTTATGGCATTTGTACTTATATGTGTGCTCTCTTTATTGACAATTTCCATTCAAAACCCATTGAACTGATGTAAAAAGACAAATTTGTCCTCACAATTAAATAAAAAATAAGTAACTATATAAAAAAAAAAAGTCCTACAGTGCAGTCCCAACCCATATCTCTCATCCATCAATTCACTAAATAAACAGAAAAGATTAAGCTGAAGTAGGGATGGCAAAAAGATTTGTCAGCTCGGAAAAAGGCTTACTGGTCGAAAAGGCCCGGACGAGCCCTGCCCATGTGAAAAAAATATTGCAAAGGCAACAAAAATTGCTAAAAAGGCAAAATAGATGTCTTGCAAGCAGCTGCAAAGGTAGCTATTTTTAACATAACAAAAAAATTCGAGCCGATGCATCCCACCTCGACAGGTTGGCAAGGTGGGGTGGGGATCGCCACCCCGTCTCGGGCCCTCCCCGCCCTGAACGCGCCCCAAACCCGCACCATAAAGAATAAAATAAATAACTACAAATTACAAAAGCACAAAAAAGGCAATTGGAAGGCAACACTAAAGTCCAAACGTCAGCGGGATGGGTCGCCTGAACCCGGCCCGCTGCCATCTCTAAGTGCAAGGAACCCGTCTCGCCGCCATCTCTAACTACCAGCACTAGAACCTTGAAGTTTGGGATGAAAGTGTTTAGAAAAAAAGTGGGAGACTCTGTATGCAATGTAGAAAATAATTATTGGCAAGAACGGCAATATTAGAAGATTTAGTTTAAAAGCGCAAAGGGGTTTAGGGTTTTTCTCAAAATCCAGAGGCACGAGTGCGTTAGAGATAGAGAAATAAGAAAAAGGTGGACCATGGATTCATTCTCCTCGCCGTCTGTTGGATCGTCGCCGAAATTCTCAACTGAGGATTTGATGGGTCAGCTTAAAGTACAGCTTGCCCAGGCTTACGCTGAGGAATTCCTCGAGGTATTGTATATTTTATAGTGTGTACATTTACCATTAATAGACCTCCATCTATGTCGAAGGGTTTTCAAATTGTAGCAGTCCTCTTATTTATATTGTGATTATAACGAGCAGATGTCCCTCTTTAACTGCTATTTTTTCTGTCTTTTTCTTGTAAGTTTCTCGTTCTTTTGGGCCTTCCGTTTGTTTGTCTTTTGGAAGTAATGTGTCGTAGACTCTTAGACAAAATATAAAGCAATGTTTTAGCATTTGATGCATGTCATGACTAATTTAAACGTTTCCTAGGAATACGATCTTGTAGAACCAACTGAGATTAATTTGGGTTTGATTCTGGAAAATGAAGTGAAGGCATTGCATCTGGTCACAGAATGAGGAGATCTTGTGGGTTTTAGGCCTAGACCTGGCAATTTTATCTGTTCACTGGCTAGATGATGGATTGAATGGTCCCCAATTCGAGTCCCCTCACGCCATTGAGGTGAGAAACGGCCGTAAACTTCAAGGCTCCGTGAAATTAGTCGGGGTGCATGCAAACTGGCCCGGACATCCACGGTTATCAAAAAAAAAAAAAATATGGCTGCTCCAGGTAGAACGTGGGTGTGACTAGAGCTGCACAAAAAAATCGCGAAACCGCAAATCGAATCGAAACCGATAGTTTGAAACCATTTGTTCGGGTCCACGCGGACCCATAGATTTTTTCCTTCAAACACAACCAAACTATTTCAAAATGGTTTGGTTTAGGTTTCAATTTTCAAAAATCGTATAAAATTGAACTGAACTGTTTTTTTATTTTTTTAATTAAAAAATTAATTTTATTAACTTAAAAATTTTAAAGTTCTCACTATTTAGATAAAAAAATACCAATTTAGCAATACAAATTACAACCAACCCATTAAAATCATCATATAAAGTAAATTAAGTTCATCATTATTGGCTGATAATTTTATAAGTCCACAACACACGTCGTAACTCGGTGTCTAATCTAATGTAAACTAAAATTAATTCCAAATCATATGAAAAAAAAAAACATTTATTTTCAACAATCCAAATCATAATACAACAAAATAAGACAGCAAATCACCTACAACTTTAAAAGCTACCTAAACTCTCATTTCTCAAACATTTGACGATTGTCTGCTACTGCTGAACAATCAATCGCAAATCATTAGTCGTCTTTTTCTTGTTAGTCTATTAATTTCTACTCGAATCACAATTTCTCTCCTCTCTTGATAAGTCTTAAATTCTCATTCAAGTCATTTTTTCCATTATTTTTTCTTTTATTTGTTGTTTTTTAACTTATTATATATACACTTGTGAGTTGTGATTTGGATTTTAAAAAATGACTATTTGTGAGCTTAGGTGATTAATAAACTGTTTGTCGTTTAGAAAGAACGAAAGATAGAGTGTATTGATTATGTGAAAATGTTAAAGTTCCTTAACTAGTACTACTACATTCTACTTTTGTAAAGTTGTTAGAGAATAAAATGTGTCAATTTTCAATAAATTTAAACTCTATCATTCTTTGTACATTTAAACATATCATGTTCAGTCATTGTTTTTTATCTCACTAGTAGGACGAAATGAGTTTTAACCAAACTATTAGGCCCTATTTGATTGCTCTTTCTTTTCCATGGAAGATGGAAATTAAAATCAATTTCCACATTTTTGCATGTTTGATTGACTAAATTTTCCATGGAATTGGTTTTTCATATTTTCTTGGTTTTTCACATTTTCTTGGTTTCTGAGGAAAAGTTTTTTCCATGGGTTTGGTGGGAAAAAACCTTTTTTTTTTTTTTTATGCAATTGAAACAAATTATTTCCCTTTAATGGACAATTTCCATGGAAAACAAAGTCAAACACCAAAAGATCCAAAATTTCAATATTTTCTAGGCGAGAAATTTTACCAATCAAACACAATTAATTGACAATTCCGGTAAAAACAAGTTCTTGGCAATTCAATTATTTGGAATTCATTTTCTTTCCACCCAAATTCCATTCTTGCAATCAAACGGACCCTTGTAGCAGAATGTGACTCTATCTTTACCAACCACTATATTATCACGAAAGGCAAATAAGAAAAGGAAGAAACATTTATTCGTTTTATTAACATCTTTTAACAACCAATTTTAAAAATAATTTACGTGGGAAAATAATTTATTCACAGGTTACGTGGAAAAGACGAATGTAATTTAATATTTATAATCATTAGTTCTCGTTTAAGTTTATATGTTTACTTATTTCAAATATATTATTATAATGTCGATAGGTAAACCGCGGATTAAACCGCACCAACCTGCAAATTATGGTTTGGTTTGATTTGGTTCGAAAAATAAAATGGCTTGGTTCGGTTCGAAAAAATTCCAAACTGCATGAAATGATTTGAGTTGAAAATATGGCACAAACCGTCCAAATCGAATCGTGTTCACCCCTAGGTGTGACAACACTACCCTTGCAGAAATAAGTCTTGCATATAAAGGTGGAAGAATAAAAGCTTTTGGACTTTGTTGAGAGTAGAGTAGTTAACTTGGATTAGGCTTGATACTGACCTATCCAGTTATAGAGCTTAACTTTAGCTTGAGTTAATCTGAATTTGACTGTAGACTTTATTGAAACTTTATAACATGTTCTAATAATAACATCTGTCAATCCCAATAGGTTTTAATATTTGAAAACTATTCTTCACGAAAAAACTACACTTGTAACATTCTTTTATCCTATCAATTGGTAAAAAAAATAAAAATAAAAATAAATAAATATATATTTGATGAGAAAAGATCTATTCATTTGCTTAATTACACAAGTATGACTAATGTGAATTGGGTTAGGATTACCCAGGAAGGAATCTATGGATTCTGTGTTTAGGAAAAATGGGTTTAACTGATACAAAGTATCATCAACATTGTTAACTTGAGATACCACAAACTGGTTAGCAACTAGAAAAACCAAATTAAAGCTAAAAATGAAGCTAATTATCTATTTCATCATTTTCAGGAAGTGTTGCTGCAGTGTGGTGTCTCATTATGTACCAAACTATAACAATCACCACATAAATTAGACCATTCACCTTCTTGTTTCAATAAATTATACAATCTGAGATCTTTAACAAAGTTAAGTAGAACTATATTCACAAAGAGCCAAATTTGTGTACTTGTTTGTGAGCATGTTAACTATGTGCACTTGTATCGACCATTTTCCTACAATTTTCCGAAGTGTAGCTACTTCCAGTTCAGACTATCCATCGACTGTATTGATCAGAAAAACTATACAATATGCCTTTTTTTATTTTTAATTTAAATTTATTATGATGAGCTGCATTCATCTGGCATCGAAAGGGGTGCAGAAAAATACGTGTGTGTGTGTGTGTGTGTGTGTGTATTTTAGAGTTGATGCAAATGGTTCAGGAATGATTATCTGTAACGGTAGATATTGTCTGCTAAGAACCATTTGTTACATGATAGGGACATGCAAATTATGTGCTTCCTACATTGGATTAATTATTGGTTTTTCTTCAATGGTCATGCAGACCGTGCGAGGAAAGTGCTTTGAGAAGTGCATCACCAAACCTGGCAGTAGCCTAAGTGGGAGTGAGAGCAGTTGTATCTCCAGGTGTGTGGATCGTTATATTGAAGCCACTGGTATCATTGGCAGGGCCCTCTTTAATGCACAGCGCTGAAAACAGCTAATACCAGAACTTTATGGTCTAAGGGATTCCTGGAGAATCAAAAGTATGAGTAGTAGGCTTGGAATCCTTTTGATAATTTTTGATTGATGATATATGAATAACTATGAACTTCAAAGGTTGGCTTCAAACAATTTGCCTCGTAGGTTGGTTAATTTTGATAGGTTTTATGGAGTTATGGATATTTTTTCATAAATATGTTTTTTGTACCGTTTTGTGAGAATGGTTTCTCGGTTAGATTTCTCAGTGGCTTGATTCCCCTCCCCTCCCCCATCCTAGGGTCTCTACTTGCAATGTAGGATGGGTGTTAGGGTTGGCAATAAAGCTCGCCAGCAAAGGCAGCTAACAGTTGCGCAGCAGGCAACTCAAAAGCTGCCTGCAGCGCAGCTATAGCTGCCTGCAAAGGCAGCCCTTTATATATTAAAAAAAGCGAAAACCTTAGCCGGCTCGGTCCGTTAAGGCTCGGGTTGAGCCTCATTTTTTTGGTCGGGTTTTGGCTCGAGCTAGGCTCGTCGACATAGCTAATGGGTGTTGTCTTGTTCTATTTTCTCCGACCTTCTGATTTGAAAAGGAAAAGACGGACTGTTTTACATTCATTTAGCCCCTATTTGAAACCCATTTTGGGAGAAATAGAAATTTTGGAATAGTGATTGATGTGAGAATGTGGTAGAAAAGTGATGAAAAGTTTTTGATTTGTGTGTAATATTATTTTATTTGGAGAATGTGTGGTTGAAATGAAGAATGAGAATGAGAATGAGAAAGAGAAAGAGAAATAGAAATTAATGGGTGTCAAACAGGGGCTTAGATGTCATTTTTTATGAGTCGCAGTATATTAACTAGGGCCCCCATTGTTAGTTCCTGCATTTAGTTTCTGTTTTTTCTGCCCTCTCAATTCAGCGTAGAGTCCATCCCCATTCTCAAATGCTTGTTATTGAGACTGTTGACAGCTGATTATCTTACCCAAACAGTTTCAACATCCAAACATAGTTAATGGCTGATTTTGTTTGTAGAGTGAAAAATAGAATTGTGTAGATTATAGTGACTAAATATGAAAATCAATGCCCCTAATCCTTGAGTAATTGTGTAGATTGTAGGAGCACATTTTGTCGCCTCGGCATGATAATTTATTAGAGAAATTGAGCGAAAAGAAAAATAGTCACTTCCAACCGTAGAAGGAAAGTATATTGCTAAATGGAAAATCAGGTTCTTTAAGACAATAATATCTAGAGTATATTCAGAGTTTCAAGACCCTTAAAACGTTTGAGATCCAATCACAGCATGGATTCACAGGAAATTCAATCAACAAAGCTTGTGTTGAAGAAGAGGTCACCTATGGCCAGTATGCGATGCAACTTGTGAATTCCTCGGTTCTTCCCATGGCGTTAAAAGTATCTATAGAGCTGGATTTGTTTGAAATCATTAGCAAAGCTGGTCGAAGTGCTCAGCTTTTGCCTTATCAAATAGCATCCCAGCTCCCTACACGACCCACTCCTTCGCCTTCTAGTGAGCCACTCGATCCTCCCTTGCTCTGTTGTCAGCCATCAACATCACCAAGGAAGGAAGCAACCAAATCCAAAGGCTCTACGGTTTGGCACCTGTCTCTAATTTTTTTTCTTCGTAACAACGATGGAGTTTCATTAGCCCCCCTAAATAGTAGCAAACCTAGACAAAATTATCTTAGATATGTGGTAATTAGGGCTGTAAGCAAAAATCGCCAAATCGGAAAATCGAACCGAAATCGCATTTTAGAAACCATCGGTTTGGTGCCACGTGAACCCGTCAACGAAATGGTTTTGAATCAAACCAAACCGGTCAAACGGTTTGGTTTAGGTTTGAGAATTTTAATTGCGGCTTGAAACCAAATCGGACCGATGAAAAAATATATAAAAATATAAAAATAAAAATAATGATTTTTTTTTTTGAAAATTCATCCAAATATGCGAAATTCAATAGTTTGTCATTTGCATGTATTTTTGTCAATTTATAATTTTCTATTACATATATATTATTATTACCAAATAATCCTAATTTATATCTAATAATCTAAGACTAACATAATCTATCAAAAACTATTTTCCTTTTTAGAATTCAAATTTCTACATTTGCTTCTGAGTTTGCATTCTCAAATGGAGGTCAGGTACTTAATTCCTTTAAAAATTTATTAGGTGCAAGAAAGAATTGGTTGCAAATTATGAATGAACCTATAGTGCTGTGTCAATATTTAAATGAAGTGGAAGTATTTGATGATTCAATGAAAGTTGTGGCAGGTGATCTATATTTTCTATTATCATATTTTTAAAGATTCTCTTATCTATCTAGTATCCAATACTATGATGATATAACGAATGCATTTGTTTGACAATGAAGACTATGAATCATGTGTGACAACAATTGATGTTTGAGTATATGTGAGAAACTGAATTTGTAACAAAATACATAAACTTGTGTAATTGTTATGTTTAGATATTATAAACAATTGATTTATTATTATTGTTGGTTATTCTCTCTGTCTAATCAGTAGTTTTGTTTTTCAGATATGATGATCACGAGATCTTGTTGAACATCATTATATTTTTTGGATTTTATATTTAGTTTTGTAGACTTGTATTGTAATGTTATCGTAACGTCTTAGCCTAAAATAGCAAACAAAAAACTATATTTTAGTTTTTTGTGATTTCACTTTGATTTAGTTGGTATTTAAATTTGTAGTAAACATATTTAGTTTGTTTTAGATTTATTGTTAGTAAGATATAAATATATATTGGATTCAATGAACTAATGTCATAAAAGTAAACAGACAAAAAAAATATACGGTGAAACCGACGGTTTAAAACCGGACCAAACCGTTAGGTTTAGGTTTGAGTTTTTTTCAAACCGTTCAAAATGGTTTGGTTTAGGTTTGGATTTTTCTCAAACCGATTTAAACAGTTTGGTTTGAAAAATTTGTCAAAAATCGCAAAAATCGGACCGCTTACACCCCTAGTGGTAATTAAGGATGGTATGTTTGGTTTTAATTTGTCACATGGGCCTACATATATAATTAAGTGTGTGTTAAATGCTATCTTAAAGTTATATAATAAAGAATTAAAGTCATGGGCTTTGGGCATCTAAATAAGTGCGAGCCGGATTATATGTGTAGATGTTGGATCCATTATGGTTGTATATGACGATGGGCCGAATATATGGAAAATATAAATAGAGTTATGGTCCCCCAATTTATATTTGATTTTCATTCTTTGTGACATCTCATCAATACAAGAATACATGAGAAAACATAATCAAGAATTAAATTGAAGCACATGACAATCAAAATTATGAAGTAAGAAGTCAAAATCAAGATAAAAAAAAACTCAAGGATCAAAAGAATCAATATTCAAGATTCGAGATTCGCTATTAAAGAATTATTCCCAATGAATGAAGGTATCTTCCGCACTTTATAATTCTCTTGGTTATTTGACATGGAGAATCTTGACAATAAAACAATTATGTTTCAAAAATTTTGAGATTTAAATTTTTAATAAAATTCTATCAAGTGGTATTGGAGTCAATTCCATGATAAATCATTGAGAATTAAGAAAGAATTTTATAGTTGAAATTCATACATTGGATTTTAGAATATTTAAATTTGGAATGTGAATTTTAGTCATAAATTTCGAAATTCGGAATTTTTCAAGTAAGAATTTTTGGGTTGAACTTCATACTTTGGATTCCTCAATTTCAAGATGTGAGTTTTAACCCTAAAATTTAAAAAATCGAATTTTTTTGGGAAGTTTTCAAAATAAGGATGAATAGGGGCAGTTAAAGTGCTGCATTGCCACTTCTGGGCTATCCCCACTCAACGCGGCAGCTTCGCAACACTAATTTCCAGCGCCGCAACCCGAGAAGCCCACCAAGTGTTGCGGAGCCCGGATTTTGTTGGTAATTTTTTTTTTGTCAAAACAAAAGAAAAATAAAGATAAACAATAAGGATTAAGGAGCAATCAATTTCAAATCTTAGGCTCCGTTTGATTGGTGATATTTTCCCTGGAAGTAGGAAATATTTTCCTACTTCCACTTTTTGACTGTTCGATATGCTAAATTTTCCACGGAAAATGTTTTCCTCCCTTTTTCTAGGTACAACCCTTTAATGCACGAATGGTGGAAAATGTTTTCCAACATTTTAGGTGGGAAAAAAATTTCCAACTTTTTTTTTTTTTTTTTAGTAATGGCAACCAATTCTATCAACCATTGTAAAAAAGATTTTCATTTTTGTTGACAATTTCTATACAAAACAAAGTCAAACGAATATGGTAATTTTTTCTAATTGTTTTAAATTTTTTTTTTTTTACTTTTTGGTAATTGGAACAAATTCTTAACCCAATAGTAGAAAATATTATCACTTTAATGGACAATTTCCATAAAAAAGGAAGTCAAACGGATTTCAAACTTTTAACATTTTCCATGGAAAATTATACCAATCAAACACATTTAATTACAATTCCCCGTAAAACAAGTTCTAGGCAAATATTTTCCCTGGAATTCGTTTTCTTTCCACTCTATTTTCCATGGTGCAATCAAACGGACCCTTAGTATTTAAATTTTTTTCGGATTACTAATTTTCTAAAATAGATTAATTGAAACAACATATTACCAAAGTAACCTCTCTCATCTAAATTAATTTATTTGGAATATTAGAAAAATTGTGTGTACGTAATTCATGCGGGTATTGGTTGAGCCCAAAAGAATTTCAATATTTAGCCTAATTATTTGCACTTGTGGTAATAAGTATGTAACAATTATAAAGTATCTTTTTATATGAACATTGAGAGTTGAAAGATAGACTTAATGTTTGAAATGGTTTATTATTAATATTTTATTACTAAATCAAGAGTACCACTTGTAAGTTGATATTTCTATCCAAAGACTAAATGTCAATGTTGTGCCCGATCTCTTGTGATGCACGCACTATTATTTGAGTTTACTGATTGCTCAATACGGATTCTCATGTGAACATGTTTATTAGGTTTTAACTTAAATTTTCTATTCAGTTAATCCATCAACTTTTGCAAAATCTACCAACATCAATTCAATTCATGTACTTGAACCAAGGTTTAAAGGTTGGAAAGAAAATGTTTGTATCATTTTTTACGACATGGATCTAGACCTTACGTTGAGGACTTAACAACTCACTACTCTTACAGATAAAGTTTTGCTAATAAAAAGGGGACTCAGATAAATGGGATCGTTCAAACTGCGCAAGTCATATGATCATAAAGCGTGAAATTCTAGAACATTCAAGGGCGCCGAGTCCGATAAGATAACTACAACCAAATTTTTTTTTAAAGAAATTGAAAAACACTTTGCAAAAGGTAATAAGGCCGAAACTAGTACGCTTCCGGCAAACTTGGTTTCACTAAAGTGTAAGACTAAAGAAAACATAAATGAATACATCATGAATATGTCTCGTCTTGCCTCAAAACTAAAGGCATTAAAGTTTGAGCTATTTGATGACTTGCTTGTGCATTTGGTTTTGATTTTTCTTCTTGCACAATTCTGTTAATTTAAGGTCAGTTATAACTGTCAAAAAGAGGAGTGGCTTCTTGATGAGCTCATTTGGTATCATGTGCAAGAAGAAGAAAGTCAAGTAAAAGAGAACTGGAAGTACTCACTTGGCAAGTATCTCTAGGGACAAGTTAAAGGGTAATGAAGTTGCATTTGGTCCAGTTCAAAAGAAACAATAAAAGCCTAAAATGATAAATTATCCGATTGTTACTTTTGTGAAATCTAGGACACATAAAGAAAAAATGTACTAAATACTATGCTTGGCGTGTAAAGAAGAGTACACTTCTCACTTTGATTTGTTTTAAGATTAATTTAGGTTTGATACTAAGATACATTTGGTGGATAAATTCAGGTGTCACTACTCGTATAAGTGTGTCTATGTGATATTGCCTGAATAGTCGAAAATCAATTGATGTTGAAAGATTCATCTATGTGGGACGATGACAAATCAATTAAAATTGAGACTATAGAGATTTTTTAAGTTATCATTAAAGATTGGTTATTATTTGGATTTTGAAGGAGATATTTGTGGTATCATCCTTTAAATGAAATTTGGTTTCTATTTCCATTGGACAAATTCGATGACTCTTGTTCATGTGGAAATAGCCGGTTTAATCTCTTTCTTAATTCAAATATTGTGAGTACCAGTTCTTTATCTGATTATGATAACATATATTTTCTTGATATAGTTGTCTCTTATAAAGAAACATTGCATGTGAATTCACGTGGTATTAAACGTAAATTAACCAATGAGAATTTTGTTTTGTTATGACATAAGTGTTTAGGTCAAATCTCTCAAAAGAGAATGAAAAACTTATGTCAGAAGGAATTCTTGATTTCATTAATTTGTAGACTTAAGTATTTATATTAATTACATTAATGGGAAACAAATAAATATAAGGAAATGTCAATAAAACTTCGAACTTCTTAGAACTAATTCATACAGATATCGTGGGCCATTCCCTTTGATTTTTTGGAATGGTCAACGGTCATGTTTACGTTCATAGAAGAACTTTCTCATTATGGTTATCTATATCTCATTCATGAGAAATCACAATCATTGGACATGATCAAGGTGTAAAAGACTGAGATTGAAAATCAACTCAACAAAAGAGTCAAACATGTTAATCTGGTCGTGGTGGTGAATATTATGGCAGGTATGACGAATCAGGAGAACAATGTTCAGGGCATTTTGCTAAATTTCTATAGGAGTATGAAATCGTCCCACAGTACACCATGTCAGTGTCCCCTAGCATGAAAGGTGTTACTTAGAGAAGAAAAAAAAACACTTAAGGATATGATAAGGAGTATGATTAGTCATTTCACATTGCCAGAATCTTTCTAGGAAGAAGTACTAAAATCGCAGCTTAAATTGTCAATAAAACTCCAAGTAAAGCAACTATTAAGGGGTTACAAATTTTTTAAAAATCCCACTATTAGGTCAATTTTTTGAAACAGGAAATGATCGATTCCTTAAGGATATAGAGTTTGCAAGGGAGATAAGCTTTTAAAGTTAAGGATTTTGTCTTTGAAGAAGGATATGTATATTTTTCTTGTGTTGCAATTGACAATGATTAGGACCAGTGACAAATTCTTGCTCCAGATATTGTTCAAGAAGTAATTTTGGATCAAAACAATATTAAAAAATTCATTATACACAATCAAAAGATTGTTCCAGAAAAACAAACTCAGCGACCTCAAGAACAAATGTCATTAAGGAAATCTATTAGAGAAAGGAGAAAGACAATTTTGGATAACCTTATAGTCTTTCTCCAAAAACATGAGAATGTCATTGGATTAATGGAAAAAGATCTTATCAATCAACTTTCATCAAGTCATGCAAATGAATAATTCTCAAGAGTAGATTGATACCTTGAATAAAGAGATAAAGTCCATAAAAGACAATAACTTTTGGAAACTCATCCAATTGCCTGAATGTGTGAATCACATTGATTGTAAATTGATATTTAAAACTAAGAAGGATTCGAAGAGCAATGTAGAGAGATATAAGACTCGTCTTATGGTAAATGACTTTACTCAAAAGGAATGCAGTGACTTTAAAGAGATTCTCTCCTATTTCTACGAAAGACTCTTTTAGGACTATTTGGCACTTGTGATAAATTTTGATCTTGAGCTACATCTGATGGTTTACAAATTAAAAAAAAAACCATCTACGGGTTTAAGCAAGCTTCCTTTAATCGTATCACAAATTTCATCAAATGACAATCTCGTTTGATTTTGAGATTAATGCAATTGATAGTTGTGTATAACACAAATTCAGTTGGAGTAAGCATGTTTTTTTATGTTGGAAGTCAATGACGTGTTGTTTGCCTGCAATGATATAGTCATATTGTACGAAACTAAGAGATTTCTGTTAAGGAGTTTTGAAATGAAAGATCATGGTGATGCCACTTTTGTGTCGGAGATACAGATACTTCGAGATCATTATTGGGGTATTTTTGGATTATTACAAAAGAACTATATCGATAAAATTTCTAAAAGATTTGGAATGCAAGAATGTAAATCATGCGATACCCATATTGCTAAAGGAAATAACTTTAGTTTCAATCAATACCCTAAGGATAAGTTTAAAGAAAATGAAATACAAAAAAAATCTTCATGCTTCAACAGTTGATAATTTAATGTATACTTAGGTTTGCATACATCCAGATATAGCATTCATTGTTGGAATATTGGCAGATATTTAAGTAATTCTGGTATGGATATTTGGAAAGCAGCTAATCAAGTTTTTTTGTATTTATAGAAAACTAAGGATTACATGATCACATACAGAAAATCAGACCAATTGGAAATCTTTGGATATTCTGATTCTAATCATGAAATATGATCATGAAATTTTGTCACTCGACTGCACATTTTGGATGGAATTGAAAGATACTTTTATTCCGTGACAATTGTATTCCAACAGAAACACGATGATATCAAAGTTTATAGACATTAAGTTCTTAATTGTTTAGGAAAGAACTCAGAGTGGTCAGGTTTCTATAAAGTATATTAGGATAAACTCCATGATTGCGAATCCACTTACTAAATGACTACTACCCATGGTCTTTCATAAGCATACTGTTCATATAGGTGTTGCATCTTTTGACGATATGGCAATTTAGTGGAAGTTTGTATTAGGTTGTCTGATTCAGACACATTTTATACTTGTATATATTCGTGTTATTCTGCAAAAATAAAGTATTTAATTCAATTTCACTTTGATTAAAGTTTTGGTTGATCTCGTTAAAGAATAAGGTAGGATCCGTTGGGAATATGCATATTTGGATCACATTACATGTAATTTTCATGTTACACATCCACACTTGATCTATATCATTTGATTGTGTTACTATACATGACCATTGAGGATTTAGTTATGATAATTATAACGAAAAATGCTTTGATCATATGCTAACATAATTAATAGACGAGATTGTTTGGAGATACTTTTGATTATGATAGCAAAAGCTTTTGACGTCATAAGGTTATAAACATTTATAACATATGCGGTTCAAGTGGGAGATTATTGAATTTTAATTTGTTATGTGGGCATACATATGTGATTAAGTGTGTATTCAATGCTATCTTAAAGTTAAACTCAATTAAAGTGATCTAATAAATAATTAAAGTCGTGGGTTTTGTGTATCTAAATAAGTGTGAATCAAATTATATGTATAGAGATCGGATCTATTAAAATTTATTTGACGATAGGTCAAATCCATATGGAAATATAAATAGGGTTATGATCTCTAATTCATATTTAATTATCATTATTTGTGCCATCACATCAACGCGAGAATACAAAAGAAAACATATTGAAGAAGAAGATCTAAAACCCACAATCCAGAACAAGGATTGAAGAATTCAAGAATCCATAATCAAATTGAAGAACAAAACATTCAAAATTATGGAGCAAGAAGTCAATCAAAATCAAGAACTCAAAAATTAAAATATTCAATATCCGGTATTAAAGAATTATTCCTAATAAATTAAGATATGTTCCGCACTCGTGGTGATTTGACATTAAGGATCTGGCAATAAAACAATTAGGTTTTACAGTTTTGGAGATTTAAATTTATAATAAAATTTTAAAATTATATGCAGGATTAATAGCTTTTAAATTGTCAAATTTGAGTTGACGAGGATTCTTTTGGTACCACCTGCATAGTGCAGTTATAGAAGGGGGGCTTCCGTTTAACAGGAACCATGGAATGAATGCAAGTGAGTACATAGAAAGGATGTTAGGTATATGTATTCAAGAACTCAATGAGTAATTATAACTCCATGTATATGAAGAAAATATTGGACCTTGGTAGACAGTGGCGGATCTAGGGGGTGGCCGCCCTAGCTGGATCCGTCGAGAAGAAATTTTTTTGTTGAGAATAGATAAAAGATTTATATTATATATCTAATACTTCATCTTATTTACAATCATCATTGGTAGCTTAGTTGGCTGGCGCTTTCTTTTTTAAATCAGAGGTCTCGGGTTCAAAACCTTCCAACGCCCAATTTGTTGTAATTTTTGGAAACATTTTTTACCAAAAACAAGTGCAAAGTAAATTTGAACCTGTGGCATTTACTAAAGTATATTGATAGGTTTACCACCATAGCGAGCACTAATTTGTGACACTCAATGAAACAAAATAATATATGTTCATTTTACCAGTTTTAATGCAAATAGAAATATTTTAACCGGTGATTTGTCCCTGTTCTTGATTTTTTTTTTTTCTCTCTAATCAATTTATTTGAGAGTTTGGTTAATTAATGACGAATGAATTTGTAAAAAAAATGGCCTTAGTGTCATAAGGAGACTTTTAACAAAACTTATTTAATTAATAGAAAGTTCCACTTTTCTTTCACAAAAAAATCGATTGCAGAAAAGTAAAATCACATAAACACATAAAATTGATATAAGCACATAAATAATTTCAACTTTGTTAATATAATAATGGTTGTTTAATTAACTTTAATTGTAAACTAAATATTGACATTTTGTTAATACATATTGTATGTTTGATTGAAAAATAAATTAGAACATTTTATAGATTATATAACGATTTTTTCATCTGAAATGGAAGTTGGTACCTAGTTCTAGTTCTAGTGGTGTATTTGGTTCTTCTAATTCTAGTCCGAACGATTTTTTGAATATCATTTAATTAAATATTAATAAACAACACAATTATCACGGAAGTTGACCGTTGACAGTAAGCGTTCAATGTTCGCAATCCGCCCTAGCTAAACTCAAGCCTTGGATTCGCCCCTGTTAGTAGATTGCAGATGTGGTCATGGAAACATCCTAGATTCGATAGCCTCCAAGAACCCAACCATTAAAGGGGTTAACTTTGATTTAGCTTCGATCATTTAAAAAAAAAAGGCTAGTTTACATTAACTGCAATTTACATTTCTTTACAGCACTTTCTTTACAGGAATTCAATACAAAGTTCCTTTTATATTCAATCCTTGTTCTTCATTAAGAAAGCCCATTTCTTAAATCAACAAAAAAAAAAAAAATGTAAAAATGAATATGAAAATAAAAACTCCATAAAGATCGGGAACCTACCATTTTGGTATCAGGGTGGAAACCTTTTTTATGCAATCTAAGGCCAACTTCATTCAGGATTAATAGAAAGTAATCTACGGCCAATTGATGTGTGTTATCCACTTTGAATTTCAGACTTTTGTAATGTAAAAGCACTATAATTATCTACAATATTTATTTACCATATTTAAAAAGTGGAAATTGAGGAGAAATTTTGAAAGACAATAATACCCTCATTAATTATATATAATTCCCAATTCATCCTTCAATTACAATTATAATTTAAATGGTTTTATAACCTACTATTCAATAATCATTTGGATTGGTTTTGAATGTAAATGGCTGCTTGTGTATCTCTTTATTTT
Organism: Fraxinus excelsior; assembly: GCA_019097785.1. NCBI lineage: Eukaryota > Viridiplantae > Streptophyta > Magnoliopsida > Lamiales > Oleaceae > Fraxinus > Fraxinus excelsior. The sequence goes on from CM032627.1 coordinate 19,522,771, forward strand.
TTGGTAAATTAGCTAAGTATGTTGCGTAATTTTAAAAACATTTCGAAGTGTTTGAAATTGTGCAGCTTCAAGTGCTTAATATTTTTGATCTTTGCATTGTTTGTTTGACTTAAAAATAATAACAGTAAAAATATCATGTGTGGCTCGTCGGCTTGGACGGCCCGTGGCTCGACCCAGGAAAACCCCCAAGTCGGGCCGACTCGTTTTTCGGTGGAATCGAGCCTAAGCTCAGGCCGAGCCCGAGCCAACCCATGTGCCTCCCGTGTCATGGGCCATTTTGACCTATCGAGTCAAGTTTTTAAAAAAATAAAATAAAAAAATAATAATTATAATTGCCTGCGTTTGCAGGCAACTATGATAATATTTAAAAGAAATCGAGTCGGATCGGGTCCGACTTGGCTTGTAAAAGCCCAAGCCGAAAGCTCGGGTCGAGCCTAGATTTTTTGGCCAAGCAAAAGCTTGGCTCGACTCGAGAAAAAAAAAATTCTAAACCATTTTTACTCGAGGTCGAGTTTCGGCTCGGCTCGGCTCGTTGACACCCCTACATGTGTTTGTATCAGCACTTGAACGTTGTCAATTTGGAAAACTTTGTACAATAAGTGTGCACTTAGGCTTTATGTATATGGTTTTCTATAATTGATTTTTTTAAAAAAATAAAAGTTTTTTTTATACATAATTGCTTGTTTTCTACAGCTTTGAAATGGAATAAATTAAAAGGGAATCTCCTCGACACATAGAAACAAAGGATTGAATATTCCATTTTTGATTTGTTGCCCAAACAACATCAAAATAAGGGTGTATTTAAGCCACATTATTTTGGAAGAATGTATTTTGAAATAGTAGATTGATGGAGAATGCGTGGTTGAAAAATAAGGAAAAGTTATTGATGTAGTGAAAAATATTACTTTATTGAAGAATATGTAGTTTAAAATAAGTAGAAGAATGAAAATGAAAATTTTAAAGTGGCTCAAACAGGGGCTAAGTCTTATTCCCAATAAATTCAAAGTTCGTTACATGAACCCTTTTTTATTATTTTGTTCGGTTCAAAGTTTGAACAAAGTTATGTGCTCGCCGCTAACCTATTACAACCCTCTTCCTATACCAAGGTGGGGGACTACCTATGGAAAACATGAGTAATGCTAGACGTACAGAAGATTCTTGCCAAAAAGCTAACAGAAAGACTTAAAATGTCCATTTTGCCCTTAATGAAATAAATTGCAAGATATGTCCTATATCTTTTAGTTGTTAGGTCTTTCATGATTATTTCTTTTGTTCCTTCTATTTGGGTCGTAGGTTCTTAGCACTAGACCTGAAAATTTTAATTCAATATTTTTTTATAACCAAATCAAGTATTGTTGTTGCTCGAATTGGTGATATCTTATAGTTGTTCTTATTTTGTCTTACATTTCTTGATTTTTCTCTTTTCTAAGTTCTTCAAGGAGTGTTCTAACTTCTCTATATCTTAATTCACTAGTATTATCTTGGATTATCCTAAATCTTTCGAGATCTTCTCTTTCCTCATGGTTTATTAACTTAGCCCCTGTTTGGTGCACATTATTTTCAAAAGAATGCATTTTTTGGTTGATGTGATAGGAAATATGTGGTTGAAAAAGAAGAAAAAGTTATTGATGTGATAGAAAATATTATTTTATTGAAGAATGTGTGGTTGAAAATGAGTAGAAGAATGAGAATGAAAAAAATAATGTGGATCAAACAGGGGCATAATCAGAATTATATAATATTTTCTTAAACTTTTCAATTTGTCCTAGATATTCTCTATATTTTATTAATTTTTCAAAGGTTTTTGGTTAATCTTTTTTAGTTATATATCCAAGTACAATTCTTTCAGAAACTTCTTCTTCTATATCTTTATATTCAATTATGATATCTTCCACCTTCTTTATTTCTCTAATAGTTCCTACATGATCAAATCTTATATTATGTTTGCAAGCATAATCTATATCAAGTTATATTTTTTCGTGTTTTTCTTGGCCACCAGGAAATACTTTTTCAGATTTTTTAACTAATCTTAGTAAAAACGAAATATCTACATTATTTAAATATAACTTAAGGCTATCATTATTAGATGTGGATGCTTGTGAAGTGCTCATATAAATTAATAATAATCAAAACATAAGTATGTAAAGATAAGCATATAAAAGCATGTAAATAACTTACAGTATTCAATGGAAATAATTAGATTTTCCCTCCAATATGTCTTTATAGTTGTTTTGCATGTACTTAATCAATCTTCTGAATCAGATAAATATTTAAAATATTTTAAAATCATTTGGGTCTACAACTGCTTCCGCAAAAGGCTTTTCAATTAAGATCACATTTCTCACTCTAGAGAACTAGCCGTGTTTCCACAGACGCTATCTCACAGTATCCAGATTCTCTATTTTCACCTCTATCCAAACTCTTTTCAGAAACAAATTCATACTTAAAACAAAATTTTAAAAGATAAACTCACATACAATGTGCTACAATTTTGTTAGAAATCTGTCATTTTCCCCTAAAATACTTATCAAAGACAGGTACTTTGGCATGGCTAACATCCATTCAAAAACAATGTTTTGAAAATCTTTTAAAACCTCTATCTGTACTGCCGAGAAATCATGAGAAACTTAACGAGATCCTTTTATGAAAGCTTTGTTGAACATAACATACTTCATCTTTATATTCATAACCTGAAATAGTACATGCTTACACACATTTGGTACTCACCTTATGAAGTTTACAACTCTATAAGTGATTACCTTATTACGAGATTTTCTATCTTCAAGACTAGATAATAGTTTTTTCTGAATACAAGTGGTGTATACAGATTATAAGGAAGAGAATTTGAGATGTGTTTTCTCCAAGATTCGATGCCTTCTTCAAAATACCTCTCTTTCTTTTATAGAAGTCTTCAACCCCCTCTTTTGTGATAAGGAATCTTATCTTTACAGCTTTCTTTCCACTATTATTTGTTAGGTAGTAAAAGTTATCTTCACAGGTGTCATCCATTATTTCTTGTCTTCCATCCTCCTTTGTTGGATAGTGTTAGGTGGCCTTATCTTTTGAGTTGGATTGTGACATATCTCCATTATCTTCTGTCTTTTAATGACCACAGTTTTTTTTTAATAAAATGCTTTATTAAAGTAGTGATAAAGGTGTGTCCATTACTTTTCCATTCTTGAATCAAAGAATTCTACAGGGAATTCGTCATTATTGAGAGATGCTCCTTGACTCATATCTTCCACAACACGGTGTTCACAATGATGGTCACTGTGATCCCAAAGTATCTTGAACAGTTCTTTTGACATCTCTTATGATCCACTAACTTGATTTGAGATTATAGTGGATAGCAAATTGTCAAGAAGATACATATCTTCATCCTTTGTTGGAATTCTCGCATTAGAATAAATTATATATTCTTCAGAGAGATAGATCCATATCTTTTCTTTCTGAAGAATTAACTGAGTTACATGTTCAAATATCTCTTTATATCATTTTGCTCTTCTATAAGGCATCATATTAATGATATCTTGATAACTATTTTTAACAACTTTTTGACTAGTTGGTAAAAAATGCTGGTTTGTAAGTCCCATTTTGATAACAGGGAATGATGGATGCATATATTCAAGTATAGAATCTCATTCCATAGGTGTTGAGTGGAATCTGATGTATATATTTGTACTTTTGACAACTTCAAAATATCTCTTTACTATTTTCCTGACATCTGCCGAAAGTTGGGCTACTTCTTTGAGGTTTTTGCTCGGATATATACATAGTATATTTCCTATTTCAAAACAATTTCTTACCCAGTTGGCTGGAGCTCTTGGATAAAAATTTATCTTGTTGTATTTTCCACAGTGGAGAGTTTTCATCCACTTTCCTATCTCAAAATACCAGTCGGATAAAATATTAAAAATAACGATAAAGAATATCACTTCTTTGTAATTATATTTTTTGGGAAGTTTTACTCCATGGCATATTTTGACAATATCTTTTGGATCGATATTTACAATAGTTAGCTTAGGTAAATTTTGGCTTGATGAAGAGCTACCTTCGCTAATTTTGATATCTCGTATATCCCTAATGGGATTTTTCATATCTTCTTTACCAGTAATAGGTTTAAGTATTCCCTATGAAGGGGTTCCTATTACCTTCTTTTCTTTCCCTTTATCCTCGAGAAGAGTGCTCGTATTCATAAGTTTCTGTGAGGGGATACTAGACTTGGTACAATTGCTTCTACCTCAAGGACTATATTTTTGCCTCGAAGGCTATCTTGTATATTTTGAATTTGTGTTTCTGTAGCGACCACCCAAATTTTAAAATGCAAATTTTATAACTTAAGTTATGTCGCTACGACGTCTCCATCAAATTTTAGAATTTATTTTACGTCCATTAAATTATCTAGCAAAAACATTTAATATAAGAATTCAAAAACGATTTTTAATCTTAATATATTCAATATTTCCTTATTGGATCAAATTTTACACCCAACATCTATTTTAAAATTTCTCCTGGTCCAATATTCCTATTTGGCCCAAGTTTAAGTCTATTATCAGCCCCAAATCAATTATCCCAATTCTGGAGCATAAGTTTGTAGGGCTCAATAGTATCAAACATAAAAACCACTCGTTTCCCTCTCAAAAAATATTCACTCTCACAGCTACAAACCTCACAAGAAATCAAGGCATTCAACTAGGTAAATTCTTCAACATTGGAACAATTATTTTCTTTAATTTCATCATCATCACCTTCTAATCCATTAACACACTGCATAGTTCTTCCAATTTCAAGCTACAATTTCAAACTGAACTCTCGAACCGGTAAATCCTTCTCGGCAAAACTCGATGCAGGTAATTCATTTGAAAATAATTTCAGTTCATTGGAATTCTGTAATCTTTTTTCTTCTATCTATGTGTGTGTATGTGTGCACGCACGCGCACACACATTAATATGAAAAAAAAATGAAGAAGAAGGAAACGAAAACTCTGAGTTTAATGCCGTTTGGAAGTGACTCCTTGCTCTCCATATCTTGCTCTTGCCTTTAGACATCCTTCTCCAGTCTCAATTTTGTTGGAAATCGTCCAAATGTAAAAACCCAGTTTGATTTTGACTTCCCAGAACACTCTCTGCATGAAATGGAATTGGGGGTGGGGGTTTGGTATTAAATACGGAAATTTCATTTTTTAAATCCTTAAGTTTGGCCAAAAGTGTAAGTTAGTCCCCTCTTTGATTTATTCTTTTACAATCCCTAAAGTTTAATTATTCTTCAAATTAAATATAATTTACTTTCTAATTTTATCTTTTCGGCCCTAAACATTCTAATTTTGATAATTAGACCGTAAAGATTTAAAGAATTATCAAATTACTCAATTCTTTACTTTTAAAAAAAGTTATATCAAGTCCCTAAAAGTTTTAAAACGTTAATTAGGATTTAGTATCCTAAATTATATTAATTTTGTTCTTGCTGGACGAGGTCGCGGGAAAAGTTTAAAGCGCGATAACATCACATCCGTTGAGTGAATACCCTAAATAGTCACTGAACTTTGCTAAAACTTCCCAAGAGGTCACCGGACTTTGCAAATTGGGACCTCATGCATCAATGATTCAGTGACCCCCTAGGAACTTTTTGCAAAGTTGAGTGACTATGTAGGGAAGTTTTGGAAAAGTTCAGTGACTATTTAGGGTAATTTTAAAGTTCAGTGACATCCTAGGAACTTTATGCAAAGTTTAGTGACTAATTAAAAAAGTTTTGAAGTTCAGTGATCTCATGGAAACTTTTGGTAAAGTTCAGTAAGTATTTAGGGTATTAATTGCACATCCGTCAATTTCAAGAAAAAATTCCAAAACTTTGAGGTGGGGTTTACATTTAAGCAATTGTTGTTATTTTGTCCATGTTAATTCTTGATGTGTAATTTTGATTGTGATAAAATGCCTATACATATGAAAAGGTTGCCAAGAACCGTAAATAGGTTCGGAATCGAAAGTGGGTCATTGGGATTGTCCCATAGTGCAAAATTGTTAGGCGCTATAACATATTGTCAGGGACCGTAAATAGGTTCAGGATCATAATTGGGTCCTTGAGGATGTCCCACAATACATATTTCTATAGTATGTTGTATTGGTATTATATTCATAATTTGATTTCATGTTTATATTTAACTTGGACGGATTGCTATTTCCCACTGAGTATAATTCGTTATACTCACCCCAATACTTTTTCACTATTTCAGGTTAAGGAGCCCGGCAAGGCAAGGCAATGAGCGAGGCAATCATGATTAAATAATAGACAATTTAATTTATAAATTTTTGAAACTAGTATTTTAATAGCCAATTTCCATTTTGTCAATTTAATCTCAAATTTTAGTATTTTTGCAAATTGTGGCACTTTGCTTATTATATTTGGTATTGACTCTTGGATGTGAGTAAATTATTCAAATGATGTTTCCGCATTTAGTGTTAATTTGCTATAGTTTTGAAAAAATAAATATTTACGCATTTTGGCGTTTATTGAGAAAAATTATTTACAAGATATTTCGACTTAAGTAGCGCCTTGAGTTAATGAAATTTGGGGCGTTACAATGTGGTATCAGAGAGCAGGACTACCTTTCTGTAGAGTTGTGAAAATTTTACAAAATAATAAATAAATGAGAAAATGTTTAGTAATTAATTTGAATGCTACCCGCTCTTGCCGCGCCATGCCCACTCCGGAAAGGTAAAATGTTTATAAAATTTTATTTGATGAAGTTTGAAAATTTTCAATTGCTGGATACCATGAATTTATTATATAGCTGCATTTGAAATTGAATGTTTATAACGAAAAGTTACATGAGACTGAAATTTTACTATGATTGATGCAGTTTGAAATGTTTGAAAGTTTGTATCCAGAACATGTTATAAAATTTCTCATGAGTTATTATGTTTAGGAGTTGAACTTGTGATGTGAAATATTTGAAAAAAAATTCAAAAATTATAAATTTAGTTCTCGGAATTAGACTAAAACATATAGTAACTCATTTCAATGGAATTTACTTTCATAATTGATATGCTAAAAGGGATGTATGAGAGAGAGTTGTAGGAAGAATTATTTGTGGAATTCAGTTGGAGAACATATTTCGAATTATAAATATTGGTTGCAATTTTATTATTTTGTTTTCCTTTTGAAAAATTTGAGATAATAATAAAATTTGCTTTTAGCTCCACTTTGTTTTTCTATGATTCTTTCCTTTTTAGATTTTATTATTATTGGATGAGCATGGTGAATTGCACAATTAAGTAGATGTTGAGACTAATATTGTTATGGTTTAAGGAATGTCTCGTAGAACAAATCGAGCTCCCGCGAATCGGGCTACTGCAAGACAAGCTACCCCAGGCCAGATTACTACTAGCGATGTGGGAAATAATGCATTAAGAGACCTCGCGAATGCTCTCCAGAGGCTCACTCAGCAACAAGTCCCAACAGCTCCACGAAGTGCCCCTAATTTATCGAATCAACAGGCTAATGCAAACAACACCAGCATGGTTGTCGAACAGTTTTGCCGATATAAGCCACCAACATTCAATGGTCGAGAGGGACCCCTAGCTACAGAGGAATGGCTAAGGGCATTAGAACGGATCTTTAAACACATAGCCTGCTCGGACACTCAGAAAGTGTCACGCGCTGTGTTCTAGCTTACTGAGGACGCATATCATTGGTGGGAGTCATATCAGCGCACCAGGACTGAGGCACAGCAACTCGAACTGACATGGGCAGGATTCAAGGAATTAATAATACAAAGGTATTTTCCCCAGTCTTTTCATGATCAGAAAGAAACGGAGTTCTTTGAACTTAGGCAGTGAAGTATGTCTGTGGTGGAATATGAAACGAAATTTAATCAGTTGTCCAACTATGCTATCCATCTGGTTAACACGGATATCAAGAAGGCTAGAAGATTCGAAAGGGGTTTACGCCCAGAAATTGGAGGAATCATGGCAGGTTTGGGACTCACTACCTATGCTGAAGCGATGAGCGAGCACAAGCTATATCCTCTCACTTAAACCTAGAAAAGACTACTCAGAAACTCGTAGAGGCACCAGTGAAAAGAAAATGGGACAGTCAGAATATGGGCAAAGGCAAATATCAGAACAAGAAAGGGAAACCATGGGGAAAAATTGAGGAAAAAGCTAGCACTGAGAAACCTGTATGCCCAAAGTGTGGTAAGCAACACTATGGGGAGTGCCTGCTCGGAAAGGAGATGTGTTTCAGATGTAAGAAACCTGGTCATTTTGCTGGCAAATGTCCTGAATTCAAGGGTAAAGAAGATGCCAAGAAAGGAAATGCTCGAGTTTTTGCTTTAACTCAGAAGGAGGCAGAGAAAGATCCCGACGTGATAACAGGTATTCTATCAGTATTCAATATGCTTGCTATTGTTTTGATTGATTCTGGTGCTACGAATTCTTTCATCTCTGCTAGTTTTCATGCTAAGATTGGAAAACATAGTTTTCCGCTGCCTCCACGTGTCATCATCTGATTGGACCACTTGTTACAATCTCAGTCCTGAGGCCGATCCGGCCGTTAAAATTCAAATTAAAGGCAGGCGCAAAAATCTAACGGCCAATTTTGAATTGGACGTACTTTCTGACGCTCCCCCTCTATAAATTTTGATTGATAGCCATCGCAGACGCGATGTGATGGATTCCTCGAAGATATTTCTTCTCTTATGAAGAAACTTGTATTTCAAGAATGCTTTTATATCGTTTATAAATTTTGTGATGAACAAAATTATTTGCGTCACATCGTTTTTCGTCTTGTGCGTTGCAATTATTTTGCAGAATTATATTGAGATACATCTATAATGTCTGACGGGGGAGCTATGTTTGATCGAGATTACAAGACGAAAACGATTTAAGCTTGTGCTCATAGAGATTGGTCCGACATATCTCGGACTCTTCCCGGTGTTTTGGATAAATTAGTGTCTGCAGCAAAACACCGTGTCATGCATATAGATAGGTGTTTGATATCCTACAGAGTACAATTTCCTATTAATTCTCACGGAATCGTGAGAGTCCAGGTGCATGACACCCGTGTTCAGCAGGTTGATCCAGACAGGCTGAATTCGTGTTTCCAGTAACATGCAATTGTAACATTACCTATTACGGTAGTAGTTGGAGTTCGAGACACGAGAAGCAATTTCCTTGGAAATTGTGTTATAGACTGGAGGATTCGAACATTAAATCTGGAGTTAAATATTGCAATATGAAAGGTGAACTTAAGATGTGTTCCTGCCGTAAGGCAAATGAAATTGAAGTTATGCCTCCTACAATATTACTATTGTCAAATGGTTTCAGTGATAACGACGTTGATGTCTATCATGTTGGACCTACAAATATGAATCCTACGTTGAATCATTGTTTAAGTTATATGGATCACCGTCGGATATCTGTGGATGCTATATCCACTATTCCTGGATTGAGTTATCATAATTCCCGGCAATCTATTTCTGGTGTTGGCAACATTTCTGATATGCCTAATCTGTTGCCTTCCGATGTTAAACCTGAAGATATTGTTAGTCAGACGAGTTCTCGAAAAGACGAGTCGTTACTTGGTTCTTTGTCCGGAGGACAGTTAGCCGATGCTGTTCAGCATGCGTACGAGAATGGGAAGAGTCAGGGTAGAGTACTTAGTGAATTAGATACAAAGAAGTGATTGTAATTACATTCATGTAATCAAAGCTTAAATATATTGAGACTTCAATGTTATTACATTACGTTAATATACTGGTTCTTCACATTGTAATATCATTCCCAGAAACGGATAATATTTCCCTACGAGTTATTTGAAATGAAAAATTAATCCATCGTCCCTAATTGGATATCTGACGAACTGAATGATATACAACTCGTGATCTATGAAATCGAGTAACTTAACTTCAATTCCAGTATAGTATGGAATTGGATCGCCGTTGACATCGTATTTATGATCAGCTTCTAAGTGTTCTATGACGCTCGCTATAGACACGGTGTTCTTGTCGTTAAGTGAGTATATTTCACTTACGACGTGATCGATAATCTCTTTCACCATATGAAGCATGTTTGTCTTCATGTCGTCTTCGTCAAATGCAAAACAGGAATTGTCTGGACACCAAAATGGATATATGAGCCTCGTTAGAGACATTGCTCGATGAAATCGTGCTTCGTTCTTTATGTAATCTTCCCAGTATAGTTGTTTTACATGATACTTCATGTCGCTGGGAAGATTGTTGAATATAGTTTCGAAATGTAGTGCCATCGAATGTATTTGATAAGATTTGTTGTAGACAGATATATTGTATGTAAATTGGGAATCAATTTATATTGTAATTCAGATTCGAATTAAAGATATGAGAATCTCTTTATGTCTAATCGTTTTAGATTATCGTGTTGTGTTTGAATCACTTATGGAATATTGCACCATCTTCATGAATTTCATCTCTGCTAGTTTTCATGCTAAGATTGGAAATGTGTGTGAAAGTGTGAATGATGCTCTAGAGGTTAATGTTCCCTTAGGTGAAACTATTATCACCAATATGATGTCGAAAAATGTTAAAGTTTGAAATAGATGGGAAAAACTTAGAGGCAGACTTGTACTTAATAGACATGAGGGATTTTGATATCATTTTAGGCATGGACCGGCTTAGTGGTAATCACGCTACAATTAAGTGTCATGAGAAGAAGGTGCTCTTTCAAAAACTAGGATAAGGTGAATTCACCTTCTTTGGGACAAAAGTCAAAACCATGCCCCGTGTCATATCAGCGTTGAAAGCACAAAGGATGTTGAGAAAGGGTACCAGTCAAGGATATCTAGTGAGCATCACTAATGTTCAAGCAACTGAGGTAACTACTACAGATGTACCAGTTGTGCATAATTTTGTGGATGTATTTCCAGATGATCTATTTGGTATTCCACCAGATAGACATGTGGAATTGACGATTGACTTGGTACTGGAGCTGCACCCATATCTAAAGCACCCTACAGGATGGCACCAAAAGAACTTCAGGAGTTGAAGGTGCAACTACAAGAACTGTTGGATAAAGGATTTATTCGGCCTAGTGTATCTCCTTGGGGAGCGCCGGTATTGTTTGTGAAAAAGAAAGATGGATCAATGAGGATGTGCATTGATTACAGGGAGTCGAATCGCCTCACGGTCAAGAATAAGTATCATTTACCACAAATAAAAGATTTGTTCGATCAGTTAAAGAGTGCCACTGTATTCTCCAAGATTGATTTGAGATCAGGTTATCATCAATTGAAGGTTAAAGACAATGATATTCCAAAAACCGCATTTAGGACTAGATACGGACATTACGAACTCACTGTAATGCCGTTTAGGTTAACTAATGCACCAGATGTCTTCATGGACTTGATGAATCGAGTATTTCATCAATACTTGGATCGGTTCGTAATTGTCTTTATTGATGACATTCTGATTTATTCAAGGGACAAAGAGCAACATGGGGAGCATCTCAGCATTGTATTACAGACACTTCGATAGGAAATGTTGTATACAAAATTCAAGAAGTGCGAATTTTGGCTCGACCGAATTGGCTTTCTTGGACACGTGATTACCGCAGATAGTATTGAAGTTAATCCAGCCAAGGTTGAGGCTGTCACTAATTGGAGTGCACCAACCAATGTAAATGAAGTTCGTAGCTTCTTGGGATTGGTTGGCTACTATCGAATGTTTATCGAAGGATTTTCAAAAATAGCTGGACTGATGACACGGTTGACCAGGAAGGTAGTAAAGTTTCAGTGGACAGAAAAGTGCAAGAAGAGTTTCCAAGAATTGAAACAGAAGGTGATATCTGCACCAGTTTTAGCTATTCCTGAAGGGTTAGAAGGTTTTGTTATCTATAGTGATGCATCGAAACAAGGTTTGGGATGTGTACTGATGCAACATGGAAAAGTGATTGCATATGCCTCTAGACAGTTGAAGCCACATGAGCAGAACTACCCTGCACATGACATGGAATTGGCTACTGTAATTCATGCTTTAAAAATGTGGCGACACTATCTAAAGTATTTCTTCACTCAGAATGAATTGAATATGAGACAGAGAAGGTGGTTGGAGTTAGTTAAAGATTATGACTGTACTATCCACTACCATCCTAGCAAGGCTAATGTTGTTGCTGATGCACTTAGCCGAAAATGTAAAGGACAGTTATCTACCCTAACCAGTCAAGAACAGTTGATCAAGGATTTTGCCAACATGAGACTTGAGGTTGTAGCTCCTCCACATCACACAACTGCAATTATAGCTGCTTTGATTGTTCGACCGACTTTCAGAGACAGAATTAAAGAAGCTCAGGGTAAAGATAAATTTTTGTGCAAGATTAAGGACCGTGTACTTACTGGCAGTGTTAAAGGTTTTGAAGTATCAACTCATGACACTCTCATGTTCAAGGAAATACTATGTGTACCGAAGGATGAACCCTTGAAGAACAAAATCCTAGAGGAAGCACATTATTTACCTTATACTGCACACCCAGGAGGTACAGAGATGTACCATGATCTACTAAAAATTTATTGGTGGAGAAACATGAAGAGGTCAATTGGCTAGTTTGCTGAGAAGTGCATGACTTGCCAACAAGTTAAAGCCGAACATCAACGTCCGTCTGGATTGTTGAACCCACTTGAGATCCCAGAATGGAAGTGGGAACATATAGCAATGGATTTTGTCGTTGGACTTCCTAGATCAACTAGAGGTTCTCAAGCTATATGGGTCATAGTTTATCGTTTGACAAAATCTGCTCATTTTCTACCAGTAAAGATGACTTTCATTTTAGACCAGTATGCTCAGTTGTACATCAGAGAAATTGTAAGATTGTATGGTGTACTAGTTTCTATAGTGTCAGATAGGGATACTAGATTGAAATTCAGTACATCATATCATCCACAGACAAATGGACAGTTAGAGAGAACTATACAGACTTTAGAGGACATGTTGAGAGCTTGCGTTTTAGACCTTGGTGGTAACTGGGAAATGCATTTACCGTTGGTTGAGTTTGCATATAACAATAGTTTCTAGTCTACCATTGGCATGGCACCGTATGAAGCTCTTTATGGCAGAAAGTGCAGATCACCAATTCATTGGGATAAAGTTGGTGAGAAGAGGGGTTTGGACTGTAAATGTTGTGGAGAAGATCAGAGAAAGGATTAAGACAACACAAGACAGACAAAAGTCTTATGCTGACAAGAGACGAAATGAACTACAATTTGAGATGGGTGAAAAAGTGTTCCTATAAGTGGCTCCTATGAAAGGTGCGGTAAGGTTTGGAAGGAAATGGAAACTTAGATCAAGGTTTATTGGACCTTTTGAAATCTTGGAAAGAGTTGGAAACGTGGCCTATAGGTTAGCCTTACCGCCAGAGCTATCAGCAGTACATAATGTTTTCCACATCTCAATGTTAAGAAAATATGTCCATGATCCAGACCACATTGTTAGTTATGCATCATTGGATGTTAACAATGATATGACATATGAGGAAACTTCTGCAGTTATACTTGAGATGAAAGTTCATACCCTGAGAAATAAAGATATTTCCTTAGTTAAAGTCCAATGGAGCAGACATTGTAGAGAAGAGGCAACTTGGGAAAGAGAAAATGAAATTTTAGCTAAATACCCAGACATTTTAAAATCAAGTAAGTTTAATTTCGAGAACGAAATTTATTTAAGTGGAGGAGGTTGTAGCGACCCGAATTTTAAAATGCAAATTTTATAACTTAAGTTATGTCGCTACGACGTCTCCATCAAATTTTAGAATTTATTTTACGTCTATCGAATTTTCTAGCAAAAACATTTAATATAAGAATTCAAAAACGATTTTTAATCTTAAAAAAATCAATATTTCCTTATCGGGTCGAATTTTACCCCCAACATCTATTTTAAAATTTCTCTTTGTCCAATATTCCTCTTTGGCCCAAGTTTAAGTCTATTATCAGCCCAAATCAATTGTCCCAATTCTGAAGCATAAGTTTGTAGGGCTCAATAGTATCAAACCTAAAATCCACTCGTTTCCATCTCCAAAAATATTCACTCTCACGGCTACAAAGCTCACAAGAAATCAAGTCATTCAACTAGGTAAATTCTTCAACATTGGAACAATTATTTTATTTTATTTCATCATCATCACCTTCTAATCCATTAACACACTGCACAGTTCTTCCAATTTCAAGCTACAATTTCAAACTGAACTCTCGAACTGGTAAATCCTTCTCGACAAAACTCGGTGCAGGTAATTCATTCGAAAATAATTTCAGTTCATTGGAATTATGTAATCTTTGTTCTTCTATATATATATATATATATATATATATATATATATGAAAAAAAAAGGAAGAAGGAAACGAAAACTCTGAGTTTAATGCCGTTTGGAAGTGACTCCTTGCTCTCCATATCTTGCTTTTGCCTTTAGACATCCTTCTCCGATCTCAATTTTGTTGGAGATCGTCGAAATTTAAAAATCCAAGTTTGATTTTGGCTTCCCAGAACACTCTCTGCGTGAAATGGAATTGGGGGTGGGGGTTCGGTATTAAATATGGAAATTTCATTGTTTAAATCCTTAAGTTTGGCCAAAAGTTTAAGTTAGTCCCCTCTTTGATTTTTATTCTTTTACAATCCCTAAAATTTAATTATTCTTCAAATTAAATATAATTTACTTTCTAATTTTATCTTTTCGGCCCTAAAAATTCTAATTTTGATAATTAGACCATAGAGATTTAAAGAATTATCAAATTACTCAATTCTTTACTTTTAAAAAAAGTTCTATCAAGTCCCTAAAAGTTTTAAAACATTAATTAGGACTTAGTATCCTAAATTATATTAATTTTGTTCTTGCTAGACGAGATCACAGGAAACGTTTAAAGCGCGATAACATCATATCCGTTCAATTTCAAAAAAAAAAATTCAAGACTTTGAGGTGGGGTTTACATTTAAGCAATTATTGTTATTTTGTCAATGTTAATTCTTGATGTGTGATTTTGATTGTGATAAAATGATTATACATATGAAAAGGCTGCCAGGAACCATAAATATGTTCGGGATCGAAAGTGAGTCTTTAGGGTTGTTCCACAGTGCAAAATTGTTAAACGCTATAACATATTGTTAGGGACCGTAAATAGGTCCGAGATCATGATTGGGTCTTAATGGATGTCCTACAGTACATATTTCTACAGTATGTTGTATTGGTATTATATTCATAATTTGATTTCATATTTAGATTTAACTTGGACTGATTGTTATTTCCCCACTTAGTATAATTCGTTATGTTCACCCCAATATTTTCCCACCCTTTCAGGTTAAGAAACTCGGCAAGACAAGGCAATAAGAGGGGCAATTATGATTAAATAATAGACAATTTAATTTATAAATTTTTGAAACTAGTATTTTAATAGCCGGTTTCCATTTTGTCAATTTAATCTCAAATTTTAGTATTTTTGCAAATTGTGGCACTTTGTTTATTATATTTGGTATTGGCTATTGGTTGTGAGTAAATTATTCAAATGATATTTCCGCATTTAGTGTTAATTTGCTATAGTTTTGAAAAAAATAAATATTTACAGGAACGCGTTTATTGAGGAAAATTATTTACAGGATATTTCGACTTAAGTAGCGCTTTGAGTTAATAAAATTTGGGGCGTTACAGTTTTCAAGTAGGAAACTTTTATCTCAAGTATTTGGACTTTCGTCCATAGTTGTTCTAGCTCAATCCTTGCTAAGATAATCAGGAAGAAAGTTAGTTTTTCCTTTTATATATTCAATATCGAATTTGAAATAAGAAAGCCAAATTTGAATCCTGATAATATATCTATCTGCAATAGATGGATCAATGTTATTTTTCAAAAATGCTTTAACTTGAGTATTATCAGTTCTAATTAAGAACTTTTTTGGCAATAAATAATCTTCATATTTTTGTATTCCTCTCTTCACAGCAATGAGTTCTTTCCTGTTTGTCTCATATCTTGTTTCAACTTCCTTGAACGTTCTTGATGTATATCCTGCAAGTATCTCAAGACAAGAACAATTCTTTTTACACTTCTATTCTTTATAAAAAAATTTAACATTTAATACTGCACCCCAATAATTATCCGAAGCATCAGTTTCAAGGATAAATAAATCTTCTTCTTGTGAAATCACAAGTTTAGGCAAAATCTTTAATTCCTCTTTTACCTTCCTTATATTCTTACAATTTTGTTCTTCCCAAAATCATATTACATTTTTTTTTAATTTTGGTATAAAATAGTTTTTTAACTTGGCACAATTTTCAATGAATCCTTCAGTATAATTTAATATACCAAGGAAGCTTTATAACTGTTTTTTATCTTTGATTTCTTTAGGAAATTCTTGAAATTTTTCACCAATATGAGATTGCAGTTGTAATTCTCCTTCTTTTATAAATAATCTCAAAAATTATATCTCTGCTTTAGCTATCTCAGCTTTCTTTTGAGAAAGTGTAATACCATGCTTTTTCATAATATAACAAAATTTCTCAAGATGTTCAATATATTCATTTATATCATTTGAATGAATAAGTAAATTATCAACATAAGCAATGCAGAAATGAGTGATTGGTTTTATTACCTCATCCATTCTTCTTTGAAATATCTGTGGTGCATTTTTCAACTCAAATGGCATTACATTCCATTCATATTGTCCTAAAGGACTAGGGGTACTAAATGCAGTTAGTGGTTTACTTTCTTCTGTAAGTACGATTTGCCAAAAACCTGACTTACAATCAAATTTTGAAAATATCTTCTTATTCTGTACTTATTTAATAAGGGTGTCCTTATTAGGCAGGTAATATCCATCAAAGTTAGTAACTTCATTTAGCTTCTTATAATTAATTATCATCCTGGCTTTTCCTCTTTTTATTTCACTATGTTTTCTAACAATAAAGGCTAGACTGCTATGTGGGCTTTTCCTATGCCTAATCAATTTGGCTTCTAGTAGTTCTTTTATCTGGTTCTTGAATTCTTTTTGGTCTTCCACACTATATTTCATTGGTTTAACTCTTACTATAGTGTCTGGATTAATTAATTCTATCTTTTCTTTTACCTTATCTGTATTCCATTTTTCTAATGGATTTTCATAATAGATTTCAGAAATTTCTTTTTTCAATTTTTCTAACTTATTTTCTGTTGTCATTTTCAAAACTGTAATTGGTTTGAATTTTTCTGTAATCCAACATCACCACGCTGGGTTGAGGAGCTGTGATGTTTAATTTCTTTGTACGCTATGCTAACAGTTTTAGTAATTTTTGGTGTAAATATGTTATGTGCACAAGGAGTTGTGAACATATATCTATCAATATATTGTATAAATGGTGCATATTTTAGTAGGAAGTTTTGTCCTAATAAAACATCACATCCAATTGTGGTTGACATATATATTGTATCAACAAATATTTCTCTAAAGAATATTAGAAAAGGTACTTGTGTAGCATATTTGATGTATATTACCTTGTTTCCACCTGCTGTTGTAGCGGTGACAACCTTTTTTGAATCATATTTTCAGTATTCAGATGGTAATACATTTGGCAAGCACAAACTTATTATACTTCATGTATCTAAATATGCATGAAACTTAACTCTGCAATACGTTCTTATATTGAATGTAATTTCAATATATGGACTCATGGGATTAGTACTTGTTACTCTTTCTATGACAATAATGATTTCATATTTTCATATATTCTTGGTATGATTATTAGATTATCATTAACTGATATCTTTAAATATTCTTGACAAATTTTATAAAGACTAAAATTTTCAAAGAAGTTCATCCCTAACATTATAGGTGAACGATTGACTCCATATAATTCATCTTTATATAGAATTATTTCTTTAGTAAATTCTTTTTGATCATCTCCTATAAATATAATAGGGAATTTCACATATTTTCTTATTTCAAGATTATTTCCCAAATAATCTTTGAACATATATGGTTCTGGTAATTCAAAATCTATTAAATGGCTAACAAATTTAGCATTTACGTGACTTTTATCTGCTCTAGTATCTATAAGGACAAGAAGATTCTTCTTGTATTCTTCTTGATTAACATATCTAGTTTTGATATAGTATTGCGAACTTGTTGATTCAGCAATCCTTAATTTTCTAGGTTGGCTTATCTTAGAGCTTTGTATGGAGGAGAATTTTACAATAAGATTATCTCCTTATTGGCTGATACTATTTCTTCTTATCAATTTCCCTTCAGAATTGATTTCTCTTACTTGTTTGTGAAAATCAAGCATTATCTGTTCTGGTATGGTTAGTTCATGTTCTTGGTATTTTCTAGGAGGTATATATTCAGCCAATTCTTTAAATTCTTTATGTATGATAATGTTATCAGTTATTTTCCTTAAATTGTTGTGATGGCTAGTACTAAAAGCAAAAATTGATTTTATGCTAATACTAATAGCTTTACTTTTTTGTGGCATTTTTACGTTCTCAATTCTATAGTATAGATTGAAATTTTGATCTATATTTTCATCAATTATTGAAATAACATAGTTTGGTTTTACTGTGAACATTATCTTTTGGTAAACTAGATTTTCTACAACAGTTCCTAATAGAGCATCTATAGGATTTTGTAAAATTCTATTATCCATGCAATATATTTCTATTGGTATATTCATACCTTCTCTAAAGTATCATTTTACCATAACTTGTATTCCTCCTATTTTAATACATTTCAATTTGCTTCTTACATTTTCTAGAATATTGGATAACTTTTGTTTTGCCTATTCTTTTGTGATTATAGGAATTTTTGTTTTTCCTAGTATGTCTTCTATATAAACAGGTATTTCTCTATAATTCATACTTACAATTGTTTTATTTACTCTTGGTAGTATTCCTAAGAATCATTGATGGAATACGTCTTTTTCTTGTAAATCTAGTATCTTTTTTGTTATTCTTTTGTATTTTTTAATATCAAAGGTAATTTCCTGGTTTATACCTTCTACTGAGTCTTCAACTTTCTCAGTTGTTTCTACTTCTATTTCTTGGTTTATTTCTTGTATTTCTTGATTCATATATATTATCTCTTCATAATCTTCTTCTGATGAGGATGTATCCAATTCATAAATGCTACTGCATTCACTACTTAAATCTTCAAAATATTCAATTGGTTCTATGTCACTATCATTTTGGAATTCTTCATAAATTCTAAGAGTTTTTACATTCTGTCTATCTTTCTTTTTAGGACATTGATGGGTAGTGTGTCATTCTTCATTATAGATGAAACATCTACATTTCTTGATATATTTTGGTTTGGGTTTTCCATTCCAATTTATTTTCTTAAAATATTTTTTATGTGGTTTAAAACTTTTTTTCTTAAACCTTTTGTAGCTTTTGAATTTTCTTTTATATTTCCTATATGGCTTATATTTCTTTTTATAACATCCAAATTGTTCAATTTGACCTAAATCTTTGTAGCAACACAAAGAATTTTTTCTTATCTTATATGTTTTCTTATTTTCTAAAGTTTCTCTACACCATGTACTTATCATTCTTTTTGTGAATTCAATCATATTTCCAAGACTATCTACGTTTACACATTCTTCTTCTCCAAGAGGTAGTAATTTCTCATATTCTTTTAGTAACTTATTTCCCCATGAAAATGGTAACTTAGTGAAATAAGCTCTTAGTACAAGTTTATTTTCTTGATAATTTCCTTGATTTAGTATATAGTATATTTCTTCGAATTTACATATATATCTTTATATTTCATACATATCACATATTCTTAAATTTTCCATTGCTATCATTCCTTCATTATATTCATCTTGTTTTCTAACTTCTTCGTTAACTGAAAATTTATCTCCTAAGAAATCTGTTCTTAGGGCTCTTTCTAACATTTTTAATATTTCTTGTATATTTTGCTCATTCAAGACATTTCTATTATCTAATGCTTCAGTTGTATTTTCTTCATACTTTATTCTTCTCTTAATATTTTCTGGTAGTTTTCTCCACCATTCAGATAATATTCCTCTGAATGTATGTTCTATAAATCCGTATGCTGTATATGTTTCCCATTTATTAAATTGTATAGCTAAATCTGTACTTTTCATCCATGTTTCAATAGCTTTATTTTTATCTACACAATCTAGATCTAATCATATTCCTGTTGTATGGATTGGTTCATTATAAGATTTCATTGGATTTATTTCTTTTATAGATTGTTTTCTCACATTTCCAATGTACCTTTTTTGTATTTTTCTATATTGATTAATATCATCCTTATTAGGTATTGGTATATGAGAAAGCCATTTATCATATTCTTCATCACTACTAAAGTCTTCTGATTTATATTATGACTAGATGATGGATTAGTATTCATTTTTACATTTTCTATTTTTTCAGTCAATTCTTCTAATTGTATTTTGTATTCATTATATTCTTCGTCAGTAAATTCTAAGAATTTTTGTTCTAATTATTCAACCTATGTAATCATATATTGATTTATCTCATGATTTTTTCCTTTATTTTCATCTTTTTGTGTTATCCTGAAATCTAATGATGGATTAATTATAATTTTATCTTTTCGTTTAAGATTTTTATTTAAAAGAGTATTTTCTATTTTAGATTTTTCAATCTTTTGTGTATATCTTCAAAACTTTCATATGTACTATTTTTAGGTAAATAAGGATAACTTGATTTTTTATGTTTTCCAACTTTTTCCAAAAATTCTTCAATTATATTTTTTTCATCCATTATGTTCATCATTATTTTAGGTTCGTAACATGGCTCTGATACCATTTATACCAGAGTGCGCATATCACACTCACTATCGTCCGAGTTTACGGAAGCGACCCTGTCTTGACAGTAGTATAGTGATACCTATCTGAGTCCTTGAACATATGTGTTCCTTGTGCTAGAGGTTCAAGCCGGGGGCGGAGAGTTAGTAATTACTGCATTTCTCTATAGAGTTCTACCCAGATACATTATATGCATGCTCAGATACCATTTCGCACCAGAGTGCGTAGCGGAAGTTTTTTAGATTTAGATAGTTGTATATTCTATATAATTTCTTAACTCGAAAAATTTTAATCTATTATTAATTATGGATATATAAAATCTTGAAGTTAATCTATATTTTAATTCTTTACAAATTTTGCTAATTCTATGAGTTTTAGGACTTCTCATAAGATACAATATTTTTTGGGGTTAATTTTTTGTTTATAAATTCTTAGGGACTTACTTGAAGTTTCGCATATCCTTATAATGGCTTAAGTTGTAAATTTTTATTAAAGGGGTATTTTGGGAAGTTTTTTCATTTCTGTTTGAATTCGGTTGGTTTTTCCTGTTCTTGAAGGTTTCTTCGAAAAACATTGATGGAGTTCATCTAACCCAAATATTTTCAAATAAAATTGAGCAATCAAACACAGATTAATACAAGTACATTATAAAAGAAATAGAGAAACATGAGAAAAGTCATATGAGTTTAATAAAGCTGATTCACTTGCAATTTTGTTGTTATGCTATCATCAACTATTACTTTTGGACCAGATTTTATTTTTGAAATGTTTTATGAGCTACGAAGTTTTGAAAAAAAAAAAAAAAACATATATTTATTTAATTGAAGCACCAATAGCCAACAAAAATACAATGTAAATTGTTGATAAAACTTTATAGGTCCGTTTGATTGCAAATATGGAAAATTTGTGGAAAGAAAATGTTTTTCAAGGAATTGAATTGACTGAAAATTATTTTACTGAGAATTGTAATTAATTGTGTTTGATTGGTACAATTTTCTACCTTATCCGTTTGACTTTGTTTTTCATGAAAATTGTCAATTAAAGAGAGATTTTTTTTTTACAATTGGGGATAGAAATTGTTTATATTGCCAAAAAATTAAAATTGAAAAAAAAAAAAATTGGTACTCGTTTGGCTTTGTTTTACATGAAAATTGTCAATACAAAGAATAATCGTTTTTACAATTTTTGATAAATTTTGTATCAAAAAAAAAAAAGGAAAAAAAAAATTATAACATGGAAACCAATTTCCCACCTAAAAGGTGGGAAAATGGTCTCCTTCAAATTGGTGAAAATGTGCTCGTGTGGGGAGGGGGGAATTTGTTTTCCAAGGAAAAATTCTTATCAAACAACCATTTTCCATGGAAAATGGAAATTGTTTTCCATTTTCCATGGAAAAAAGTGGCTATCAAACATGGCATAAAAAATATCTTGAACAATTCAAAACCATTTGGTGGAAAAGTTTTTGTATTTGAAGGAGATTTCGCCAAGTACTACGTATCGTCCCAAGAGCAGCAAGATAACAAACAATTAACCAAAATTTGATTAGATCGTATGATTGGGAGAAAATGAAAAAGTTGCAACCAAATCAAAACATGCATGCCCAAAATGACAATCAATTTGCACAATACTTGATCCAAATAGGTAATGGAGTAGAATCCTACATAGATGATGATTTCATCAACGTACCAAAGGCAACTAACAAAAGTCTTGGTAAAAATATAAAATGACAATTGATAGTGCACTTTCTCGCAGAGTTCCAATGCAACTAATAAAACTCTTAGTAAAAGTCGAAAATAAATATAGTGTACAAAGAAGTATTATTGTAACCAAAACATTACATTTCACTTTATTCAATATTTTCACATTATATACATAATTTCATAATAAAAAAAAAATTATTATATATATATATTTTAATAATTTTAATTTTTCCTTCAAAAATATCAATTACCTTAACTACTTTCAAAAATATTATGCATATCATTCATCCGATTCACAAAATGTGTGATAAACAAAAACCCATATATGAAACTACAAAAACAGGCCAATATCTATTGCCGGTTATGGAGCTAAATACCTAGCCAACGATGAAGCACTTGGGATCTGCACAGCAAGCAACAAATCCAACAATTCCTAAAGATGCACTTTCCATGGCTGTGGAGCAAAGCTCTACACCCCTGCTTAGTTGTACTTGCATTACTTTACATTCTCCTTCCTAAGTCCTCATTCTTTTAGGACCAATGGTAATGGTATATATACATTCTACTAACAAATGACACTGGACACCACCTTTGACAAAAGGGGGCAGACGTTCGTGAATCAACCGCTGGTAAAGAATGAAAGTGAGAGGAATCATGTCATCCAAAGTGAAACTATTAAATCAATGGAAAGGAGCCTAATTGAAGCCAAACAATAATAGATAAAATCTAGTTTGATATAATTATAGAAAGAATTCACAAGTTCCAATGGGTCTAAAACCCAAACATTTGCAAAATCCATAACATAGCTTGATACCTCACTCATCAGATCTATTCTCTTTCTATCTGAATTGTCACGTGACTGATGTTATATTCCCTCCTGATATAGCCGACGACTTTGTCCAGCACCATGTCAGCATCAGCTTCTGGACGAATTTTAACATGGCAAGCTAATAAAACTTTCCCCACTGTAATAGCCCATATATGCAATTCATGGATTGCAACAACCTCCTCCATCTCACAAAGACCTCTTTCAAGCCTTGTTGCATCGATCTCTCTCGGAGTGCTCTCCATAAGAACCTCAAGAATGTTGCGTAGCATCTTAATGGTAGTGCCCAAGACAATTACAGAAAAAATGAGAGTACAAATCAGATCAATGATTTTCCATTGCGGTTTATACCAGATAATTGCGCCGCCAATCATAACCCCTATACTTTGTATGGAATCTCCTAGAACATGAAGGTAAGCCCCCTGAACATTAATATTCCGCTGCTTCTTCTGTTTATGTCCACCTTTTGATTTACTTTCACCTTCTGAGGGACTCTTAATCAAAGGCTCTTTGAGGTGTTCATCGTGGATATGATGATGCTCATTGTGCTTGGTTTCTCCCTCATGATGGTGATGATGGCTGATTATGCTCACTCCATGGGTGTGCATATGGTCATCCTCATGGCCATGATCCTGGTTCTCATGTTCATGATGACCATGATCGTGGCCATGGTCATGGTCATGACCATGACCGTGGCCGTGATCATGTCCGAGCATAAGAGCCATAATGATATTTACCAGTAACCCAAAAGCAGAAACAACGAACATCAGAAAGCCCTTAACTTCACCTGAACCATTTATGAGCCGAGCAATGGCTTCATAAACGAGAATCCCAGTAAGAAGCCATATCAACTGAATCGAAACCAGTGCCCCCAATATCTCTATTCTGAAAAATCCATAGGATTGACGAGGGGTAGCTTCCCATCCTGCCGCCCACAGAGAAAACAAAGATATTGCGAAAGCAGCAACATCAGATAGCAAATGAGCAGCATCTGTCAAAATCGCAAGGCTGTTCGCTTTAATACCGCCAACAACTTCAACACTCATGAATACAATGCACAACACAACTGCAATCAGAAGCTTCCTCATGGAAGCTGAACGCTCTTGTGCATCCCTGGAACTAGTTTTGGCATCAGAAAATCCACATGGTGCCTCTCCGCATACCTTGCTTCCACCGAAACCCCTCTCTGTAGCTGGCGCATCAACGGATACCTCGCTAATATGCCCATGCTCTGAATTTTGTTGATCCATCTGGATATGTGCAACAAATTATCAGAAATGTTCATGAATAATATAAGTGTAGGTAAAAATGTTTGCAGAAATTTCTTGATGTTGTACTATTGCTTGCAATCAAGCACGTCATTCAGCAATTAGCGTAATCACAAGCACAGCATCCATGTAACGTGGTAAGCAATATCTTTTAACTAAGATACATAAAATACTTTCAACAAAACAGAGAAAAATCTTATGGAGTAGCAATGAAACAGATTAAAATTAAAATGATATTCTATAGCATTCATCTGGCAAAAGTTATACGACATCTAGGAACACGGACTAAACCATGGTTACCATGTACAAACAAGATAAAAACAGTCTCATATGGATTATCATGAATCACGCAAGCCAGTTAACTCTAATTATCATCACAAAATTACTGTGGAAATTAATAGGAGTGCTTCCACATTTAATTGGGAAGAAATCTTTCAGATGTTCATAGGGTAGTACCCAAAATGATACTTTAGTTATGCATTCGACAACTATAAGAATATGAGCCTTCATTAATGGCTTCTCTAGCATTTTCTGTCTCCAAATCTAAATAGTTTTTCGGCCAAAAAGGATTCTTGATGGGTCTTGTGATTGTTCAAAGGATGAAAAATCCATTTTTGAGAACAATATGGGGTTTACTATATGAATGTTGCCACCCAACGGCAGAGTAAAATCTAGCAAGCATTCCACCAAAAAAAAAAAAAAAAAACTGAATTAATGAAATTTCCAGAAAAAAGTGAAATTAATCAATATTTCAA
Organism: Fraxinus excelsior; assembly: GCA_019097785.1. NCBI lineage: Eukaryota > Viridiplantae > Streptophyta > Magnoliopsida > Lamiales > Oleaceae > Fraxinus > Fraxinus excelsior. Next base: position 19,548,086 of record CM032627.1, read on the forward strand.
CAGATATTCAAACGAAAAGTTCTAAATACATACCTTCAAATTTCAAAAATCATTAAAACCGACACAAATAGAACATTCACCAATGAAACTAAGGTATAAATTATCAAGCGGAACCTATATCTACACACATACTAACATACGTAGTGCCACTGCCAAATAGAGAAAACAAAATAGACAGGGAAAGAGGGATAAGAACCACATAAAAGACGACACTAAAGTACATCAACAATTACTCTTTACACTATATAGTGCACATAATTACATACATCGTGACGTGTATACATAACAAAAACGCGACAAAAATCGATTATAAAATAGTTAAACCTCTAATACGATTCCTTCCAAAAGAATCGAGACGAATTACATAGCAAAAAAAAAAAGTAATGCAAAATCAGAAGGAATTAGAGTTCAACTTTCACGCATCAAATCTCATTATTACGTTCAGAATCCCAAAAAAATTGCTCGAAATACATTGAAGTTAAAAGGAAAACACACCCACAAATTGAGATGGATACAAATACAATCCAATGAATTGATGAATAAAAAATATGATTGAATCTAAAAGGAATCGTAAAGGGTACCTTTTAGCAGGATAAACTCAGAAGGGAGGTTCTGGAGTCTTTTGAGATTATTATTGTTATTGTATTCGAAAAGTGAAGGGAATTTTTCTTATTATAGTAGCAGTTTACTGAGTGAGAATCATCAGCTAGGCTTAATAATAATTATTGTTAGGGTTTTGTTTTTGGATTTTGCTGTTTGGAATGAAAGTGAAAGATTGGTGCGGTGAGAGTTCGGGTCCGGTTCCGGGTGGAGGTCCAGGTCCATTATTATGGTTTGATATTGAAGGCTAAGTACTTGTTCCCCCATACTATTCAATTCTGATTGATTGATTATTCTAAATGGATAGAGCCGTGAGTACACGACAAATTTTACATAATTAGTGGCTGTGCGTGATTGGACTATTTTTTTCCCATTTTCTAACGATGTCTAAGTCGTAACATGTGTTGTCTGGAAAGATTTTGTATGGAATATTTTATTGAATGAATATATGGATGAAATTGTTTACTGTAGAAAGCCGAATGTATAAAAATGGTAGACAAACAGGGGCTTAATAGAAGTCAATTAAATATGTGATTAAAAAATTTGATAAAAGTTATAAATTCTAAAAAGTGTATGATCAAATAATTTTTAAAAAAATAATTTTTAGAAAATGATGGTAAATCAAGGATAGAGAATAATGCACGACTTCTTCCAGTTGTTTGGGTTGAACTTGAAGGTTCAACATAGATGGATAATTTCATTTTACCAGAACTATTCATTTACAAGAATAGCTACAGACCAATAGTTTTTCAAAAATACCTCTTATATAAAATTTGCAACCAAAGCTACTATAAAAATATAGAAACTTTAATCAAGTCCCCAAAAATTTATGAACTCATAATCTTTGATAGATTTAACTCTAGATATTGTACAAGACTTTATTGATCTAAGAACTACAACATATAGTGAATTAAACTACCAAAGAGAAGATCTAAAAAGATTCTTTACAGAATATTTAGATTCGAGATTAAAATATAAAGATGCTTAGATAGTAATCAAGCAATAAAAATTGAAAAAGATATACAAAGAAGGATTTTCAATCTAGAAAAAAGGATTGACGAACTAAATATAATTATTGAAGAAAAAATTTAATAAAAGATAGTTAATTTTATGCATTTTATTGTGACCTCTTAAATACCTACGAAACTATTAAATTGCTAGAAAATGTAAAAAATTCTGTTGCACCCTCTCGATAAAGATGGTATCAGAGACACGAAACAAACATAAGATAATGATGAATATAATGGACGAAGAAAATATAATTGAAGAATTTTTGAAAAAAGTTGAAAAATATAAGAAACCAAGTTATCCTTATTTATCTAAAAATATTATAAACGAAAATTATAAAAATATACACAAAAGATTGAAAAATCTATAATATAATATACAAGTAGGAAATGCTCTTTTAGATAAAAATCTTAAGAAAAACGATAGGATTATAATTGATTCACCTCAAAATTTCAAGATAACATAGAAAGATAAAGATAAAGGAAAAAATCATTAGATAAATAATATATGATTGCAGATGTTGAAAAATTAGAACAAAAATTCTTAGAATATACTAGTGAATAATATAATAAATATAAAAAACGGTTAGAAGAGTTAACTAGGAAAATGGAAAATACAAAAATGAACATTAATCCATCATCTAGCCATAATTTAAAAACAGAGTTTAGTAGTGATGAAGAATATGAATATAATCCTTATGGTATACCAATACTTAATAAGGATGGTATTAATCAATATAGAAAAACACAGAAAAGATACACTGGAAATATAAAAAACCAATCCATAAAAGAGATAAATCCAATAAAATCTCACAATGAACCAATCCACACAATAAGAATATGATTAGACCTTGACTATGTAAATAAAGACAAAGCTATTGAAACATGGATAAAAAGTACAGACTTAGCTATACAATTTAACAAATGGGAAACATATACAGCATTCGGATTTATAAAACATACATTCAAAGGAATTGTATTTGAATGGTGGAGAAAACTACCAGAAAATATAAAAAGAAAAATATAACACGGAGAAAATACAACTGAAATATTAGATAACAGGAATGCTTTGAATGAACAAAATATACAGGAGATATTAAGAAGGTTTGAAAGAGCCTTAAGAACAAAATTCTAGGACACATATTCACAGCTAATGAAGAAACTAGGAAATAAAAAGAATATAATGAATGAATGATAGCAATTGAAAATTTGAAGAAATGTGATATGTGTGAGCTAGAAAGATACACACGTAGATTCAAATAGATATACTATATATTAAACCAATGCGATTATCAAGAAAATAAACATATATTAAGGTCTTATTTTATGAAGTTATCATTCTCACGGGAAATTAAGTTTCTAAAAGAATATGAGAAACTACTACTTCTTGGAAAAGAAGAATGTGTAAATATAGATAATTTTGAAAGTATAACTGAATTTACAAAAAGAATGATAAGCGCCTAGTGTAGAGAAGTTTTAAAAAGCATACAAGATAAGAAGAAACTTTTTGTGTTACTACAAAGATGTAGATCAAATTGAGCAATTTGAATGTTAAAAAAAGAAATATAAGTCATATAAGAAACATAAAAGAAAATTCAAAAATCACAAGTTTAAGAACAGATGTTTTAAACCACGTAAAAAACAGGAAAAAACTATTCTACCAAATTAATACTCCCAAATACTATACATGCATTTAAAAACCATTAAAAAAGTGCACACATGGCTATGTTGTAAAAAAAGTGATTTTACAATACAAATAAAAGAAAATGGGAATGATGTGGTTTATAATTCCCAAAATACAAGAGCCCTAATTTCTTGTGAACTCTCTGCTTTCACTCAATTTTTGTTCACTGATTGGTCGCCGCGATGGATATAATGGAGTCCTCATCCGCAAGTCAGTCCCCACGAATTGAACATTGTTGTCGTCATCCAGCAAGTCGGACCACGCGAAATCAGTACCGGATTTCTCATCCTGCAAAAAAATTTGCTTTGTTGTGTTGTGAAGGAGAGTTCACTTATTTGACTAAGTAAGGTTATTCACATTTGCAGTACCAAATCTAATTTTTTCTGAGTTCATTTCATTTGCACCCATTTCACTTGAAGAGATCCATTTGCACCAAATTGGTTTCAACAGTTTGGAAACAGTTTGGGTTCATTTCATTCGAAGACACCTATTCCATTAATTGTTTCTAAAATAGATTTAAAAAGCGTGTTTATTGCTTGTAATAGTCACTGTTTTGTATATGTTAGTATTTTGCATTAATGAGATTGTTTTGTCGTGTTTATTTGGTATTTAAAACTAATGGTGGATTATTTTGTTTGTGGTTGATTCCCATTGTAGAATAGAAGGAAAAAAACTCCGGAATTTGTCATAGTTGTAGAGGCAAGGGACGCTTCTTTGGTGAATGCCAAAGTAAGCGTCGATGCCCATCCTGCAAGAGTGGTTTCCAGAAGTGCTTTGAGGTGGAGAGGGAGACAGATAACAAAGGAAAAATATTCAAATGTTGCAATCAAAATTGTGGTTTTTGGGAGTGGGCTGGAGAAGGTGGATCAAGCGGTGAATCAAATGTCATCGATAGCTCGACGAATCCTTCATCGGGGGAAGCGATGTCAGATTTGTCCCGCATGTTTCAATATCAAATTCAGCTACCTGATGAAGAAGAGGTCCAGATTTCGATGAACATGAACATGACGATCCGAAAGGGCAAAACAACCGTGGAAAGGAATGCAAAATGAAATATGCCTGCTTGATTAGTAGCCCCCTAGTCTTTTAATAAATGTTTACGTTATGTGTGTTTGTACATGTATGAGTAGTTGTAGCGAATTTTGTGCCTACTTCTAGAAAATGGATTCGAAATATGATTTCAGATGACTGGTTCTAGTTGAAATTTGTGTTCTTCTTATTATTGCCTTAATATAAAAGTGTGTAACAAAACCAATTCATGCTAAAGTGTTTAATAAAGTCATTCCATGCATTACATTCAGAATTGCAAATGCCTGAATAAAAAGGTGTTTAACAAAATGAATCCAATCCAAAGTGTTTATGGTAAACCAATCCAATCATCGCATTCAAAACTAAATATCCATCGAATATTGATGATGTTGAGATGCTTGAAGATCCTGTGTATCAACATGTGCAACACTCTTATTAGATTTATGTCTATTTTCTTTGCCCGATGTCGATGTTTCCTGCATATGAAAAATAACATATGAGAATTTGTATTCGGAATCAGGAAAAATTTAAACAATAATGTTGTAAGATACCTTGCTTTCTTTGAACTCGACTCCAATGGGCTTTTGTTTCGAAGTTTCTTCGGCGCACATTTTCTTCTCGATACTATAGGATCTAGTACGCTTTCGCTCGCAGTATTTTGTGATATAGTACATTGGGTACCTAACTGTCTTGTATGATGCGCGAGGACATTAGTAGCAGTACTCGACCAAGATCCCATAAGAACGTTACGTTGCGATTTGATTCACTCCATTATCGTACTAGTTTGATCGACATCATCTGTAGCAAGGTCCACCACCACAGCAAAAGACTAACACATACTGTCATATCTCACCAGACTAGGTGTACTAACCAATCCATCATAGTTCACTGCGACTCTCGTGTGTTCCCTACTAACATCTTGTCTCCATCATCTCGATATGTACCTTTCAGGTAGTGTTGTGATATCATTACGGATCAAGACCGATATTACATGCCTACAAAGTATTCCTCAAAACTCAAACAAGTGACAACTGCAAATGATTTGACAATTCTTCCTTTGAAATGAGACAAAAAATGATTTTTTTCTTCATTCGCTCGCTGCATACCATAACTTCGTGTACCTCGTGTGTTGTCCCAAAACAATTTTCAGAAGCATATATAAGGTCTCAATACATCTTCCCTGTGAACTCTTCCTGAACCTTCCTGAATTTTGAAATGGTGTAAATAGACTGAAATTACTTCTCCATTTCAAAGACACTTACACACGGTAACATTTGCGAATATGACTTGAAATCAGCTTGAAACTCCTTCTCAAACTTATTTCGCAGTGTTCGTTTGTACTGCTCCACAAACTGTTTCAACGAGGTCTTTGAATGTACATACCCATCGAAGAACGCATTCATAATCTCACTTCTTTTCGTTATTGACATCCCTGCCCAGAAAGTGGTTTTCAAAAAAATAAGGAACTCAACTACTTATGTTCTCGTACAGTCCCGACAACCAACTATTTCCATGCATTTCAGATTTATCGATCATCGCAATCCAACATTATTAAAATACTTCAACAAACTAGGAGTCATACACTAATCTATGTATAGTAGAAAAAACTAAACCCTTATCTACGTGGTATCCAAACTTCTCTAGCAACTTCTTTAAGATGTGCCACAAACACCATCTTTGCTTCGAATTTGGAAAAACAATTTGGATTGCATTTTGCATGGCCATGTCTTGATCGATAATTATTCCATGTGGAGCTTTACCATGCATGCACTGAAGTCATGTCCTGAACATCCACACAAAAGTATATGTATTATCATTCGAAAGCAAACCACAACCAAACACTGTTGATTGTCCATGGTAATTGATGCCAACAAAAGGGGCAAAAGGCATGTCGTACTTATTAGTAAGATAAGTTGTATCAAACGTGATCACATCCCCAAATTCCTTGTGTGACTACGTGTACCTATTATCTGCCTAAAATACATTCCTGAGTCGCGACTCATCCTCCAAATCAATATTGAAGTAAAATCTCAGGCACCGTGCTTACATATTTAAGAAGTATGATTGCATTGCTGCGGCATCCCCTTCTCCGAGTCTCAATCGTCTCACTTGTTCAATATAGTTCCGACAATCTTTTTCCACACAAGTCATATTTTCATACCCACCTGCTTCAACAACCGCGAAGTTGTAACTACAATGGAATTCCTACCATATCATTCACTTCAAGTTTCCATTTCACTTGTGCACTTAATTCTCGATTGCAACAAAACAATATGGACTTGTTTTATGATTGTGGTCGAGGTGAATTGCATTAATTCTCCAAAATTCATGATCATCTGAAGATGTTGTTATCATGGCCTTACAATTTGTTTGAATTGTTGGTCGCGGCTTTACCGAATCGCTATCAGTACTTCGTCTTCGGCCTTCACGACTAAAGTATATGTCACAAATCTTAAAACTTCATCGATCCCTTTTTCTGAATTCCTTTTTCTAATGGGAAAACCTACACCATATGCATATCTCCTGTAGAACTCAAACATTTCATTTTCACTGTTGAAAATCATACCCACCTCGGGCAAAACGGCACCAATACCTCCTAACATTTGATCTTCTACTAAATTTATATTCTCCGCAACGATCTGATTCTCAGTTTCCACCAACAAATCATCAAGGCCATCTTCCATAATTTCTTCTGTATCGACAAAAGAAGCAATAATTATTAACAAAAATAACTCAATTACACCCAAATAATTCATCTCTTAAAGGATTAAAAAAAATTGAATGTAAAATCAATGTAGTATCATGTCACTTTTTTAAGGCAAACATCACTTACTGCATTAACTCCCAAAATCACTCAAATAATTCATCTCTTAAAGGAATAAAAAAAAGGAATGCAAAATCAATGTAGTATCATGTCACTTTTTTTAAGGCAAACATCACTTACTGTATTAACGCTCAAGGGCTAACGCCATTAACTCCCAAAATCACAACTGCATTAACGCCATTTTTCACAGTTTGCAAACAAAGAAACTTGATTCAGCTTCCAAAAAAATATTCTTCATTTAGTGCTTCTCAAAAATGTGTTTGCTGCAATTAATTTTCATACCCAGGTTTGTCCAACACTATGTACATTTATTAGCTTTCTCTACTTTAATAACTACAAGAAGTGTGTCTCACGTGGGTTCGACAGAGGTCGACAAATATGATGGCGTCGGATGTTGCCTGAAGCATCGTCGGGAAGAGAAATGTTGTCATCGGAGTTGTCGAAATCACTATTGGGGAATGACGGGAATGAGGGAAATGGTGTGAGGGTTTTCTAGTTTTGGGAGAAATGGCATGGTTCAAAAGCTTCTCCCGGTTTAACTTAAAAAATTCATGTTCATTGATGCCAAGTCAGCTATTAAAATATTGCCCGTGAAGGACTTATACAAATGAGTCCGGTATCGTAGCACTACTCTAAAAAATATTTCAAGAAAGAAATTGATCTGAAAAGTCCAAACCAAAATATATTAAGAAATGTAAATGTTTAATCTGCAATGAAGAATGACATATTGCTCCCTCAATGTCCTAAAAAAAAGATAAACAAAATATAAAAACTCTTAAAATTTATGAAGAATTCCAAGATGATAGTGATATAGAGCCAATTGAATATTTTGAATATTTAAATAGTAATGCAGTAGCATTTATGAATTAAATACATCCTCATCAGAAGAAAATTCTTACGAGACAGTATATATGAATCAGGAGATTCAACCAATAGACCAGGAAATAGAAGTAGAAACAATTGAGAAAGTTGAAGACTCAGTAGAAGGTATAAACCAAAAAATCACCCTTGATGCCAAAAAGTACAAAGGGATAACTAAGAAGATATTAGATTTTCAAGAAAATAATGTATTCCATCAAGGATTCTTAGAAATACTATCAAGAGTAAATAAAAAAAAATTGTAAGTATGAACTACAAAGAAATATCTATCAATATAGAAAATACAATAGGAAAGACAAGAATCCCTATAATCACAAAAAAATGGATAAGACAAAAGTTATCCAAAATTTCAGAAAATATAAGGAGCAAGTTAAAATGCATTGAGATATGATGAATCTAAATCATGGTAAAATGATTCTTTAGAGAATGTATTAATATACCAATAGAGATATATTGCATGGACAATAGAATCTTACAAGATCATGTAGATGCTCTATTGACTATTAGAAACTGTTGTGGGAAATCTAGTCTACCAGAAGATAATATTTATAGTAAAACCAAATTATGTGGTATCACTAATTGATGAAAATATTGACCAAAGTTTTAATTTATATTATAGAATTGGAAACTTGAAGATGTTGCGAAAAAGTAAGGCCATTAGTATTAGCATAAAATCAATTTTTACTTTTAGTACTAGCTATCACAACAATCTAAGAAAGATAACTCATAATATTATCATACATAAAGACTTTGAAGAGTTAGCTTAATATATACCTCCCAGAAAATATCAAGAACGTGAAGTCACTATACCAAAACATATAATGCTTGATTTTCACAAATAAGCAAGAGAAATCAATTATGAAGAGAAATTGATAAAAAGAAATAGTGTCGTCTAGAAATGGATAATCTTATTGAAAAATTCCCCTCCAAACAAAAATCTAAGATAAGTCAACTTAGAAAACTAAGTATTGTTGAATCATCAAATTCGCAATATTATATCAAAACAAGATATGTTAATTAAGAAGGATACAAGAAGAATCTTCTTGTCCTCATAAATACTGAAACAGATAAAAGTCATGTAAATGCTAAATTTGTTAGCCATTTATTAGATTTTGAGTTACTAGAACCATATATATTTAATGATTATTTGGGAAACAATCTTGAAATAAGAAAATATGTGAAACTCTCTCTTATATTTGTAGGAGAGTATCAGAAATAATATACTAAAGAAATAATTTTCTAGAAAGATGAATTATATGGAGTCAATCGTTCACCTATACTATTAGGAATGAACTTCCTTGAGAAATTTAGTCTTTATAAAATTTGTCAAGGATATTTGAAGATAACAGTTGATGATAATACAATCATCATATCAAGAATAGATGAAAATATGAAATCATTGTTAGCATGGAAAGAGTAATTAGTACTAATCTCATGAGTCCATATATTGAAGTTACACTTAATATAAGAAGTTATTGCAGAATTAAATTTCATGTGTATCTAGATATAGGGAGTACAATAAGTTTATACTTACCAAATGTACTACCATCTGAATACTGAAAATATAATTCAAAGAAGGTTGACACCGCTACAACAACAGGTGCAAACAATGTAATATACAGCAAATATACTACATAAGTACATTTTCTAATATCTTTTACAGAAGTATTTGTTGATACAATATATATGTCAACCACAATTGGATGTCATATTTTATTAGGACAAAATTTCCTACTAAAATATACATCATTTACACAATATATTGACAAATATATGTTCACAGCTCTTTGTGTACACAACTTCTTGTGTACACAAGATATTTATACAAAAAATAACTAAAGCTATTAGCATAGCATACAAAAAAGTTAATCATCAGAGTTCATCAACCCACCGTGGTTGATGTTGGAGTACAAAAAAGTTTAAACCAATTACAGTTTTGAAAATGACGACAGAAAATAAATTAGAAAAATTGAAAAAAAATTATGAAACATATTCTGAAAACTCATTAAAAAATGGAACATAGATAAAATAAAAGCAAAGATAGAACTGATCAATCCACACATTATAGTAAGGGTCAAACCAATGAGATATAATGTAAAAGACCAAAAGAAATTTAAGGATCAGATAAAAGAACTACTAAAAACCAAATTGATTAAGCCTAATAAAAGCCCACATAGCAGCCCAACTTTTTTGGTTAGAAAACATAGTAAGATAAGAAGAGGAAAATCCAGGATGGTGATAAATTATAAGAAGTTAAATGAAGTTACTAAGTTTGATGGATATTATTTGTTTAATAAGGACACCCTTATTAAACAAGTACAAAATAAGAAGATATTTTCAAAATTCGATTGTAAATTAAAATTTTGGCAAATTGTACTTACAGAAAAAAGTAAACCACTAACTGCATTTAGTACCCTCGATCCTTTAGGACAATACAAATGGAATGTAATGTCATTTAGGTTGAAAAATACACCACAAATATTTCAAAGAAGAATGGATGAGGTAATCAAACTAATCACTCATTTTTGCATTGCTTATTTAGATGATTTATTTATTCATTCAAAAGATATAAATGAACGTATTGAACATCTTGAAAATTTTTGTTATATTATGAAAAAACATGGTATTACACTTTCTTAAAAGAAAGTTGAGATAGTTAAAATAGAGATAGAATTTTTGGGATTATTCATAAAAAAAAAAAAAATTGCAACTACTATCTCATATTGGTGAAAATTTTCAAGAATTTTCTAGAGAAATCAAAGATAAAAAAAAAAACAGTTACAAAGGTCATTGGTATATTAAATTATGTTGAATGATTCATTGAGAATTGTGCCAAGTTAAAGAACTATTTTCTTCCAAATTTAAGGAAGAACGTAATATGGTCTTGGGAAGAACAAAATTGTGAAAATATAAGGAAAGTAAAAGAGGAATTAAAATTTTTGCCTAAACTTGTAATTCCACAAGAAGGAGATTTCTTTAGTCTTGAAACTGATGCTTTAGATAATTAATGGGGTGCAGTACCAAAAGTTAAAAAAAGTCATAAATAATATAAATATGAAAAGAATTGTTATTGTCATGAGATACTTGCAGGCTACACATTAGGAACATTTAAAGAAGTTGAAACGAGATATGAGACGAACATGAAAGAACTCATTGCTATAAAGCGAGGAGTACAAAAATATGAAGATTGTTTATTACCAAAAAAAGTTCTTAATTAGAACTGATAACACTCAAGTTAAAGCATTTTTGAAAAATAATGTTGGTCCATCTATTGCCAACGGATATATTATCAGGATTCAAATTTGGTTTTCTTATTTTAAATTTGATATTGAATATATAAAAGGTGAAGCTAACTTTCTTCTAGAACAATTGAGGACGAAAGTCCAAATACTTGAGACAAAAGTTTCCTACTTAGAAACACAAATTCAAAATATACAAGATAGTTTTCGAGGCAAAATGAATATAGCCCTTGAGGCAGATGTTACTTGTACCAAGTCTAATATCCCTTCACAGGGACCAGTGAATACTAGCACTCTTTTCGATGATAAATGAAAAAAAAGGTAATATGAACCATTTCACATGGAATACTTAAACCTATTACTGGTAAAAAAGATATGAAAGTTCTCATCAGGGAAGATATTCAAGATATCAAAAACAACGAAAGGCAGCTCTTCATCGAGTCAAACTTTACCTAAGCTAACTATTGAAAATATTGATCCAAAAGATATTGTCAAAATATGCCATGTAATAAAAATTTCCAAAAAATATAACCATGAAGAAGTAATATTCTTTATTATTATTTTTAATTTCATGTCTGATTTGTACTTAGAAATAGGAAAGTGGATGAAAACTCTTCACTATGGAAAATAAAACAAGATAAATTTTTATCCAGGAGCACCAGCCAACTAGGTGCAAAATTGCTTTGAATTAGGAAATATACTTTGTATATATATCCTAGTAAAGATCTCAAAGAGACAGCTCGGCTTCCAATTGATGTCGGGAAAGCTGCAAAAAGATATATTGAAGTTGTCAAAAACACAAACATATATATCAGGTTCCACTCAACAAGTATGGAATGTGATCATGTCCTTCAATATATGCAGTCATCGTTCCATGTTATTAAAATGGGACTTACAAATCAACATTATTTACCAAATAATCAAAAAGTTGTTAAAAATGGTTACCAAGATATCATAAATATGATACCCTACAAGAGAGTAAAATGATATAAAGAGATATTTGAACATGTAACTCGGTTGATTAATGAGAATGAAAAGATATGGATTTATCAGTTTCAAGAACATATAATTTATTTTAATACTAGGATTACTAAAAAGGAAGAAGATGTCTGGTTTATTGATCATTTATTATTCACTATAATCTCAAACCAAGTAATTGGATCAAAAAATATGGCAAAAAAATTGTGTAAGATACTCTAGGACTATAGTGACCACTATTATGAACATTGTGTTGTAGAAGATATAAGACAAGCATCTCTTAACAATGAAGAATTCCTAGCGGGGTTCTTTGATTCGCGAATGAAAAAGTGATGGAGCCAAGATAGTGACCATTTATCATTAATATCACTTTATTAAAGAAAAACTGTAGTCACTAAAAGATAGAAGATAATGCAAAGAAGTCGCTGTAATTATAACCATTCACTCACTAAGTGGTTATATGTCACAGTCCAGCTCAAAAGATAAGGCCAGCTAACACTACCAGACAAAAGATAGTGGCAAACACCTGTGCAGATAAGATTTCTTATCACTAAAGGGACAACCTCTATATAATGGAAGAAGATGTGAAGAAATATCATCTCAGATCATCTTGGAATAACTACTCAAAGGTTAATCTTTTTTAATCTGTATACATCACTTGTATTCAGAAATATTATTAGATAGTCTGGTGATTGAAAAGCTTGTAAAAAGGTAATCACTTATGGAGTTTTAAACTTCACAAGGTGAGTACCAAAGGTATGTAAATATAGTTTTCAAGCATGTACTATTTCAGTTTATGAATATTAAGATAAAATTTGTTATGTTCAACAAAACTTTTACAAAATGATTCGTTAAGTTTCTCATGATTCCTCGATAGTACAGATAGAGATTTTTAAAAAATTTCAAAACATTGTTTTTGAATAGATGTAATCCATGCCGAAGTACCCTCTTTGATGAATGTTTAAGGGGAAAATGGTAGTTTTCTAACAAAAATTGTAGCACCTTGTGTGTAAGTTTATTTTTTAAAATTTCGTTCTAAGTAAGAATTTGATTCTGAAAAGAGTTTGGATAGAGGTGAAAACAAAGACTCTGAATACTGTGAAATAGCGTTTGTGGTAACACGGCTAGTTCTTTAAAGTGAGAAATAAAACCTTAATTGAAAAGCTCTTTGCAGAAGCAGTTGTGGACCCCAAATGTTTTCAAAACATTTTAAATATTCATCTGATTCAGAAGATTGACTAAGTACATGCAAAGAAACTATAAGAACATACTGGAGGGAAAGTCTAGTTATTTCCATTGATTGGTGTAAGTTATTTACATGCTTTTATATATTTATGATTTGATTAATCTTTATGAACAATTCAAAAACGCCCACATTTAATGATTCTTGTTTTAAATTATATTTAGATGAAAATGATATTTCATTTTTACTAAGTATAGTTGAAAAATCTGAAGACAAACTTCCTGTTGGCTAAAAAAAACTTGAAGAAATATATTTTGATATAAATTATGCTTGAAAAAGTAATATAGATTTTGATCATGTAGAAACTTATAAAGAAATAAAAAAGATCAAAGATATCTTAACTAAACACGAAGATATAGCAAGATAAGTTTCAGAAGGAATTGCGTTTGGATATATAACTAAAGAAAATCAACCTAGAGCTTTTGAAAAATTAATAGAATATTTAGAATAATTTGAAAGTTTGAAAACATATAGTATAGATAGTGGTCCTTATTAGTTTAATGAACTACGAAGAGAGAGAAGATATTGAAATATTTAGAAAAATTCAAGATAATACCAGTGAACTAAGATCCAAAGAAATTATGATACTTCTTGAAGAACTTAAAAGAGAAGAAAATACAGAAAAGTGGGATAAAATCCTAAGAGCTATAAGATATCACCAATTCGAACAAGAACAATACTTGATTTGGTTATAAGAAAATACTGAACTAAGATTCTCAAGATTAGTTCTAAGAACCTATGATCCAAATGGAAGAATTGTGATATATAACCTTGAACAGTCTAACAACTAAAAGATACATGACATATTTTACAAATATAGAAAGTAAGGGCAAAATAGTATTTTTAATAGAGGCTATTTTTATATTATTAAACCCCCTATGAGAATCTGGCAATTTTCTCCTGGTAGTGTAGCATGACTCAACATAGATACCTGGTCCTTGCAGCACCACTTATTATTAGCATTTCTTTAATTTGAATAGACATGCCAGCATATTAATCTAATAAGTGGAGTGATTTAATTGCTTTAAAATTAAAATTTAATGATTTTTTGTTTAAAATTGAAGTTCACTGATTTGATTGCAATTAGAGCAAAATTTCAATCACCTCCTATAAGTAGTCTATGGTCGTATGTAATAACGAGATATAGATGTCGTTATTACGGATAGACCATCATGTGTGAAATTTCTTACCTTTGAAGTAAGTAACTGATATCATAAGCTAAAGTATGGTGACACTTAAATGAACGCGTGAATATTTTGTTATAGAACGAAAACATTAGAGGCTCGCTGGAGAGATTCCACGTGAATAACTATCTGAGTGTCAGTAGTTAATCTCTAATGTTTAGTAGTGGAATTGATCATTTAACTTAGGGTCATTATAGTGCCTTGTATGAGGACATTCATACTTTGGTGGTGTTGGATATTGCTCTGCCAATGGTCGCTAATACGGCATCGCTCAAGTATGTCAAGAATCATATGAATGTTGTGAATGATTAATAGAGGATTCATCACTCTTAGATAGTAAGAGATTATGATCTACATTTCATTAAGTTTAGTCAATAATGAATCATTGGTCAATGTGTATTCATAAGTCAAAAATGAGTTTTTTACTTACATTAACTAAATAGTGGAATGAAAGATGTGATCTATAATTGAGATTGACACATATACATATCTTATAATTAATCAGATCATATTGCCAAAAAAATTATAGTTTCACGGTAAACGAATTATTTTGGTTTTGTCATCCCACGTAACATTTTCCATCAAATGTATTACCTTGACATATTACTAGATATCATTTAAGAAGACAAATGTGAATTGGTGATTTAATTAATCGATTTTAAGTAGATTGAAATAATAATTACGTTATTAGATATCGTGATCGAGAACCTGATGGGTTACACACAAAAAGAGAACTAGAAGAATGAGATTCACCGGTTAATTAATTATTAAGTGTTGGATAATTAATTAATTTGGTTGCTTGTTAATAGGCTCGAATTAATTCATGGACCGAATTTAATTAATTTGATTAATTAAATATTGGACTGAGTTAAGTTTTAAAAGACGGGTCAAGCTCACTTGAATTTATATTAATAAGTCATTATGATTTCAGAAAAACATAACACTGCGTATTCTTGCTAGCACAAGAAAAGAGAAACTTTTATTCTCTCATTCTTATTTCTTGTGTGGATTTTCACTGAAAAATGGACAATTGGACATTTATGGATTACAGATCGTGATTGTTCGTGTTCTAAGATCAGCAAATGAGTTTGCGAAATTTATTAAATGTATTATTTTAAACACGATTTCTATCTAAATATAAAGTAGATCCATGGTGGGAATCGAGAATTTAATTTATTTTTTCATTGTGCATGTTAAGTGAATTCTCAACAATAATATCAAGCCTACTTTGTGTTCGTTAAAAATTGTTTTGCATCATATAACAATCAAAAGTTGATTGTTATTGTTTTCTTGTTTGTAGTAATATAAAAAAATATTTTTATCTTCAAAAATCTATTTTTGAAAAGAAAATAAATTTTAGGTCAAAAAAGAGCATTTAGTGAGCCGCTACCACAATCGCTATGGTGGCGATGGTGGCGTGCGCCGCACATACGAAGGCAGCGCAATAGCACGCTACCATGATCGTTGCAATGCACGGCTACATGATTCGCAACGACAACAGGTGCTACTTGCTCTGCACCGCTGCTGCGTATATTGTCGCTACTGCAGCAACAACAACGCTTAGGGTAGCGATAGGCAGTGGGATGCTGCCACTTGATAACAGGGTTTCCGTCTAGAAGGCAGATGCGACGTGCGGCTACCGATGCCGCCCAAAAGAAAGAAAAAGGAATTTAGGGTTTTTAGGAAACGGATGAAAGGTTGGAGGCGGGGTCTAGGTTGCAATTTGAGAAATTGTAGGCTCTTTCCTGCAATTATGATATAGGCGGTCAATGTGCAATTATTATAATAAGGGCTTGTCGTGCAATTTATATAATTAAAGGTCGTGTTAATAATTTTAAACCATGGGTCTTATTGCATATTTCAAAACAATTTTGAATTAGATTTAAAAAGGTTTGACCCTAAAATTTCAATTTTGACCCGTTTAAAATTTTATTTAAATTTGACTACTTCCAATATTTTCGTTAAAATTGTATTTTAACTTAAATTTTAAATTTTGACCCCTGAATTGAATTTTGTTTTATTTAGAAGTTTTATCCTAAATTAAATATTGATTCAATTTAAATTAGAGTTGGACTCTAATTCAGTATTTAGTTAAAATCTTATTTTAATTCAATCATTCACCCCAATTATTCTTAAAATTTGAGTTGGGCTCTAATTTATTATTTGATTGATATTTGATTTTAATTAAACTGTCTTCCCCTAAAAATTTTCTTGAAATTAGTGTTGGACTTTAATTTGGTATTTAATTAAAATTTGATTTTAAGTAAATAAGTTCGTCATAATTTCTTTGAATTAGAGTTGGACTCTAATTTGATATTTAATTAAATAAGCTCGCTAATTGAAATAATTAATTTGATTAATTAATTATTTTATTGTTCTGATCCATTTGTCTAAATTAGTTTAGATGACCTTTATTACTAGAAATTTGAAACATGTTTGTATATAACATTATATATTATATAGGAAAGCATTTATGTGATAAATATTTTATTTGTGGATGATTATAGACTTGACCATATGAATGTGTTGAATGGTTAGTTTTAGTCTTGTTATTTTATGGGCCCGTGAGTTCTTATTTATTTTGGACTTGTGAGTCCATTGTAGTTTTATTTGCGTGTCCAATTATTTAGGCGTGCATGTCAACTAGTATATGATACATATTGCAGCTAGACTAATTAGAAATGCAAGAAGAGGAGACCGTAAAGATGGAGCATTGCATGAATCAGTGCAATACCCCTCCGGGGACTAATCAACTAGCCTTTCTTATGGTTCAAAAAGACTAGATAGTAAAATTCATAACCTTCCACACTATATATATATAATGATGAGATATTTGCATACAAAATCCTTCTTTAAAATATATTAAGTCATATTTATATTCGTCTTCCATCATTATAGTGAAAATCAGAGTTCTCATTCGATTTCAATTTGTTGAGTACACTCAAGGCTGGTCTATTAGGAATATATTTGACACTGAAATATTAGATATTTTTGAATAATAGGTTTGACTTAACTAAAATTTATCTTTTATTGAGTACACTTAATAAGATAAATTTTAAAGGCATGTTAAACTAACACATAAAATGTGTAAAGACAAAGAGTTATCAGCTTAATGATCTGAGAGTTGTACGGCGATACAATTGATAATAGTATATACCCAGATATTTTATTAAAGTTTGTTGAGTACACTCAATATTTTAATATAACAAATGGGATCCCAACTCACTTGGAGTCAAATATGGATTCCATAAATTTATGTGAGAGGGTCATAAATTTGAGTTAAAGAGTGGAATCATAATTAATTTAATAAAAGATCATGTTAAATTAATTGATACATTCTATATATTATTATTTTTCTTTTTGTCATTTACATTTATTGATTAATAAGTAACCATATATATTTGAGAGGCATACTAGATACCAACAACCAAACCAAATTTTTTTGATTGGCACCGCAATCTGATAATTGTTCTCAAGCATGAGAAAATTGATTATGTCCTTGAGTAGTCCTTTCCAGAAACACCTACTGATGGCTTGCCAAAAGAAGATGTGGTTGTTATAATAAACACAGTGATAACGATAATACTACGACTTATGTGATGCTTGCGACTATGTAACCTGAATTACAAAAGTAACACTAGAGTATAGATGCTAACACGTGATTTTCATCCTAAGGTGTTGAATGATTAACAATCGTGTGTGGAAAGATATGAAATTTTCTAGCAATTATACCAGTGCATAATGACAAAAGAATCTTCAGTCAATGCTCGTGTACTAAAGATGTTGATTACATTGAGAAGTTGTCTGAGTTGAGTTCAGTCATGAACCATGAACTAAGTATAAACTTGGTTCTGCAATCTCTACCAGAAAGTTATTCATATCTCATTATGAATTTAACATGAATAAACTTGAATACACTCTCATTAAGTCGTTAAATATGTTTAAGATTGTTAAACCCAATATCTAAGTTTGTAGTGGGCAAATCTTGGTCATAGATTCATTTAGGAAAGTCTAAAAAATGCTTTAGGAAAGCAACCAAGATGGCTAAGATATTTAAAACGAATAAAGACAATACTAAATCTGATAAGCCTTATTATCATTTTGGAATGATAGGTCATTGGAAAAGAAACTGCAAGGCTATGTCTACTTCATTGAATTCTTGGGTATTGGATACTAAATATAAATGTCAAATTTGTATAAATATGGAGAAACTAAATAAAAGTAGATCACTGCAGAAGGGAGAAGTTGACCTACACGTTGAAAATGAGCAAAGGTTACTGCATTCTCTTTAGGAACATATTTCTTGTCATTACCTTTAGGCTTAGTATTAGAATTAGAGAAATGTTACTTTTTACCCATCATTACCAGAGTATTAAATAAGTTTCATATTTGGAATGAATTATTTTAATGTTAAGGACAATTGTTGTTCCTTTTTATCTTGATAAGATCTTAATAATTATGGTAAATTACAAAATGACATTTATATTCTAAAAATTGAGTATTCTATAATGAGTATAGAAATTGAAAGGCATAAAAATGATAATTTGAATAACACCTATATCTGACATTGCAGATTTGATCACATAAATTAGAATGCAATTTCAAAATTACATGGAGATGTATATTTTGGTCAAATGATTTTTAAATCATTTGACAAAGGTGGACATGCTTGTTAGGCACAAAACCAAATCTCATTTCACTTGAAAAGGTAGAAATCTGCACAATTACTAGGTCTAATACGTAGTGATGTATGCGGATCCATATCAATTAATGCTAGATGAAGTCTTTCTTATCTCATCACATTTACTGACGATTATTTTAGAAATGGTCATGTAGATGAAATTCAAGCATGAAACTCTTGCATTGTCCAACGGATTCAAGCTAGAAATTGAGAAATAAATAGGTAAATATATTCTCACAATAAGATTTGATCGAGGTAAAAAATATCTAAAAGGCAGAATTTTAAATTATCTAAAAGAGAATGAGATTATCTCGCATTGGACTCTGCTACATACACCGCAACATAATGATGTATTTGAAATAAAGAATCATACACTATTAGATATAGTGCAATTAAGAACAAGTAATGCAAACATTCTAAAATCGTTTTGAAGTCATGCACTGATTGTCATGTGCTACACACTAAATCATGTCTCATTTAAATTAGTTGACAAAACTCCATACGAGTTATGGAAAGGCAGAAGACCCAACTTATCTCATATAAAAATTTGGGGTTGGACGCTCATGTAAAGTACACTTAATCGGATAAATTTGAGACTAAATTCGATGAATGTATATTTGTGAGATATCCAAAAAAGACAATTGGATATCAATTCTATAATCCCGTTGAGAATGAGGTGATCATCTCAAGACATGTCATAATCCTAGAGATAGTGCTTATTGTAGGATAAGACAGTGTGAGCAGAATAAAATTTCAATGAGTTCAAGAATTCACAGATATAGTTAACCAAGTAGATGTTCACATAAGTCTGATCCCACACCAGCTGAGGGATATATCCTTGATCAAGAAGTAGAGACTCCTGAGTACACGTCAGCTACATGTAAATCTTGTAGGATCATTCGAATTTCTGGAATGTACGAATCCATAATTACTAATTATGCATTACTAATCGAGAATAATGAACCTACTATTTATGCATAATCAAAGTCAAGTGTTGACTCGAAGAGATGGCAGAAGACTATGAAATTCGATATGAACTTAATGTGTGTAAACAAGGTTTGGATCTTGGTCGACCCGCCTAATGGATTAGAACCCATAGGTAGTAAATGAGTTCACAAAAAAGGTCAATATAGATGGAAACATCCCTACATACAAAGCAATGCTAGTATCAAAAGGTCATAAACAAAGATAAGAAGTTGGCTTTGATGAAACCTTTTAGCCTGTAGCAATGTTAAAGTTCATTTCAATTTTGCTTACAATAGCTGCATACCATAACTATGAGTTATAGCAAATGAATATCAAAACTGCATTCTTTAACATGAACTTATAAGAGGAAGTGTACATGACACAACCCGAAGGTTTTAAATACAAAGAAGCCAACAAGGTATGCAAGCTTGATTAATCCATATATGGATTGAAACAAGCTTCTTGGAGCTGAAATCTTCAATTTGATAAGACAATCAAAATGTTTGATTTTATCAAAAATGAAAACAAATCGTGTGTTTACAAAAAGATAGTGGGAACATTGTCACATTCCTAATATTATATGTAATTATTAATAGAAAACAATGTCTCTATGTTTCAATTATTGAGACTATGGTTGTCAAATAATTTTTCGTGATGGATATGAGGAAAACAACTTGATCTATATAGATTGATTACAGTGCTCACTTGCTCAATCAAGAAAATCGTTTTCTTGACATGATGTTTCATTTTCACAGTACACAAGTTCTTAAGGATTTTAGCAAAGGTAGGAACATGAGAAATCACATGCAAGAGAGGCAAATTGATTTTTACTTACTTTAGATATTCTAAGATCTCACTATATTGACCAACATATTTTGAGGTAAACTTAAGAGCTTGTGGGAAAGGTACACTCACTGGACTTTTCACTACCTCCTCATTAGAGTTACTCTCTTCAGGCTCACTAGATTCTTTTTCAGTTTTCCTAGATTTGGGGATTGGTTCTATGACTTTTCCTCATCTAGTGGTTATGGCATTTACTTCTTTAAGATTATTTTTATTTGAACCTGAGGTTTGTTCCATGTGTTGTCCTTTAGAATTTGGTAGAGCTTTAGCCGAAAATCTTCCACGCTCTACTATTACTAAGGCACTAGTTATTTTGGAGATATGATTTTTGACTTCCTTGTTTTCCCCAACAATTTGGGTAATCATAGTCTCAAATTTTTGATTGGTTTTACGTTGTACCTCAATAAATGCATGTAGGGTGTCTTATAAAGAATTCCTAGATGACATGGGTTAGTATAAAGGTGTATTAAAAAATCTAGGTGGTTAGGTAGGTTGCTGGTTTTCAGATTTCCAGCTAAAGTTTGGATGATTCCGCCACCCCTGATTATAGGTATCAAAAAATGGAGCATAATGTTTGTTATACATGCATAAGGCATTACGGTGTTCCTCGTAAACCCCCTTCATCTCAACTAGAGCTAAACACTCATGCGCTGGATGATCAATTCCACCACACACACCACATGGTCCAGAAGATTCAACATGGGCAATGATAGCGGAAGGCTTTGAGCTCTTCGTACGTAGGGTTTCAATTTTTCTAATTAAGGGTTCTACTTTAGCTCTAAGGATATCTTCCTCTCTAAGATGATAAACTCATGTACTAGAGATATTTCCTACGGGTTGTAACCTATTAGTGTTTCAGTCATACTGGGGTTAGTCCAGGTGTGAGCTTTTTCATCTAGGTCATCTAAGTACTCTAAAATAACTCACTATTCGCTAGCTCTCGTAATCATGATGGGGCAAAGAGCTTGTAACTCTTTATATCGCTCACATGCTTGGTATAAGGTTTTACTATTTTTTTGAGTGAATGAAGAAATTTGTTTCTTGAAAATACTAATTTTATGATGGGGAAAATATTTGCTGAAAAAAGCTTGAGTCATTTCACCCCATGTTCCAATCGAATGTGGTCTCAGCAAATACATCCAACTTTTTGGTCTATCTTTAAATGAAAATAAAAAAAACTTAAGCTTGATTGTAGAAGGTTGCAACTACCTCCTCAAATTTCCTAATATACACGTATGGATTTTCATTTTCAAGTCCATGAAAAGTGGAAAGAAGTTAAATCATTCCCGGTTTAAAGTCCATACGTAGCATATTAGGTGGAAAAATGATGCATGATGGTATGGATGTAAGTATGGGATGAAGATAATCATGTAAAGTCCTAAAAGGTGCATCATGCTCACTATCAGAAGTGGTATTATGTGATGAAGTGTTGGTTTTAACAGATGCATAATTAAAAACAGGGTTAAAAAAATTCAAACTCTATATCAGGTCTTTCAGTAGATCTTATACGCTCGATTCGATACCTGCTCATGAAACATAAATAAAAATAAAATAAAGTAAAAAGTAAAAAACCACAAAGAAAATAATAAATTGAAATAAAAGAGGTTGGAAAGGAACGAAGTCACCATTTCACAATTGAATCCCTTAATTTTTTGTACCGTCTCCCTGGCAACGGCGCCAGAATTTGATTACGTTCAAAGAATAACGCGATAGTTGTAATGCAGCTTTGTAGTGTCATATCCACAAGGAGATGAAAAAATGTTCAAAGGATAAAAGGGATGGATTATTCTCTTCAATGTGTAGTAAAATTCAATGTTTAAAATGTAAAATTAAAATCAATCATTTGAGGCAGTGAAGCGTCAGAATTCCCTCAATCAGATCGGATCAATCACATCAATTATTCCATTTTTATAATAGAATTAGAGGCTTTCATCCCGACACTCTAATTGAAAAATATATCGTTTAAACCCAGTTTAGTTCTAACGTGATCCTAATAGTCAATCTTCATATTGCAATGTTCACACTTGGTTTATCGAAATCAAATTCAAAATCGACTATATACTAAAGTATAAAGCAGTAAAGAATCACACCAATAAACTTAAAAAATTGAGATTAAAACCTAGGTAATTATTTCAATCAATCCATAGAGAGATCATGATTAATTCTATGACCAAAATAATAAATACTAAGCCAATCTCAAAATTAATTCAAGATGAGAAGAATAAACTATTAAATGAATCAATTTAATTTCAATTGTAACTCTAGAATCTAGTTTTCATATAACACAATTACGCATACTTGTATTGAAATAAGATCAGAAGAGCGGCTTTATGCATATAACATAAAGTAATGAATGATCCACCAATAACAAATATTTCAATTCGTCGATAAAAGTTAAATCAATCTCATTACAAATTCATGGAAAGAAACTATAAATTCTAGAGTTGTTCAACAAGATAATACCAAATTACGTGAATAATAGATGTGAAATCACCAGTTCCAAAAGAGTTCATCCCTAACTTCATCAAGGTTTTAGTTCTTCAGGAGTTTCTTGAGTAAAAAGAGATGAAATAATGAAGAATGTCGCGTTCTGGAACGTTTTGAGGTCCTTTAGGGTTGAAAAATCGTGTTAAAATAAGTTACAATAAGTGTTTGAGTCATAGAAGGAAATTTGAAATTTTTTTCCCGAGTTGCCCAACATTTGCTTTCTGTATTTGAAATTCAAGGTCGGCGGGCACCTGCTACAAAACTAGACAGCTTTCAGTGTTTTGGTCATAACTTTCAATATCGATATCCGATTGAGATAATTCATGATGCGTTGGAAAGATAACTCAAAGGGCTATAATTGTTCTTCAGATACTATCTTCCAATTAGATCGTTTTCCATGCCAAAATGGGTCTCAATATAAGGCTAAAAATTGGTGCAACATTTTCAGCTTGAAAGTTGATATGTGATAATGTTTTGACCATATTTCATCCCTTTGACTTATTTCTTCATCCAATTGACATCTAACACTCTTGAATCTTCATCACAAGGTTAGAAATAAGTTTAGAATATTTGCACTTTAGTCCCTGAACTATCACTTTCCTCCATTTTGGTCATTTTTCGCTCTTTTCTTCTAGTTTCCATCATATTCATCTATTTGCAGCCTAAACCAAAATAAAGTGTATTTAGAACATTTAAGCACCAATAAATCATGAAAATACAATTATTAGTGGATGAAAAATGTGATAATTGCACTATTATCAGAGGTAGATCTAGAAGATTACTTAACTCATCATAATCTATATAGATAAAATCTTGAGAAGAATTTATATGGTGAAAATGAACTGAGAGTTCATGGATACATTGATACTAACTTCTAGTCTGACTAGAACGATAGCAAATCTCAATCAGGGTATTTACTCTTAAGCGGTGTGTTGAAAATATTACAAACGGAAATAATTGTTGATTCAATAGTAGAAGCCTTATACACTATTACTTTAGAAGTAACAAAGATTGTGGTCTAGATCAAGAAGTTCATTAATGAACTTAGAGTAGTTCCTAATATTGTTGATCACATGTTTTTGCATTGTGATAACAATGGAGCTATCATGTAAGGGAATGAATTAATGTCTCATCAATGGTCCAAACATGTGTTGATGCGGTATTAGGAAAGATGATATAATGAAATGACGTAAAGAAAGAATAAATTCCCACAAGTTATTAAATTGCAGATCCATTGACAAAGAGTTGTTGCAGCATAAACAAGATCATCATGTAAACTCTTATGGTATAAGATACATAAGTGATTGAATATAGTGTAAATGGGAGTTTTTAAGTGTTATACCTTAACTCCAATCAATTTTTGACATAAACACTTTAAATATATAATTGATGCATTTTTATGGCAAGATTCGTTATTTAATTGTTATTAATATTTTAATAAATTAAATAATAGAATTCGTATATTAAAATTTTAGTAATTTGTTCATCATAATTAGCTGTGATTATGAGATACAAATTACATACGATTGAATTTTAAATCGTCTGTGGTCGTATGTAATAACGAAATACATATATCGTTATTACGGATAGATCATCACGTGCGACGTTTCTTACTTTTGAAGTAAGTAGCTTATCTCACAAGCTAAAGTGTGGTGATACTTAAATGAACACGTTGATGTTTTGTTATAGAACAAAAACATTGGAGACACACTGGGGAGATTCTACATGAATAACTATTTGAGTGTCGGTAGTTAATCTCTAACATTCGATAGTGGAATTGATCATTTGACTTAAGGTCATTATAGTACCTTATATGATGATAGTCGTACTTTGGTGATGTTGGATGTTACTCTGTCAAGGATCGCTAATATGGCATCGTTCGAATCTGTCAAGAATCATATGAAAGTTGTAAATGATTAATAGAAGATTCGTCACTCTTAGATAGTAAGATATTATTATCTACATTTCATTCTATTAAGTTAATAATGAAATCATTGGCCAATGTGTAATCATAAGTCGAAAAGGAGTTTTCGACTTACATTGACTTAATAATGGGATGAAAGATATGATCGATACTTGAGATTGACACATATACATATCTTGTAATTGATCGGATCATATTGAAAAAATGATTATAGTTTCACGATAAACAAACTAGTTTGGTTTTATTATACCATGTGACATTTTTCGTCATATGTATTGATCTAATACATTGCTGATGTCAGTTTGGGATAATTAATGTGAATTGGTGATAAATTATAATGAGTATTTTAATTTATCAATTTTAATTAGATCAAAATAATAATTCACGTCGTTAGACATCGGGTTCTCGATCACGATGCATAACGACGTGAATTATTATTTTATCTAATCAAAATTGATAAATTAAAAGGAAAATCAAAAGAATGTGATTCAACAATTAATTAATTAACAAGTGTTTGACAATTAATTAATTGTGTTGTTTGTTAATATGCACGATTTAATTAGTTAAATTAATTAATTTATGGACCGAATTTAATTAATTTGATTAATTAAATATTGGACGACGTTAAGTTTAAAAAACGGACAAAGCCCACTTAAACTTATATTAACAAGTCACTAGAGTTTCCGGAAAATAACACATAACATAATTCATACAACAAAGCTATTTGTACAAAGTTGAGTTACAAAAGTTGGGTTACAAAGTGTGTTGGCAAAATCCAGACAGTTGAATTCAAATGATTTAAAAATTTGTTTTTAAAATGATTGGTGTAGATGTTATTTTGTCAACTAACTTTGTAACATAACTTTGTACATGTAGTATAACTCTAATTCATATTCTTGCTAACACAATAAAAGAGAAATCATAATTCTCCCATTCTTGTTCCACGTGTGACTTTTTATTAGAGGTTGGACAATTGGACAGTTATAGATTGCGGATCGTGATTATTCATATTTCAAGATTAGTAAAGGAGTTTGCAGAATTTATCCAATGTATTATTCTAAATGCAGTTTATATCTAAACACAAAGTAGATTCGTGAGAATTGAAAAATTAATTTATTTTTTCGCTAAATTTTCTGCCCCCTGCAGTATCATTATCTTGATTATGCCATTTGTATTCGTTGATTAGGACGATAAGAGAAAGACAAGCTCCATTTCGATTTGTCTATTTATTATTTTGTTCGATTGCTAGAAATTCAAACTGATGGAAAATTTGCCTCGAAAGATGCCGAAATTACATAGAAGGGTGTGAAAAAAGAAGATAAATAAAGGTGTGAAGAAGTCCTTTTTGCTAAGTCCGAATCTTTGGTACAAAAGATGCCTAAATTATTGTGTTAACAAATTGGCACGGAAAATTATAAAGTTTCCGAAAACATTTATTTTACATCAAATAAAAAGAATGTCGGTGAAATTAGTGTATGAATCATATTTCGTTAATAAAAAAATATGTGCATATAAGTATAATGAAATTGCTACTTATATGTGCAAAATAGTTAATAGAATTTTGACTTACTAAAGTCAATTTATGCGCACAAATTTTAGCTTACTGAAATATAAAAATTAGAAAAAAATGAAATGAAGCGAGATATGAAAAATCAAATCTCATTAAGATGGATTTTCATTTATACACTAGTACTAACATGGTCTAATAGATGTCTGTCTTTCAAAATATAACGCTTCTTTCAAAATTAATATAACAAAATATTAATTTTGTCGGGCAAACAAACATTTCATTTTACTCTTCTCGAGCGGAATATATCGAACACGAAACTCAAAAATAATATGGAAATTATTTTGATAAAATTTGGAGAATTGTGTTTGAGCCACATTATTTTGGAAGAATGTATTCTAGAATAATAGATGATGGAGAATGTGTGGTTGAAAAAAAAAAGAAATTTTATTGATGTAATGGAAAATATTATTTTATTGAAAAATATGTAATTGAAAATGAGTAGAAGAATGAAAATGAAAATTTTAATATGTATCAAACATGGGCTGAATGAATTAGAAATCAATTATATGAAATTGATTTGGAGTGAAGAAAATAGAATTAGAATGATCATATTTATAAATTGTCATGTGTCTCTACGAATTGTTGCAATTTTTTTGGCATAAATTAATTTTAATCATTAGATCGCACAATTTTCATATTTAATGGTGTAGATTGAACTATATCAAAATGTCTTGACTTTTCATAATGTATTTTTTGAATAATCACACTCATTACGAAATACAGTGACTCTTTGATATGCACTATTTACCATTGGAAAATCGTGTATATTTATCACACTCACTTGAAATTTTTCCAATTCACACATTAAATTGTATATATTAAACCATTAATTATAACGACGATAAAAAAAGGGTATCAATCATTGAATCCTTGATTTTATTTGTGAAAACATTCGTCCTTAACCAATGAAAAAAATGTGTAAAGTTTCCATAAACTAGAACCTTAGCAACCAATTTTTGGAGCAAGAATTAGGTTAATGATTCAACCATTATTCTCTTTAAACAAGAATAAAAATTAGACATAACATCTAAAGGATATTCTCGTCTTTCTTAGCGGTTTGTACAAATATTTAAATTTTATAGGGTTGGACAACGAAATCCGTTAACCGTAAAAACAAATCGTAATCTTTTTTTGAAACCGTTGGCTTGGATCCACGCAGATTTGTCAACATTTTGATTTTGAACCGAATCAAACTGCTTTAAAATAGTTTGATTTAGGTTTCAATCTTTACAAATTAGTTGAAAAAATTGAAAATAAATTTATTTTATTTTATCTAACTCAATTATAACTAAACACATCTCATTTAAAAAGTTACATCCTTATAAGATATAACCCAATAAAATTCAATAGATAAATAGACAATTACCCATCACAATTAATTAGTTAAGTCATATTCAAATATACATCAGTTATCACAACTGTGAACGCAAACTTCTCAAATTGGACGAAGTGTTGAATAACTGCTTAACCGTATTCATTGACCGGCCCAATACAATTGAGTATACAATTAATCTAGATTTTAATTCAAACTCAACTATTATTTCCTTCTAGTAATAATTTTCTCAAATTTCAGCTAAATTTTTAAGTTAGTTTGTCCCAAAAAAGTTTGGTAATTATTTGTTATGTTTTACTAATAGTTGTATTGTTTTCTTCTAATTTGTGATGGACTCCCTTAAATTTTTAGCTGACAACATTTCTTATTTATTTGTTCTCATTTTCATGGTCATGTCCCTCAATTAATTATTTATATTTTAACTTAACTTTTAGATTTTATTGTTAATTGCTAGAATGATTTGGTGGATTAATTAAATAATCATTTTGAAAATTTGACCAATAAACATTTCGACATATAACTTTGATGGAAACTAAATACAAATAAATACAATATTACCCCCCCCCCCCCCCCCCCCCCCCTCAAAAATTGTTAAAGATGTGTTGGCTATTTAAATATCTACAATTATTTTTGAGTCCGCATTTTCTACTAATGGTCAAATTTTTGGTTTCTTTAGGAATTGGTTAAGTGCAAATATGTTTGAGGTGGTGATTTACCCTAAAAATTGGTTTTATAATAACAAAAAACTTATATTGATTCGTCAAAATTTATATGAGGTAGAAGCATTTGATGATTCACAAAAAGTTGTAGAACATATTATCGCATTAGATCGTTCTACTCATTTTCTTTTATTAGTTTTTTTTTATATCGTTTAACTAAAATCAATTAATGCATCATAAATTATATTTTTATTTTTATGGAGATAATGAATCGTGAATTACAATTACAAATATTGCGTTAATTAGTATCGATTAAGATGTTAAAATATTTTTATCATATTGTTGCATAATAATGATTAGAGTGATAGAATTTTGGTTTGTAATATTTAATGATATTATTTAAGTTTTCATGTAAAATTTTAGATTAATATTTAATATTTAAATTATTAGATATATGTTTTATTTTATTTTTTTAATCATGATTTTAAGTCGAACCAGACTGAAAAAAGTGGTTTGGATTGGACCGAACCATGATCAATTTTATGGCTATGATAAAGCCTAATATGATATTTTTATTTTTATTTTATGTTAGAGGGGTTTGGTTGTGCCAAAACTTCTATATTGATTGTAACAATTTTTTATATAATGAAAGCTTATTTATTTGTTTATGATTTTCTCAAATTTTAAAATTCTCACATAAATCGCTGTAGTATTTTTCTTCCAGCCTCATCAAACAGTGGAAAGAATGTATTAAGGACCGGGATTTGCTTTAGCAAACATAAGAGAATGTGCTCCTAATCGTGTGCTATGTTCGAATTTAATTATAAGTTCTTATGTAGAAATTATTCGAAAAGTGATTTTCGCTTGATGAAAAAGTAGAAAAAAAAAGATATTTTAAAATGCAAAAAAATGTTTTTTTTTCTCTTTAAAATGTGTGATTGAAAATGAGTGAGTGTCAAGAAACTTACCGACTCAAATGATACTGACAATAATGGGACGGTGGAGAAGGGCAAAGAAATGATGATTGTATAATGCATGTTGTCTGTTATCTGTGTTCTTCCTGAATTGACATCTTGGGCAATTGGCCCAATTAAATTGAAGGTCCAATTTGGATGATGACATCTCTCACTCTCTAATTAGGACAACATGGTTACATGGAGCCTCTCTAGAACTTTTAAAATATTTAGTTTTGTTTTTTTTAGAATAAATCTTAGAGGGTGTTTGATAGAGATTAAAATCAGATTAAAATTGAAAATATAGTCGTTATTGTTGACTTTTATTAGACGGGTAGGACCCAATAACGATCATATTTTCAATTTTAATTGAATTTTAAGCCGTACCAAACATGCTCTTAATATTTCTCTATGCATAACTAAAAAATAAATCTTGATACATAATTCATGGAGATGTCAATCTAATACTCTACTTAGAATATGTATATTCTTAATAGACAGATCAGTAATAACTACAATTATTTATTTTCATATTAAAATATGAGTGTAGTGTCAAATTAACCTTGAATCGATATGCTTATTGATAACATGTGGAACGCATTACTCGTTTATACTATTTGTATATTATTTTGAACATAATGGTGTACATATACATGCTATGAGGGAGATAACAGAAGGTGCTGGGAAGTGTATTTTTCATTAACAATTGCAGTGGTTAAATACAAGAATGAGTAACAACTCATCAGTTGAGATCCTATAATATAGGACAGCTGAAAACTAATTCCTAAAGATGAAGAATAATAAATTTGAATAAGATCAGATATTCAACAAGTAAATTCTGTTACAACATATTGTTGATAAGCCTCTAATATGCCCCCTCAAGATGGAGCTCGTGAGAGAACTCCAATCTTGGATTTGAGATCAAGGAAACGAGCACGTGGGAGAGGTTTGGTGAGTGCATCAGCAAGTTGGTCTGCGGAAGACACATGAGCAACTCGAAGGACACCATTTTGGACTTGATCTCGTATGAAGTGGAAATCAATTGCAACATGTTTCATTCGTGAGTGAAACACAGGATTGGAGCATAGCTGTGTGGCACCTACATTGTCACAATATATAACAGGACAACAAGGGAGTGGGATGCCAAGATCAGTAAGAAGATAACTTAGCCAATTGAGTTCTGCTGCTGTATTAGCCACCGACCTATATTCAGCTTCAGTGGATGATCTAGCAACTGTTTTCTGTTTCTTAGAGCTCCAGGAGACAAGATTACGACCAAGGTAGATGACGTAGGCACTAGTGGAAGAAAAATCATCCTTGTCTCCTGCCCAGTCAGCATCAGAGAAGGCATGTAGTTGTAATGGAGAATGACGGTAGAGCTGCAGGCCATCATTGACAGTGCCACAAAGATATCTTAGTAGGCGTTTAACAAACATCCAATGGTCAGTTGTTGGAGTGTGCATATATTGAGATAGTTTGTTTATAGCAAAGGCAAGTTCAGGTCTTGTAATCAGGAGATATTGGAGGCTGCCAACAATGGTTCGGTACTCTGTGGGATCAGGTAAAGGGGTACCTGCCTTTAACATCAGAGGTGGACTTGTTGGAATCGGAGTGAGTACAGGTTTGGCTTCAGTCATTTTAGTTCGAGCCAATATATCCAGGATGTACCTACGTTGAGAGAGCAAGATGCCATGCTGATTTAGTACTACTTCCACACCCAAGAAGTAGGACAATTGACCAAGGTTTTTGAGGGAAAATCGTTGAGCAAGAGTTCTAACAAAAGAATCAACCGTCTGAATGTCGTCACCAGTGACGATTAAATCATCCACATATACCAGGATATAAATTATATGACCAGCCGTAGTGAGAACAAACAGAGAAGTGTCAGCTTGTGAATTTTTGAATCCAGACTGAAGAAGAAAAGTGCGAAGTTCATGATACCAGGCCCGAGGTGCTTGTTTAAGACCATAAATTGCTTTTCGAAGTTTGCAGACATAGGATGGATGATCTTGATCAACAAAGCCAGGTGGCTGTTGCATGAATACAGTTTCAGAGAGGTTACCTTGTAGGAACGCATTATTTACATCAAGTTGACGTAATGTCCAACCCCGAGAGATGGCAAGGCTAAGGACAACCCGCACTGTTGTTGGCTTTACAACTGGACTGAAGGTGTCTAGATAATCAATCCCGGGGCGTTGATGAAAGCCCTTTGCTACCAAACGTGCCTTGAACCTGTCAACAGAGCCATCAGAGTTACGTTTAATACGAAAAATCCATTTACATCCCACTATATTCTGATTGGCAGCAGGTGGTACAAGGTCCCAAGTGCCATTTCGAACTAAAGCATCACACTCAGCTGACATGGCCTTACGCCATTGAGGATCAGTGAGTGCTTTAGTTACTGATGTTGGTTCAATAGCATTGGGTTTTGAGAGCTGGGTGTTAAGATTCAGTTTCTTGATGGGCTTATGAATGTGGTTCTTTGCTCTTGTGGTCATAGAATGTGTTGGAATGGGAGCAGATTCTGGTGGTTGAGATAGTGTTGAAGGTGGATAGTTTATGGATTGGGTTGGAGCGGGCAAAGTGGGCTGGTGGGTGGCCTCTATTGGGGTGTCTTGAGGTGGACTAGAGGATTGTACAGGCATGGCAGCTGATGTTGAAGCTTCACACGGGAGGTACTGAGGGGGAACAACTTCAGTTGGTGATGTGAGTGCCGACTGGTGACTAGGTGACACAACTCGAACAGGAGGAGGTATCCAGGTGTTAATGGGGCTGGATGTCTGACATGAGGGCTTACTAGACAGTGAGGCATAGGGAAATTGAGACTCAACGAATTTGACATGCCTAGAGATATAAATTTTCGAAGTTGATGGATCTAGACAGTAGTAGGCACTTTGAGTGAGAGAATAACCAAGAAAAACACAAGGTTTGGACCGGGACTCTAGCTTGTGGGATGTGTAAGGCCTCAACCAAGGATAGCATAAGCAACCAAAAATTTTTAATTTGAAATAATTGGGCATAGTTTGAAATATTTTTTGGAATGGGGAGAAGAGTTTTAAGGTGGGTGTGGGCATTCGGTTTATGAGATATACTGATGTGGCAAAGGCATAAGGCCAATATGAAAGGGGTAAGGAAGCATGTGAGAGTAAAGCAAGGCCTGTTTCAACGATATGGAGATGCCGTCGTTCAGAGAATCCATTATGTTCAGGGGTGTGTGGTGGAGTGGTTAGATGTGAGATACCAGATGTGGAGAGAAAATTAGCCAGGGCGATGTACTCACCACCATTATCAGAGTATAAAGTTTTAATGGATGAGTTAAAGTGATTTTCTGTAATAGCTTTGAACCTGATAAAGACTGTCTTGACTTCG
The DNA here is from genome assembly GCA_019097785.1 of Fraxinus excelsior. Classification (NCBI taxonomy): domain Eukaryota; kingdom Viridiplantae; phylum Streptophyta; class Magnoliopsida; order Lamiales; family Oleaceae; genus Fraxinus; species Fraxinus excelsior. The sequence goes on from CM032627.1 coordinate 19,581,538, forward strand.
GATTTGTGTTTAAGTGGATAAAACCAGATGTACTTAGTGAAATGATCAATGAAGATTACATAGTATTTGAAGCCATTGGTTGATAAAATTGGAGAGGTCCACACATCTGAAAATATGATCTGAAGGGGGTGAGTAGAGACAATGGAAGATTTGGTAAAAGACAATTTGTGACTTTTATTGCATAGACAAGCATTACAAGAAAAATCTGGAGACAGCGAAGAAGATAATCCTAATTGATTGCTAGATACAATGTGTTGAAGAATATGAAAAGCAGGGTGTCCTAGTCTGTGATGCCAGTTGCAGGAGGTGGTCTTTATTGTGGAAAAAGCAATCAATGGAGGGGATGTTGGCCACTCATAAACACCATCTTTAGTGTGTCCTCTTAGCAGAGTTGTCCCTGTGCGAAGCCCCTTCACAAGAAAAGAGTTTGGTAAGAATTCAACGGAAACTTTGTTAGAGCTGCAAAACTGAGATATAGAAATTAGATTCTTTTGCATTGATGGTACACAAAGAACATTGTCTAATTGAAAAGTATTATGAGGAGTGTGAAGAGGAGTGGAACCGGTGTGAGTGATAGGAAGATTTGTGCCATCTCCTATCATGATATCATCATTGCCCATGTAAGGTGTATGCAGCGAGAGGTTACTAAGGTCAGAGGTGACATGGTGAGATGCACCGCTATCCAGAAGCCATGATGGATTGGTGGAAGGATTGGTGGCAAGATGGGCCTGTGGCTGCCATGGAGGACTAGTTAGAGATGTGGTGGATGTGAGAGACTGCTGGACTGGTACTAGGCGAAAGGAAGGGCACCGCTTGGCAGTGTGGCCTTGGATTCGACAGATTTGACAGTGACCAAGATATGGTCTTGGAGGAGGTCGAGGGCCATGTGAGAATGGGGAACCTGCATTTGTAGCAGCAGGGGGACGAGGGGCAGACGGATATATATTACGCCAGTTGGTGTTGGGGGTGTGTTGAGGATTGAAGGGGGGCCAATGTCTGTTGGATTTGTATGTGGGATTGGCAGTGACTGGAAAAGGACGATGCTCGGGTGTGACTGATTGAAGAGAAACTTCAAAGTTTAGAAGTTTTTCATGAAGTTCGTCAAAGGTAATGGAGGTGTCTCGTGCTTGGACAGCACGGACTAATTCTTTGTAGTCATCACTGAGACCATCAAGAATTTTGTCTGTGATTTCTTCTTCATCAATTGGAGCTCCAAGAAGAGCAAGGTCATCTGCTTTGGTTTTGATGGTTTGCATAAATTCAGTAATGGTAAGGGAACCTTTTACTGTGTTTTTGAGCTGATTTTTCACTTGTTTGATGCGGCCACGAGATGGTTTGGCATAGGTGTTGGCTAGGATGGTCCATGCTTGTTTGGAGGTTTTGGCTTGGGCTATGAATGGGATGATGTTGGGTGAGATGGAGCCAATGATTGCATTAAGGATCAATTGATCCTGACGGGTCCAGGGAACATAGTTGGGATTGGATCTGGTGATATTTGATTCTGTAATGGTGGCTGGTGGGCATGGGTTGGTTCCATCAACATAGCCAATGAGATCATAGCCAATAAAAAGGGTTTGGAACTGGAGTTTCCAGGAGAGGTAATTGGTGGAGGTTAATTTGAGAGGTGTTTGTGCAGCAACGTTAATGCTAACAAGAGTTTGGTTTGGTTCATTCGTATTGATTATGGTTGGACTGGTGATTTCAGTGGCCATGAGTTAAAGAACAGGGAAGAGAAGCTGAGATGGAGGAAAAAAAAAAAAAAAAACTTGTGGATCCGTTATCAGCTCTGATACCATAACAGAAGGTGCTGGGAAGTGTATTTTTCATTAACAATTGCAGTGGTTAAATACAAGAATGAGTAACAACTCATCAGTTGAGATCCTATAATATAGGACAGCTGAAAACTAATTCCTAAAGATGAAGAATAATAAATTTGAATAAGATCAGATATTCAACAAGTAAATTCTGTTACAACATATTGTTGATAAGCCTCTAATAGGAGAGAGAGAGAGAGAGAGAGAGAGAGAAAAAAAAAAAAAACTCAATTATTATTATAAGTTTTATCCCTCTTCCATATCATATATCTATACATTATTATGAATCATATCTAGAGGGTGTTTGGTAGATATTAAAATCAGATTAAAATTGAAAATATAATCGTTATTGTTGACTTTTATTAGATGGGTAGGACCCAATAACAGTCATATTTTTAATTTTAATTGAATTTTAAGTCGTACCAAACAGGCTACTAATATCATGTCCACTAAGACATAAGATCAATTCTCTATTACGTAACCTATAATGTACAAATAATATTACTCTGAATAAACTTGAGTAATGTAGATAACAATCATGCTACAATTACATAATTTTTTACCTAATTGAATACCGAATAGACAAGTGACTGCTCTCTATTGTCTATTCGATAGTTAATTAGGTAAAAAATTACGTACAACAAGGATAATTATGTAAACAAAGACAAACAATCACAATATCATAATCACGTACCAATTACTCTCCCTCAACTCACCTTTGGCTTTTTATAAAAAAACCAATAAATAAATAAAAATAGAAACAGCGAATAGGCCCCCGGTGGTCGCCATCTCCATAAATAATAATGAATACTTTCGATTATTTATTGACGAAAAGAAAACGAATATGCACTTGTAAATTAAGTACACACAAATTCCTCCCCCTTTCTCCTCCACTACTACAGCACTCCTCCGCCGCAGAAAATTGAGCGATGGGGTTACTGTATTATGCCATAAGTCTACCAAAGGTTATAACCATAACATTCTTCTTCAACATATTAAGCCAAGTGAGATTCTTAATTATTGGGGCACTCACTCGTCTTGGTCTGTACAAACCACCGCCGGAGGAAGAGACAGACACCGACAATTCGAACAATTATATTCTCATATTAGACGGATTATCCCCATCTCTGGTTCCAGTCCCTGTTCACCTGGTCACAGCAGCCATTAAGAAAAGAGTTCCTATTGTGAATTACCGTGATTTTCTGCTAGGGCTGGATGAAGATGAAGACGAAAACGAAAACGAAAATGGGGAAAAGGTATGCACGATTTGCTTAGAGCGTGTAGAATTAAGGCATGAAATTAGAGAGCTCTGTAATTGCAACCATGTATTCCATCGAGAGTGTTTAGATACATGGATTGATGAGGGTCAAGTCACTTGCCCTTTGTGTAGATCTATGCTGCTTCCTCCTAGAACTAGAACTAATCATCTATGAATTTCAGTATGCTTACAGTGTTCAAATCTTAAAATATTTTTTTTTCCAATTTTTGCTGCTAAATTGGCAATGTTGATTGGAGTCTTTCTACCGAGTCTTTGCTTATTTTCCCATTGTTTGGCTTGTTCTGCCCGGATTTCATGGATGGGATGTAGTCCTTCCAATATAAGATCACGGCCCTTTTTCATTATTATTCTTTTACTAATTTTCAATCTAATATTTTTTAATAAAATAATATTTTTTATCACATTAATAACTTTTTCTTTTTTATTTTATCATATATTCACCGTCACATCAACAATAAAAATACATTCTTTTTCAAAGAATATGCACCAATATCAATACGTCTTAGTAGACACCACAGAATCCAAAGAAAATGGGTTCTAGACAACAAAGAAAGTCTAGCCACTGCTCAGTAACTATTAAAATTTAATTTTTAGTAGATTTTAATAATAATTGATTGAATGCGCGTGAAAGATCCGTTTGAAATAAGTCATCTTAATATTTATTTGAAAACTAATTTTTAAAATCACTTCAAGAAGTCATATTGGATCAATTTCTTGTAAAAACTCTTCTAATTATTACAAGCGCTTTCTAAAATTTGTCGAACATGTTCAAAAGCAACTTTTAAATCTCAAAAGTTCATTTTGATTTTTCAAAAATCATGCTAAATAGGCTCGAAGTACGTGGTTAAAATTAATTATTGATTTTAACTTAAATTTTAATCAAGTTTTTTAGAGTTGCCAAATAGGGGCGATCTATATTCAGTCAGGCATACACGCTAGTATTTGTTTTTATTAAGGTACAATGATAAGAGTAGATCTCACGATCTTTTGGATATTCTGTACTATAAGAGAGATGCTATATGTACACCTTGGTGTACAACCCTCCACAATAGGGGGGCCGACGCTCTTTTTATTGAACGCGACCCCTCTACTGTGAGGGAATTGTACACCAAATTGTAAAATTTGTGTTGTACAAATAGCTAAATCCATACTATAATTTTGATTACTCATTACATCTGATAATGTTAGTGAAGGAAAGATAATACATTTATATCACAAAAAAGTTTAGAATAATAGGAGCCCGTTCGGTAGGGATTAAAATCAGATTAAAATTGAAAAATTAACTGTTATTGTTGACTTTTATTAGACGAGTGGGACCCAATAATGATCATATTTTCAATTTTAATTAAATTTTAACCCATACCGAACGGGGCGTACATCTCAACTCTATAGTAATCATGTCAGGTTTGAGGGTTCAAATCTGCACCCATTTTAAATGCAAGTTTAGGCAATCTTTTATACCCTTGGCGATTCTAAAGAGTTGAAGAATCAATTTAATTTATGTAAGGTTAGATAAGCTTCTAAAATTGCAATATAATATTAATGATTATTATTTCTTTTCAATTGTCATTATCTCATTTTTTTGGCTTTCTGAATCTGTGGTCTTTGGAAGCTGAAGTTCTGTTATCGGCCACTTCTGTTAAGTATAACAGCTGACCTAACTCTACAAATCAAGGCAAAAAAATAATCCTTGGTTGAAGCAAATTATCAACCCAAAATTGAATAGATTCACTTTCGAAGCAATGTACGTTACCAAATGAGCTTAAAATACAGTTAGGAAAATGACCAAATTTGTATACAATCAATGCCTATACCTAATGTTAATAGCAACGTTGGCTATCAATCTCAATTTCTAACAAGTAACGTGTTTAATTAGCGGTGTGGTGATAATTGTATAAACGATGAGATCAATGCTATTTACAATCAATTTTATCTTCAGGCGTGCAGTGTTATGTGTACTTGCACGAAGGGTGTTCACGTTTGCCGGAGATGATTTTTCTATTTCTACTATGTACTCTCGTTGGATCGCTTAATTTGTATAACGCGCTTTTCTTAAATATACGTAATTTTTACTCTAATGTCATATGAAAATAGCTCGTCTTAAGGTTCGAGTTATTACATAACACATAGTTTGGACACAAATAGTTTGGACAATATTTTGACCCAAGGGTCCGTTTGATAAGGGTGGAATTTCATGGAAAATGGAATTGATTTTCCATTTTCCAACTTTGTTGGTGTTTGATATGCTTTATTTTCTTGGCAAAACGTTTTCCACCATTTTCTAGGTACAATCATTTTATGCACAAAAGCTTGATTTTGTTTTCTCACCTATTTGGTGGGAAAATATTTTCCACCTTTTTTTTCTTTTTTTGCAATGAGAACAAATTCTAGATACAATGGTAAAAAAAATTTCACTTTTATTGACAACTTCCATACAAAACAAAGTCAAACGAATGATATTCGGTATGGTAAAAAAAAAAATTCAAATTTTTTCTTTTACAATTGGAACAAATTTTAGACCTATTGGTAGAAATAATTATCACTTTAATGAACAATTTTTATGTAAAACAAAGTCAAACGAGCACCAACTTTAAAAAATTTTCAGGTGGAAAATTATACCAATCAAACACATTTATTTAACAATTCCCTGGAAAAAAAGTTCTAGGCAATATTTTCCCTAGAATTCATTTTCTTTCCACCCATTTTCCACCATTGCAATCAAACGGACCCTAAACGTACTTTTATAGAAATACAGTTGTCAAAGGAGAACTATATAGATGTACTTGGCCTTCTTGCCTAAAAGAGTTGCTAAACCCCCCCCCCCCCCCCCCCCCCATCTTTGGTTTCTTTTCTTAATGGACTAGTTTAATCCTAAAGTAATATGAACAAGATGTCTATTTTTACTTTTATTTTTATTTAATTAGCGAGTTAATTAGTAGGGATGAGAACGGACATGTTAGGGTCGAGACAACCATTCACATCCTTCGTCTGTCAAATATTTTTACCTCCTCGTCTCATCCACATACCCAATCAAGATAGTGAGCTGAAACACGTCCCCTATCCCATTTTATCAATTAAGGCTTGTAATGGTGATGAGCTAACACTTAGCCCCCCCGGCCCCCCCCCCTCCCCCTCCCCTTTTTTTTAATCACATTTTTTTTAATAAAATCATATTACACATAAGCTTAAAAATTTTCTTTATTTTTTAACCACACATTCTCTAAAACATTACTATTCGAAAAACTATTTTTTTTTTTTCTAAAATGCATTTTTAATGGAGCCGAAACATGTGCTTAATCTACCTTTTGCGACCTCTTTCAAACAAAGTAATGATGCAAAGTATATTTTTATTTTTTATCATTTCAAATGATGAAAATCATTACATAACTGACTTTAATATTAAATAATTAAATTTGTTAGTGTTGTGATGAGTTGTATCAAGTTTAGCATTAGTTAATGTGACATTAGAGTTTACTGTACGATCAATTACAATTTTGTTTATTTTAATCAATTTTAGACCATGAATCTCTATTTCACGTACGCCGTGCAAAATGACGTTATTCTCAATCTAGAAGGAAAAGAAGAAATTCAAAATTTAAAAAATTTGAATATTAAACAAATAGTTGATTGATTTGCATTGGAGAGTGGGGACCATTTCGCATCCCGTGAGGTCGCAATGATTTCTGATGTTTTTGTCTTTGTAAGATTCACCAAAAAGCCAATGCCCACAATTCAACTTTGATCTCCATTCTCTGCATCAATCATGCTGCGAATTATTTTATGCACACCGCGATTCACATAATGTTCGAATGATATTTCATCATTGGTCGATGAAAAAAATTGTCAATGCCATCTATCATATCAGGCCATTGTGCCATTCATCACTCAAATAGTCCCTCCATAGTTCTTGTCACACCCCTATTAACACGAGACAATTAAGGATCATGGAGTAGTGGAGTAACAATGGCACTCCGTGCAATAGGCAAACTTGGTTTTGTTGATGGGTCACTCCCTATTCCAAAGGAGAAAGGTGATGTTCCCAACTAGAAACTTCATAATAATTTGGTTGGAAGTCAGATTCGTAATTCTGTCTCACCTGAAATCCGTCCAAATATCTTGTATGATGAAACTACAACACAAATTTGGATAGAACTGAAGGATCGTTTTTCTCAATCAAATGGTCCTAAAATTTATCAATTGAAAAATTCAATTTCTACCATAAATAGAAAGGCATGTCTGTTTCCTTATATTTCAAACAACTTAAATCTTTATGGGATGAATTCAGTTCCATTATCTTTGTCACTCCAGGTATATGTGGTAATGTTAAAAATATTTTTGATCAGCAAAAACAAGATCGTCACATGGAGTTTCTTTAGGGACTCCATGATTGTTTTTAAGCTATTCGCAGCCAAATTCTCTTGATGAAGCCATTTCGCTCAATTCAGTTAATCTACAATTTGGTATGTCAAGAAGAAAAACCACAAGAGATTCATATTCAAACCATTCTTGTTGTTGATTTGACAGCGCTTCAGAAGCCTAAACCACCATTTCGTCCTTTTGAAAAGTGCCAACATCCTTTTTGCGAACATTGTAACAAGTATGGTCATACCCTTGGTACATGCTACTAGATCCATGGTTTGTTGATAAGTCGGTAAAAAAAATCAGGTATAGCTCTTACTTGTACATCTAGTTCCGCTACTTTTGCGTCAATTGACACTTGAACTATACAACAAGCTTCTTGCACTGCTAGCTAGAGGAATCTGGTGGATTATCATTCCATTTGGCAGGTATAGCTCTTACTTGTACATCCTCTAGTTGGATTATTGATTCAATTGCTTCTAATTATATATGTACACCTCATTTATTTTTTTCTTCATATTCGACATTCATACAAGTGTATCAGTTCAATTTCCCGATGGTTCTCAAGCGTCTATGACATACATAAGCATTTTTCATTGTTCATCATCACTTACTCTCATGAATGTATTTCACATTCTGTCATTTAAATTCAATTTATTATCTATCTCACAATTAACAAAGTCAGCAAATTGTGGTGTAATTTTTTCATTCTCTGAATGTATATTTCAAGACCGAATAACAAAGAAGAAGATTAATCGAGGTAGTGTTCGAAATGGTCTTTTTTTTTTTTTTTTTTTAATCTAAATGCAAGTTTAGATTTTCATTCTTCTTTTTCTTTCAAGCATTATAATAAATTTGACATATGTCATTTTCATGTTGGTCATCTTTCTAGGTCTCATTTTGAATTCATTGTTAAAAATTATTCAATTATTATTGTAAATAAAGATTTTATTTGTGATGTATGTCCACGCGCTAAACAATCGCGTCTTCTTTTTCTCAAAGTATGTCTTTTTCTTCTCATTGCTTTGAATTAATTCATGTGACATTTGGGGTTATTCATTTATATCTTTTAAAAATGGATCACTTTTTTTTATTCATTGTTGATGATTATTCAAGATGTACATGAATTTATTTAATGAAACATAAATTTGAGACTTTCAGCATGTTAAATTTTTTTTTTTTTTTTTAATTTAATCAACTGTCAATTCAACATAGAGATTGCTCGTATCAACTCTGGTAATGGAAATGTTTTCCTTCCTCAACTCCAAACCATTCGTTAGATAGTGATTCTAAATTTCTTTTTAAACAAATTCAATCATGGTTTCACGAAAATGAATTCACCAACATATAACAAATTGGCATTGTAGAACGTAAGCATTGACATCTACTTTATATTGCTAGAGCTCTAAAATTTCAAGCAAACTTGCCTCTTTCTTTTCAGGGTGAATGTATTCTCGCTGCTACCTTTCTTATTAACAAAGTTCCAACTCCAATCCTTAAATATAAATAATTTCATCAAATTTTATTTGGAACTGTTCCATCACATTCTTCTCTTAACGTTTTCAGATGTTTATATTTTGTTAAAAATATGAATATTCAACATAATTTGGTGAGCGGGCTAGGTCTGATATTTTTATTGGTTATCCCTATGGTCAAAAGGGATATCGCATATATAATTTCAAAACTTATCAAATTTATATATCTCGTGATGTCATATTTCATGAGTCAATTTTTCCATGACACGATCTTACATATCTATCGTTAAAGAATTCAATTACCATTACTCCAACGAATGATGATGGAACATTTGACTGCTCCCCTAGACTATCGATTGTTTCCACTAATATTTCTTCAAGTGATTACATCCCTCATAATCTCACCGATTATTCCAATGATTCTTATGTTCCTATTCCAACGTCTTCTCTGTTTGATAGCTCAATCACTTTTTCCTCTATTTCTAATGACATTCCATCCACTAATTGCCCTTCAATGGCACCTGCTCCTATCATTAGTAATCATCCTCAACGAATTCGTGGTCCACTAGGTCATCTCAAGAATTGTATTTGTAATCATAATTCATCCTCAACTGATTTTCCATTAGCAAACTATTTTTCTTTATCCTGTCTAAGCCATTCTAATCTCGTCTTTCTAACTAATATCATTGAAAATAAAAACCAACATCTTATTTTTTAGCAATGTAATCTGACGAATGGTGTGATGCCATGGCCAAAGAAATTCAGGCCCTTGAATCAAACACACTTGGTATTTATGCTCACTTCCTAAAGGAAAATCACCAGTTGATTGTAAATTGGTCTACAAAATTAAATATTGATATGATGGTTTTATTGAGAGATATAAAGATTGTTCAGTAGCTAAAGGTTATACTCAAGTTGAAGGCATTGATGATCATGATACCTTTGTACATGTTGTCAAACTAGTTACTGCTCGTCTTCTTCTATCTATTGCTACCATTAAAAATTGGTCATTGCACCAACTTAATGTGAACAATGCTTTTTTTCCAACGAGGTCTCAATAAAGAAGTGTGTATGAAACTCCCTGCTGGATTTTTTTGGTAAGGGAGAGACTCAATGTATGCAAATTAAATAAATCTATGCATGGTCTTTAATAGGCTTCTTGTCAATTGTTCTCCAAATTCTCAACCACTCTTATTTGTCGAGGTTTTCGTCAATCTATTTCATACTATAGTCTTTTTACTTATATTCGTAATCAAAACTTCTATTTTTGTTCTCGTTCTGTCGATGATATCATTATAACTGGAAACGTTGATGATGTCATATCTGACATAAAAATATTTCTTGCTCAATCTTTCTCACTGAAAGATCTTGACAATTTATGATATTTTTTAGGTATTGATGTATCTTGCTCTAGAAAATGATTTTTTTTTTGTATCAATGGAAACATACTCTAACGTATTATCTATTTGATATGACCGGTTCTCAATCATCAATTTTTCCTATGGAGCAACGTCTTCGTTTACGACTAAAAGATGGTACTTCCCTTCCCTGATCTGTCAGTCTATCGTCTTCTATACTTTATGGTAACGTGACCTTATATTCAATAAGCTATAAATATTCTAAGTTAATTCATGCAATCTACATATTCCTCCCATCTTGATGTTGCCAATCGGGTTCTTCGTTATCTTAAAGGCAGTGTTGGTAAATGTTTATTCCTTTCTGCAGCTAGTTATCTTATTTAGGTCAGATATGCTGGCTCTGATTGGGCTGGCTGTTCTACGACTCATCGCTCCACTACTGATTATTTTACCATGGTTAGATTCTACTCCTAAATCAAGAAATAACCAACAATTTCTCGTTTTCTGCAAAACAAACTATCGTTCCCTTGCAATACTTGCTTTTAAGTTGCAATGGTTACAATATCTTATCTCGAATCTTGGTATTAATCATCCACAACCAATTCCAGTTCATTGTGATAGCCAACCTGATATTCACATTGCCAAAAATCCTATATTCCACCATGCAATAAACGTATTGAAATTGATTGTCATTTTGTTCGAGAAAATATCACCCAAATCTTCTCACTCCTTCCTACTTACAATCTAACGACTAACGATCAATTGACGGGAATTTTTACCAAACCACTTGGAGGTGATGCTTATCGTCGACTACTTCGCAAGTTGGATGTTGTTGACATTTCAATCCCATCTCCAACTCAAGAGGGTATTGGATGAAAATAAAATCTTGTAATATTTTAAATTTTATATTAGAGTTATCAATTTTATGTATATTGTAAATTTCAATCTTCTAGATTTTAGAGCTATCATTTTTCATCTTTGTGTGTATCTGAATCTTGTAAATTCGTCTATAAATACAAAGCAATTGAATATATATATTAAAAAGGCATTTTCTTTTTCTCATTTTCACGTTAACCAATCACAAGTAGGCTTAGTGTGCGTTTGATTGCCAATATTTTTCATGAAAAATGCGTTTTTCACCTAATTTTCTACTTTTGTATTGTTTAATTGACAATATTTTCAAGAAAAATATTTTCCTAGTTTTTGTCACGTGACCATATTTTTCGTGAAAATAAGGAAAATATTTTCTTTAGGAGGAGACAAACCTAGATTTGTGGACCTAGTAAATGCTCTAGTTTCTACATGACTAAGTCCTAACGACTGAAATTTTTAAAATACGAAACTGTGACCAAATCAAAATCTATAGTCACACAAACATCTTGTGTGTAATCTATTTTCGGGACATACAAATTAGAACACGTTTAAGAAATTCACTGTTCATGAAAAACATCTTATGTGTAATAAAGAACATTTTTAAATTTTAGAAAGTAAATTATTTAATACATTCCAACAACGATGTCTACTTTGATTCTTCATTTTATTTTATTTTTTTCCTAGTCTTTTATTTGACACTTTTTTATATGTTAATTATCAATTAATTTAAGTATGAATTGAATAATTTCATACGCCCCTATTTGATAGGGATTAAAATTTTTATTTTAATCTAATTCAAAATCAACAATTACTTTTAACTATATATTTTGTGGGAGCCACAATTTTTCAACAATATATTTCATCAATTTTTTTTTTTTAATCAAAATCTAATAAAATTTTGATTTTAATTCCCACCAAACATGGGCTAAATAAAGTTATGCGTATCTTAGTAAATTTTGATAAAATTTAATAAAATGTATGGTTGTACCGTTGTAACGTTGTGAAATCCATAAAATATGTGATTAAAATTAATTTTAAATTTTGATCGTGATAAAAAAAATTAAGGCCATGTTTGAGCCAAATTATTGTAGAATGACAAAGAAAAATATAGTCGTTATTGGGGCCTACACAAGAGATAGAAAATTTGAATTTAAATATTAATGTGATGGATAATGGTCATATTTTTCATTTTAATGAAATAGTAATGTAGATCAAATGGGGATTTAAATCACTATCAAACAAGGACAAAATAGGAATAGAGAGTCAAAATTTAAAATAAAGGGTTTTTGGCTTATTAGCACAAAACATCTTTATGTGTTTGCCTTTAGTGTGCAAGAAGTTTTTACGTTTCAATTTTTTACATTTTCACCCATATTTAAACGTTTCAATGTGGAAACGTGCTTTTCATCAAATTTTATCTAATTTTTCAATAAAAATTCGTGAAATGACAAATCACCCTCTTATTTAAATAAAACAAAAAGAAAATGAAAGAATAAATAAAGTGTTAATTGTAAACATGTGCCCAATTTCCCTTGAACAAGGTGAGTTTTGAAGACCGTTATATGTTATTTTACAAAGCATTGTTGAAATCATTGAATAAATAAAGCATATTTTCGAATTTTTGTTGATTATCTTTGAAGAAATAGTTGTAGATCAATTATTTATTGATGAAATTATTGTGTTGGTGTGATTTGGGTGACGTTTGGGAGGCAGAGATCGTCAGAAATGGCGATCTCCGCCATTGTCGGCAGAGAGCAGCATTGCTCGTCAGGCATCTAGGCTCGGACGGCCCAGATACCAGACGACCTTGAATTGGTTTTTTTTTTCAAATAATATTAAATAAATATTTTATTTAATTATTTATTTGATATTTAATTTAAAATTAATTTCTGATTTTATTATTTAATATTAATTATAGTTTGGTTTTGTCTTGAATTTTTAATTATTTATTTAATATTTAATTTAAATAAATAATTAACTTATTTAACAATGAAAATAAAAAATTTAAATAAACAATTAATTTATATATTTCATAAACAATTAAATTTATTTTGTAAACAATTTGAAAAATTCAAGAAAAAAGAGTTTGTAAAATATAAAATATTATTTAGTTATAAATAATAAACTATTAAATATCTTATTGTTTATTTAATATTCTATTAATTATAATTAATATTATAAACAATTATAAATTATTATTTTACAATGAAATATTAAAGAAATAATTAAAGAATTTATTTTAGATTACTTATTTAATTTGTTTACAAACAATAAAAATAAACGATTTAAAATATTTATTTAATTTATTAGTTTATTTAATTTGTATATTTCAATAGTTTGATTACTATTTAGTTACAGGAAGTAGTTTATTTCAAAATAAAATATTATTTAGATGTAAATAATAAAATATTAAATATTCGATAGTTTGTTTATTTAATATTCTATTAATTATTTAGTTTGTTTAATATTCGATAGTTTGTTTAATACTTATTAGTAACAAAAAAGAGTGTAGTAGTGAATTTTTTATTAAATTTTTTATTTCTATTTTTTATTTAAATGTTATATTTCGAGTATGTATTTAATATTTTATTAACAATTAAAATAATAAATAATGAAATATTCAACTAAGAATTAATATCAAAATAATAAAATTTTATTTAGTTGTAAATAATAAAATATTAAATACTCAATGGTTTATTTAATATTCTATTAATTATAATTAAATATTATATAAAAATTAATAAATTATTCAATGAACGATTAAAGTAAGAAATAATGACATAATCAATTAACAATTAAAATAATAAAAAATAAAAAATTATTTAGTTAATGTCATTCCATTATTGTATTATCTGTTGTTCCATTATCTACTGATTATTGCGGATAGTAGTGAATGTCATTCGATTAGTTTAATTTTCTCATAATATGTTTTATCTATTATATCTTGCACAAGATTCTAACATTTGAAATGTTGCGGATGGATTACCATTTGGACGATGCGGTGAGACAGATCCTTGGAAAAGTTACATGAAACTGTAACTTTGCCATCTTTACAATGGTACTAGATTTGCTCGACGAGGAGCACGTGGACATATTGAAGCGATCATGCTTATGGCCATGGTATTCATTGCGCGACGTATAGTTTTCTAGGCAGCTGCTCGATGTGTTGCTATGTCGGCTGCTCAAGCCAGTTGACAGAGATGCCCTCCATTTCGATCTTGGGGGCAATGTGGTTAGATTTTCTATATTTGAGTTTGCCCTCATCACTGGATTGATGTGTACAAGCGAAGAAGCAGCACGGGCCCCGTATTCTGAGGAACAAGAAGCTGCTGAATGAATATTTTCACAGGCAGACGGCGGTCACTCTTAGGCAGTTGATAGACGCATTTAGGGCATGCCAGGATATGTCTGATAGGTTAAAGCTGGATATGGTGCTTATCGTCCAGAGCGTACTCAGGTATCATCACAAGAAGACGTCGATCGACTTTTTTTCTTTTGGAGATTGTTGATGACATCGATGCCTTCAACAGCTATCCTTGGGGGCAGAAATGTTTTGCGGATACCTTACAACACTTCAAGATGGGATATTCGATGCCTAAGGGGGGTAGACTCAAGCACAAGTAAGATGCATATGGCATGCCGTTGGCATTGCTCGTAAATGTTCAACATAATAAATTATCTTTTTTTTATTAAATTTTATATATGATAATTGTAACTGTTGCAGATATGGATGTACGAGACTGTTCCTGTATTGGCTGGCCGGTATGCGAGAAGAGTAGATTGGAGACGTGCTGCCCTCGAATTTATCAATGGCAAGCACAGGACAAGCCACTAGGTAAACAAATATCAGCTCTCATCGACGATCCTGAGGTACGTATTATAAATTTTTCCGATTTATATTGTACGTCCTTTTAAAATGTTAGTACATGGTCATTAACTCGGTAAAATGTCAATATGTTAGGTTGAAGTTCTCACTGAGTTGACCTCGTCGATAGAGGAGAATGGTCGAGTTATATGTGTTGCATGTCTATCCCGACCGCGTCAGATGATCATATGCCCGAGTCCATCGTTGATCGGGATATGGTATGTTTATTGAATATAATATGTCGATTATCGTTTTGATTGTTTAATTAAATTAATAATTCGAACTGTTGATTTTTTCAGGAGTTCCGTCCAGTATCATTTCCGCCGCCGAGGTCACCGTCGCGGTCAAGGTCACTGCCATCGCCAGGGTCACCACCGCTGCCATGGCATCACCGTTGCCGCCGATGTGGGCCTCACCACTCCCGTCGATGTCACCGGCCCGCCGTCGATGGCATCACCACGGCCGATCAGATCTCCTTCTCCCCCATCCACTAAACTGTACGGCCGCCTCACTAAGTTTATGGTCGGTCAGTATGCTAGATTGTCGAAGGAGATGGGTGCGATACGCCGAGAGTTGGATGACGGCCGACGATTAGTATGCCAGACTGTCGGAGGAAATGGGCGAGATGTGACGAGAGCTCAGGGGACATATCGACGATGTATATAATGATGTTGGAGCTCTACGTCGCGATGTGGTAGATCTTCAGAGCGAGATGGGGGACCTTCGGACTCAGGTCATTACGTTACAGGACGACGTAACAGCCCTACAAGGGACGGGAAATCATTGGGATGGAGAGGGTGACGGTGAAGCGAGTCAGATAGGGTATGATAATCTGCCGTGGCCGGATGGGGGAGATATAGACTCATTTTTTGAGGGGGTTCCGGATGCGGAGGGGGTGCCTCGAGAGAGGTGGATGGGGGTCCGACAGAGTCCGATGGGTACTAGAGTAGGCGAGGGTACCAGCGGAGATGACGGACAGGGTACGGCGGAGGTGGAGGGTGGGGTACCGGAGGAGGTTTAAGGGGTATTAACGGAGGGGGGAAATGGTGGAGGATGAGGATGTAGTTTTCGTGTCGGATGGGACTACGGAGGTGAGGAAGGGTACGAATCGTACTGTTGACGTGACACAGTTGGTGGTTGCTAAGAGATCGAGATTGCCGTCACAGTACATCATTTCCCCTTTCACGGTCGAGGCGAAGAGGTGGACGTTATTGACGAGACGTACCCCAATCTCTTCCGTGAGGTCGATCCAGTTCGACAGAAAGCGTTCGATGAATGGTTCAAATCCCTTACGCATAAATAAGTATTTTATGAGTTTCCTAAAGTACATACGATATCATATATGATTTTTGTAACACTTCACTTTTTCATTTTTTTAGGGACATTCATAGGGTAGGGGTGAGGACCATCTCGAACGCGAAGAAAAGGTTCGACGATGTACTATCGAGTGGTGTTTGGCCCGTCGATGATGTAAGTGCATTCTTGTCCTTATTTGTTGTTTTGTTTAATTATTTGTTGTTTTACTTAATTTAATGATCATCTCTTTTTTATTGGTGTTAGCATATCAACATGGTTATGGAATTGTTGCGTGATCAAGCTCGGAGATACTCGGGATCTTTTGACATTCCTGGTCGAGTCATCATTAGCTCCGGGTTTGCACGTGTCATTGATATTGAGCACAACACACTCCTACTCGGCGGAAATGGATACGTGGTGCAGGACCACATGTTGGAGTTGGTCATTAGGCTGGAGCCGATAAATGGGAAGTCGTAGACGGATTGTACACATATGTACATTCCAATGATCGTGAACTCGCACTGCTTTGCAGTTGAGATCATATTCCCGGACTCGACTATATATGTGTACGACTCCGACCATGACTGTTTGACCCAAGACCAACTGCAGCAGATACTGGAGCCGATGAGTTTGATCATTCCCATGATAGCTAGACATGTGAATATATGTCCAAAGGTCTGTAGATCGTTCGTGGGTCCTGAAACTTGTTTTATTGTCGACCAATGAACCATGCACGGGCCTGCCTGTGATCATTTTGACGAATACCCACTTCGCAAGTATGTTCCCATGCATACTTACGAATTACAAAGGACTCATTCATGTCCATTTTCGTCGTTCGCAAACGCCAATGGCAACCGTCGTCAATGCAGATAATTGTGTATGTCGACTTGTCCGATTTTTTAACTTTAAACTCAAAATTCTGTCTCAAAGCAATCTGGTGCACAACTTCCTGCAAATCTTTCTTTGCTTCGAACAGTTACTCGACATATAAATTTTCATCATCGGGAACTGTACGAGAACAATTAGAGGTACGTGTACTGATTCCAGCTTGTGAACTCGACCCATGTCTTCGACGGGATAAAGCAATCAAATTTTTATTCGTAAATTCATTTTCATTCTCGTTGGATTGAACTATCGAGGGAATCCTGTGCGTATCGGTGAAGTCATGGTGAGGAACAACTGAACCGGGAATAACCACATCATCCTCACGAGCTATCACCACTGTGTTCCAAAAATCATTCACATTACGATCCCATCCATCGAGATCTTCGTGTTCACTATCGGGGACATTCTTTTTCACTAGAGTTACGCAGAGAGGAGTAGTCATGAGAAATTGGTTCAATGCGATTAAAGCCTTTATACAATTTTCAGAAGTAACATTTGCATGTGGAACTGGAATGGACGAATGCTCGTTGTTTTATAAAAATCTCAATTCCATGTTGTACTGAGAGGGATCGACGTTGAGCATGTTCAATATCTCACGGTACATTTATGCATACGATGTACTCGATGTTATTAAAATTGAAATTGTGTCATGTATTTCACTTCCCATTTCCAGACCCATCGACCATTTCCATTCTCTTCAAATTCACCAAAGTAAAGAATCGAGACTATAGTCGATCCCATATTTGTTATATTAGAAAATATATTTTGTTAAAAAAATTATAATTAAGGGAAAAAATACATGTCCGATGAAAAATTAATTTAAATTAAGTGGAAAAACTCGTGCCCGGACGACCCGGACTTGCGGGCCCGCACTGCCAGAACTACCCCCATGTTCGGGCCCACACGTCCGGGTCATGTTTTTTGGAATCCGAAGATTTTATATCGTAAATTTGTCTGAAAATCTCATGCAAGTGAATTTTTTTCTCGTTTTTGTTAAAAATAATTATAGAGATTCATTTAAGAACGTAAATTGTTCATATACGTATGTCGAAATAAGATTTAAAGATTAATATAATGTACTAATTTAACCGAAATCAAATTAAAAATATGTAAATATACTTACCGATTTCACTGATAACTGTGAATAATATTTCTTTGTTGAACGTTTAATAAATTTATCTGTTTTCAAGTTTGAAACAGGTGAACAATGATGTGTTGGAGTAAACAGATAAAGAAAGTGATTTGATTTTGAAATTTTAAGTGGGAAGTGTTTGGAATTCTTTATAACTTAAAAGGGGTATTACCGTCTTTTAAACAATACCATATATTTGTAATTGTATATCATTTTAAGGATATTTTTGTCTTTCAAACCTTAAAAGGTTATTGTAGTGAATGTAAAAAAAAAAAAAAAAAAAAGGTAAAGTCAAAAATTGCATGTTTGACCAGGGTAATTTAAAAAGTATCCCCAAGTTTTGGGGGGGTGGGGGTGTTTAGGGAATAAGTTACTGGTTTTTGGGGGTAGGGGTGAGGTGTTTGGGCCATGAGTTTGGTTTTGGGGTGGGGGACTTTTGATTTGGGTTTTGGTTTTTTAATTTCTTTATTATATAAAACAAAAATTTACTATTTTAATTAATAGTAAAATATAAATGGGTAATTGGCGCAAAACGTCCCTATCTATAATCGGTTTTGTGGAAAACGTCTATACGTTTGATTTTTTTTGTGCAGAACGTCATTTTCACCAATTTTTAACCTAAAATGACAATTATACCATCATATATAAATAATTAAAAAAAAAGAACAAATTGTAACTACATGCCCAAACGTTTTAAAAAGTGCAAATAATCTACTAAACTTCACCTCCTTCCCAAAACTCATCCTAATTTTCTCTTCTGGAAAAAACCCCAAATCATAGCCTAATCCCTAGCCGCCGGTCGCCACCCATGGGCGACAGCGAGACACCATCTTCCCTACCCTCCTCCACACATATCCCCTATCCCAAGCCGCCGGACGCCATCACCATGGGCAAAGGATCCCCCTTGAATTCTTCAACCCTATCATCTTCATCCTTCAAGATCTTTCTTATATAAAATTATTACTCCCATTTTATCAGTCTCCGCCTCTTCCAGCACTCGGCGGGGCTCCGATCACCGACAGATGTAAGAAAACGTTTCTCGGATCTCTGGAATTGCCGGGCACGATAGGGACTGAGGACTCAATCTAGCATAATAGGTTTCTTGCTAAAACCCCGAACATGGTAGCGATTATGCAGCTGGAAATCAAAATTTCTAGATTCGTTTCAAGGGAGTAAAAGGAATAATGTAAGAATGAAATTCGGTATTTTCTTGAGGGATTATCGAAGAATGGGATATGGGGAAGACTTACCAAAATGAGATGTGATTCTTGATAGATTCGGACAATGATTAACCTTAAATTATGTGCATTTTCTAATATTAGTTTAGGAGGAATTAAATCTCTGCCCCCAAGGTACTCTCTGTTGTTGATGGATTTATGAAAGACTATTTACTTCAAAAAGAGGATGCTTGATTATTTTTTATATTTTAATAATTTATTTGGACTCGTTTGTACTTTTAAAAAAAATTAGGAGTAAGATTGCAATTTATTCTTTATTTTTCTTTTCTTTTCTTTTTTGTTTATTTATATAGGGGGTATAATGGTCATTTTATGTTAAAAATCGGTGGAAATGACGTTTTGCACAAGAAAATGTAAAGGTAAGGACGTTCTGTACTAAAAAATCAAACGTATGGACGTTTTCTACAAAACCCGTCATAGGTAGGGATGTTTTGCGCCAATTACCCAACTATAAATTTATCATTTTAATTGGTTTGGGACTCATTTGTAATTTTTTTTGAAAAAGTTGAGCCTATGTTTGCGATTAATTCTTTATTTATTATTTTCTTTTTCTTTGTTTTATTTAGATAAAATGATATATTTGTCATTTCACAAATTTTTATTGAGAAATTGAATAAAAATTGATGAAAATTACGTTTTTCATAATGAAAAGTGTAAATATGGGTGAAAATGCGAAAATTTGAAACGTATGGACATTTTGCACACTAAAGACCAAACAGAAGGATGTTTTGTACTAATGAGCAATGGTTTTTTTGTAACTTATTTTAAGCATTCACCTTTTAAAATCGAGAACAACTTGTATTTGGAGAGTTTCTTATAGATGTTCTCAAGCTTTGAATCTCTAAATAGATTGCATTTTATATTTAGAAGGTTTATTAGAAATACACTTACATTAGCTATGTAATATCTTGTAATATTGTACAATCATACTTGGTATATATAATGGTGTACACTAAGAGCTTGTCTGGAGGAAATTAAAGGCAGGATTCTGATCGTTAGTGGGTCTCACAGCTGCCTAAATTGTGTAAAGGAAGTCAACAATGGAGACAACTAACGGTCCAATAATTGCTTAAGATTTGGATTAAAATTGCCATCAGACAAGAGCTAAGTTTTACATTTTGTCACGTGGTAATACATAATTGAACAATTTAAAAATAAAACAATTATTTGGTCCAATCATTTGTTGACAACTTGGATTATGTCAACAATAGCATATACAAAAAGGTATACAAATTGCATTTCCCAATATTTTATCATTTCAATATTCACGGTATCAATCTCCAGTTGGTCAAGACTCTCCACATTTGGCAAAGTGTTTGTTTTTGAGAGATTATTTGACGTGAAGAAAATGATAATTTGGTGGAATGTTTTTTGAAAAAGTAAAATAATAATAATAATTATGAGTCCATGTGTAAAATGATTTTTATTAAAAGAATGTGTTGTCGTAAATGTATGAGTAAAAATAATTTTCAATCAAGTCCTTGAAGTTGATTTTTTCCGAAATAATTCCGTGAAAAGTGCCTTTTTTTTTTTTTGTAGACTTCATGGTTAAAAGTAGGAATAAGTTTTGAATAAATGTGAAACAATTTTTTTTTTTTTTTTTTAAATGTGTGATTGAAAATGAATGTGAGAAAAAAATGACTTTTAAACAAATCTATTTCAAACAAGGGCGGATTATTTATAGTTCAAGGTTTAAGAAAAAATAACATTGGAGGTCCCCACGTATTAGCATTTTTAGAAGTCGGACTCTAGTCGTCTTCAAATTTCAAGTGTGTAGCAAATTGGTCTCCAATAATCATTTACTTATCTACTTTACCGATTTGAAAACATTATTATTTCTATTTAAAAATTATTATAATTGTCTAATACCCAATTGTGATATTTGAGTAGGACCCACAATAATATTATTGCCTTCAATAGGGCGGAGTTGAGCTACTATTTTCTTAGCTTTTGTGTTTACTATCACTCTTAAAAGTCAACACCTATAGCTTCTATTTGGTAGGGGTAAAATTAATTTTTTTAGTAAATTTTGATAGATATTGATAAAATATGTAGTTGAAAAGTTGTGAATATCATAAAATGTGTAGTTAAAATTAATTATTGACTTTGACCACCGGAGCATAAACTAATTGCTTTTTGAGCGATAAGGTGGATGGAAATCATCTATTAAAAACTAAGGGTATGTTTGATTTCCTCCATTTTGGTTGTTTGATGGTGAAGTTTTGCCATGAAAAATATTTTCCATTTCATCCTCACACGTGTACCAATTGGCTTGATTTGGTGGAATTCATTTTCCCACCTATTTGGTGGGAAAATGAATTCTAGGTTATGGTCATTTTTTTTTTATTTTTTTTTTGTAATGAAAATAAATTTCATAACCAATTAAAAAAAAAATCACTTTAATGAACAATTTTCATGTAAAACAAAGTCAAACGAACACTAAATTTTGATGAAAAAAATGATTTTTTTAGAAAAAAAAAAAATTTCATTTTTTTAAAAACTTTTTAGCAATGGAAACAAATTTTAAAACCAATTGTGGAAAAAAAATATCACTTTAATGGATAATTTCCATATAAAAAAAGTCAAACGAACACAAAATTTAAAAATTTTCCAGGTGGAAAATTATACCAATCAAACACACTAAATTAATAATTCCCTGCAAAACAATTTCTAGGCAATTACTTTTTCTGAAATTCATTTTCTTTCCACTCATTTTTCATCATTGCAATCAAACGGACTCTAATATTTTTAAATTTTAATATAATTAAGTAGATTGTTCACCACCTTTGATGAAGCAAAAAACTTCAAGCTTTACAATATTAATCTTAACATTTATTAGTTAAGCTAAATGATGTCTCCTAATTATGAATTAGGGACATAATCGTTATTTCGTGGCACGTTACGTATATCTTAAGATAGAGAAATCTCATGCGCATCCACCAATTGTCCATATCTCCATTACCAATAAATTCATTTTAATAAAGCAGAGAGAGGAACTTCATGCCGAGAAAGCTGTTGTAACTTTTGTCTTTTGTATAATTTATGAATTTCTAGGACAAAATCCCAATATATTTACAACATGGTCCTTGCCCCCTGACGTATTCATTTCGTGTTTGATTCTCTTTCAAATTTCCATTTTTACTTCTATTAGTGAGTACGGCTACAGCACCATTGACAACTTCTGTCTGTCTTTCACTTTTTCAAGTAATGTAGTCAATAGTTTTGTATGTCTCTTCATAGTACTACTTTAAAGGTTTAAAAGAGACTTTAGCCATTAGGTTCAAAGTTCAAACCAAGCTTTACTTTTTTCTCCGGTGGTGGCGTTGATCGGAAAAATGGGGTTGATGCTGGGGAGTAGACCGCCGCACAAGGCTGGCATTGGTGGCAATGTTGGTGTACCTACAAGATGGGTCTCTTTTTTATGCATTGCTAGCTTTTGCTTGGGAGTTCTTGTTATCAACCGGTACTCTTTTTCTGCCCTTTCTCGAGCCCATTCTATTTTTGAGCTTTAATATTCTTTGGTTATATTTTCTTGAAATGATCTAGCGGGTTGTTCATTTCTTCAAATTCTCTATTAAAATTTAGATTGGGTATCATATCCCTGATTTACATTTGCATTAATCAGAGAGGGCTTGGGGTGGGGGTGGGGGTGGGGGTGGGAGTGGGAGGACCTTATTGCAGAACCAGATAGTATAGTAGTTTACCAGAATTACACTTGTTTTTCAAGAAGGTTTCTATTGATTTTTCCTTTTCATATCCTTGTTCACGGGATCTGAAGTTGGATTGCTTGCTACTACACTAGACCACATAAAAATAAGGCTAATGTTACAATGTCAATATGCCACATATAAATTCCAGCAAGAGATAGTTTTGAAACCCCTGTGGAATTTAATCGATTTTCTTTTGAATATTATAGTTGATTTCCAATGTCAAGAACTGGTTGAGAATTGTTATTGAAATGTTGGTGCCGCCAGTGGTTGTGTGAATTCTTGATGATGAACGATGCTAGTGAAGAATTTTTCTAGTCGATTGATCTCATGTAATTCGTTACATTCACTTATTATCTTCTGGTGTAATGCATTTTACAAGTATTTGGAAGATCGAGTTTAAGAAGCAAGAGAAGTGGATAGATGATTAGTGAAAGAAAGTAGAAAGGACTCTTATCTTGTGACGTGGAAGTAAGGTTTAGAAAATCTAGGAACTTGAAGTCTAGTTGAAAAAATCAACAGATTCTTTCTTCTCATGGAGAAGATCATAAATGTGATTGCCCTCATAGAAAACAAAAAAAGCCCACATTGTTTGTAGTATAGTAAAATGCGAAGTCCCTCATAGAAAACAAAAGAAAGGAGAAAGGTAAGAGCTGTAAAAATAAAAACTAGAGCAAAAAAAGAAGCAGTCCACCAAAAGAAAAGAGAGAACTAAATGTGGAGATTTGACGCAATGGTTGTGCTGTAAATGTCATAGGCATATTACTGAACTATATAAGTTTTGTGTCTTTGGTTCTTTTGGCTTGCTTCATTATTCTTTTATTTATCTATCTTTGTCACACGAGGAGGGAAAATAAAGGTGTTTTTCCCAATTTGTTTTGTCTGCTTGTGGTAGTTTCTTGCTGCTTTCCATTGCTCAGATACTAAAGGATGAAAATTGCATTGAAAATTTTAGAATTCCTCTCTCGTACTGTTGGAAACAAATGAGTACTTCATTACTGGTTTTGCCCTTTGTATCTTGATAAGTAGACAGTGGACAAGGACAAGGCCCTGGTGGCGGGCTTTTGGACAAGAGACTGATGATAGCTTACAAAGGGGTCCATGGATAAATTTATGATATAATTATAGACCCGGCAATTTCTTTTGCCAATCATCTTTCCTTTGATTATAAGAGTTCAGCATAAGAAAGATTATGTATTGAAGTCCTTGTTGGACCACAAGATGATCCACTTAGCTAAGATCCTCTCTCGAGCTTGACGAGTCTTTGCATATGTTGTTACCAAGATATAGTTTGAACGCTCATCAAAATTTGCAAATTCTGCATCCATATGGCTTCATGTTTGACCTCAATATTCTTTTACAATCTTTTTGTTCTTTTAGGCTTTGGACTTTTCCTGATTCATTCGATACGGATAAAGATGTTATATCTGTGGGTAATCACCTGTATAGAGATATTCACCCTCTAATTCCGTGTGGGAAGAAGGCAAGTCGCCACTATGGTTTTTGTTTTAGGCCCCACAAATTTCACAAATATTTACAGAATTTTCCTACCATATTGCAGGAAGCTTTCCAGGCAGGAGACATCCTTTCTCAAGTTTCACAAACTCATGATGTAATCATGTAACTTTCTCATCCAGCATTTAGCAATTTTGCTCATAATGCATCTTTATCTTCTTTCTTTTACCAAAAAACAATTTAGTTACCAAGTTGGTTTCTGAAATCTATTCGGATAGTTTTATCCTACATTCGTGGTTCAATGCCTTAGGACATTAGACAAAAGCATATCTTCACTGGAAATGAAGCTTGCTGGAGCAAGAGCAGCTAAAGCAGAGAATGAAGTAAAATCAGGAAACGAACAGTCAAGTGACCGACCCAGGGCGTTCTTTGTCATGGGTATAATTACAGCATTCAGTAGCCGAAAACGCAGAGATTCTATTAGAGAAAATTGGATGCCTCAAGGTTCAATATTTAACATTAATGGCTCTGTGAACTTTGTAGTATAATTACTTCACTTTTTTTTTTCTTTTTTGGTCTATACTAGGGGAGGATTTAAAGAAGCTAGAGAAAGAGAAAGGAATTATAATTCGGTTTGTGATAGGACACAGGTAAGTTTCCCTTAGTACCAAAGTTATGGGCTTTTATGAAAAGAATACCCTTTAGGTCTTGATATTTGTTGCATCCATAATGGAGATTTTGTTTGCTGTCAGCGCATCACCTGGTGGAGTTTTGGATCGTGCTATTGATGCCGAAGATGCACAGCATAAGGACTTCTTGCGATTGGTAGTCTACAATCTGTATTTGTTACATATTTTTGAGGCCCTAATTCAACCCTAACTTCACAACTCCCTCCCTATCACTCCTAATTAAGGAAGGGAAAACCTAAATGATGATTAAAGGATAAATATGAACTTGTTCTAGAATCTGGCTCATATATCATACGGTATTTGAGATGGACAAATTCTGAAATAGTCAGATAATTTACCTATCATATTTGGCATTTGTCATACAATTGGGTTTTTATTAGGCTTATTTTATTCTCCTCTAATGAATATTAGGCATTTGAACCTTACTACTTTATGTGAGATTGAAACAATTTAAATTGCAGAATCATGTAGAAGGATATCATGAATTGTCCTCAAAAACCCAAATCTACTTTTCGAGCGCTGCTGCCAAGTGGGATGCTGACTTTTACATAAAAGTTGATGATGATGTTCATGTTAATCTTGGTCCGCACAACCCTTCTCCAGCACTACTTTCTGAGTTCACTCTTGTATGAATTCTTGATTGTTTAACTGTTGATAGGGCTCCACATTGGTTATTTTCTTGACAGGTATGGTAGGTTCATTGTTGGCCCGCCATCGGTCGAAACCTCGTGTTTACATTGGTTGCATGAAGTCTGGACCTGTCCTGGCACAGAAGTAAGTCTTATAAAGCTTGTGATCTACGTCTTTGTAGTATTTTCATATTCTTATAACTAAGAGGCCATATACGCAGAGGGGTCAAGTACCATGAACCAGAGTACTGGAAATTTGGTGAGGAAGGAAACAAGTACTTTAGGCATGCAACAGGACAAATATATGCTATTTCCAAAGATTTGGCAACCTACATTTCTGTTAACAGGTAAATCCTTTCTTTGAATTTCTGATGTAGATGCACTTGGAAACAAAATGCTTTAGTTGTTGTAGATACTAGTTTTTGACGGCAATTATTTTTCCCTAGACATGTACTTCATAGGTATGCAAACGAAGATGTTTCTCTTGGATCTTGGTTTATTGGTCTAGATGTTGAGCATATTGATGATCGAAGCCTCTGCTGTGGGACGCCCCCTGGTAAGTTATTTTTCCACATCCCTTTGTCGTTCACAGCCTTCCTTGAATCTAGATTTCCTTTTACTTGCAGCCACAATCAAGTTCACGAATTTCTAGTTTACTGGATGGGCGAGATTTTATCTAAACACCCCTACCCTGATCAGAAAGCACACGTTGCCTTTATATTGGCAAAAAAATCTATCCAGCACGCGTGCACATGAACGCTCACGCACACACTCAAGCACGTGCTTAGTTGCTACTTATTCTGAACCTATGATATTTGCTCTTTATTTTAAAAGACTGTGAGTGGAAGGCCCAAGCTGGGAACCCTTGCGCAGCATCGTTTGATTGGAGCTGTAGTGGCATATGTAAGTCGGCTGAAAGAATGGAAGAGGTTCATCAGAGGTGTGGTGAGGGTGATGGAGCAATCTGGCATACCAGTTTCTAAAACCTTTGCTCTATATATAACTCAGTGGCTGTAATATATACATTTGTGCATGTTGTAATGGAAAGTATGGCCAGGGGTTATCAATCTTCCCCATTTTTTGCTAATTACTAATTTATTTGCTTTAAATACAAACTGCAGTTTTTAGCCCAAGAACAGATGAGATGACGTCAATTTTGTTGTCTCAAAGACTACTCCAAAATATGTTTCATATGATTTTTCAAAAGTAACAAGCATTAAAAAAGTGATATAAACTTAATAAAAAGTGACGAACGCTAAAAAAAGTAACATAAATTCAAAAAAGTGACGAATACTAAAAAAAGTAACAAGTTGGCAATTTTCATGTTGGTGTAACACAATTGAGTTATTATTTGCCTGGTTGAGGCATGACATAATACTTTGTCACTTTTCTAAAGTCTAAGTTAAACATCTCCGTAGCACTTTCAAAACATCTCACTTTTTTCATGAACCTCAACAGATTTATTGGTGAAAATAAATATAAAAAAGTGACAAACTATAAAAAAAAAAAAAATAAATAAATAAATAAAAAAGTTCATAGTATACTAATTTGTGTGAGAAACAAAAGATTTTTGAGGTTATTTAATTTTTTTCAACGAAATACTTATTTAAAGACCTCTTTTATTTAGAACCATCTCATGTCAATTTTTTTTTAAAAAAAAAGTGATATAAACTTTTTAAAAAAGGGACACGAGTTCCCATTGTCAACTAACAAGAATTTGAAAAAAGCATTGTGCTTCACAAGTAACTCAATTATGACAACTATTTCACTAAGAGCAGCATAATGCAGTAACGTTTAACCTTCATTGTCCTTTAGACAGTTATTCGGCAACATTATGCGCACTACCAACCCAACTCATTCTGATGCCCTTACTACATTAGGTGCAGGATAAATCTTTAAAGGCGATACAAGATTTAGAATCCAAATGCAAAAACTCATATATATATACACCACACATAACTAAAGGTTAAACGTTACGGAGCAACCACGATGAAGGAAACACGAATTAACTAGATTTTCTTTGGCTGCCAAAGCAGTTGCATCAGGACAATATAGAAGACAAAAACGAAGAAAACCAACATATACACAATATTCTTCTTTTCGAACATTCTACAAACACCATTGATATACTTAGAGTCCGTTTGATTGCAAATGTGGAAAATGGGTGGAAAGAAAATGTTTTACAGAGAATTAAATTGCCTAAAAATTATTTTACTGAGAAATGTAATTAATTGTATTTTATTAGTATTATTTTAAACTTCGAAAATGTTGAAAGTTTGGTGTTTGTTTGGATTCATTTTTTATGGAAATTGTTCATTAAAGTGATAATTTTTTCTACCATTGGGTCTAGAACTTGTTCCAATTGCAAAAAAAAAATTATCTTACCGAATATCATTCGTTTGACTTTGTTTTATATGAAAATTGTCAATAAAAGTGAAATTTTTTTACCATCGTGTTTAGACTTTTTTCCAATTGCAAAAAATAAAAAATAAAAAAAAAACTGAAAAATCTTTTACCACAAAAAGGCAAGAAAATCAATTCCACAATTCCAAGGAAAAAGAGCACGTGAGGCTCACCTGCCATCAAATAGTAAAATTTCATTTTCCATGGAAAATCAAAGCTATGAAACAGACCCTTAGTATTTTTCCTAATAAATTCGTGATTACGAGTTCTCTTAGGCTGCAATTGCATTAGGAGAATACATAAGGCAAAGCAAATAATGCTAACATATACATAGTATTCTTCTTCGAGGACATTTTACGAACACCGTGGATACACGAAATCTTTTTCCCAATAAATTCGTGAATATGAATTCTTTTTCGCTATTCCAATCTACCAAACAAAATGGTCCTCCAAGAATTCATCAATTCAGGATCCACGACAATGGTTGAATCAATATATGTCTAATATCATAAGGAAAGGATTCAGACGTGAAAGAAATTGGGTTTTTTGCAGGAAAAATTCTGTTGGAATTGTAAAGTTTACATTTGACTTTGTTTGTGGAGGAATGCTCAGGAATTTTAAAGAGATATCCACGAATAGAGAGAGAGAGAGAGAGAGAGAGAGAGAGAGAAGACGGAAAAAGGACGGGCAGAGAGATGAAATCGGCGAAAACGGATGGAGACGAAGATGAAATCGACAACCAAAACAGAGAGTGCTTGAGAGACTAAGAGTGTTTGAGAGAGACGCTATTGGGCCTTAGGTTGAGGTTTAGGGAGAATATAGCGTATTAATTACGGTTATAATTTGTTTTAGTTAATTTTTAATTTAGTTTAAGGTATAAATCTAATTTATCCAAATATTGGAGTACCGGGCCTAATTTCCCCTAGATTCTACACATTCCATTCTTCTATCTTTGAGCCTAATTCAACACATTCATAGGATTAATCCTAAGAGTCGTAGATTGTTATCTAACCCTCGTTTGACCCAATTATTTGAGATTATAATTTTTAGAATAGTGTCTTTTTTAAGAATGTGTGGTTAAAAAAGAAGAATTTTTTTTTTAAGTTTATGTGTAATATATTTTATTGGAGAATTTGTGGATAAAAAGAAGAGAGAAAAATGTGTTAAACTTTAAAACTTGAAAATCTAATTATTTTATTGTCCAAATCATCCATGTCAAATCATCAAGAAAATTAATAATGTGGAACATATCTAATTCTTTAATACTGGATCTTAAATCTTAATTATTGATTCTTTTGGTTATTGAATTTGTGATCTTGATTTTGACATCTTACTCCATAATCTTGATTGTCTTGTTCTTTGATTTAATTGTTCTAATCCTTGTTCTTGATTCTTGTTTTTTCTCAATCCTTGTTTTTGATTGTAGGTTTTGGATATTTCTCTTCAATATGCTTTCTCTTGTGTTCTTGTGTTGATGGGATGATTCAAAAAAATGAGAAGTTGCATATGAATTGAGGGTCATAACCTTATTTATAATTTCTACGTGTATTTGATGCATCGTAAATACAACCCTAATGAATCTAAACTCTACACATATAAGCTGACCCACACCTTATTTAGATGTTTTAAACCCAACAATTTAATTTTTTTATTAGATCACTTTAATTGGGCTCTAGATAGTTATACACAAGCAATTATATATATAGACCCACATGACAAATTAATAAACCCAACAATATATCACTTGGGCCATATATTACCTTATAAATGTATACAATCTTATGATGTCAAAACTTCTGCTATTATAACTAAAACAATTTCGAACAATCTCGTTCATTGATTATATCAATATAGAATCAAAGCGATTTTCATTACAAGTATCATAATTAAACCCATCAATGGTCACGTATATCAACACAATCAAATGATATAGATCAAGTGTGGAAATATAGTATGAAAATTACATGTAATGTGATCCAAACATACATGTTTCCAACTGGTCCTACCTTATTCTTTAATAAGATCTACCATAAACTTTAATAAGAGTGGAACTTAACCGAATACTTTATTTATGAAATAAATCGAATATTCATAGATAAAAATTGTGTCTAAAGTAGACAATATCAGAATACAAACTCCTAATATATTGGCATATCTTCAAAAGATACAACACTAATATGAATATTATGCTTATGGAAGACCTTGTGTGGTAGCCATTTAATAAATTGATTCATAATTATAAAGTTTGTCTTAATATGCTTTATAGAAATTTAACCACTCTGAATTCTTTCCTTAACAAGTAGGAACTTAATGCCTATAAACTTTGACATCATCAGACTCATGTTGGAATACAAGACTACTATTGTCATAAAATAACTAAAGGGGTCTTTCAAATCCATTCAAAATATGCAGGTTAGTGAAATATTTTGCAGTTATATACCATGATCAAAATCAGAATATCCAATGTTCTCCAATTGGTCGGATTTTCCTGAATGTGTCATGTAATACGTAGTTCTCTATAGATACTGAATAACCGAATGGCTGCTTTCCAAATTTTCATCCTAGAGTTACTTAAATATGTGTCCAACATTCCAACAATGAATGTTATATGCGGATGTGTACAAATCTAAGTATACATTAAATTCTCAACTACTGAAGCACAATGAATTTTATGTATTTTCCTTTATTTCAGTTTATTCTTGGGGTATTAATTGAGACTAAACTTGTCTCCCTTAGTAATAGGGGTATCACCCGTGTTTGGGATTTTTTATAGACGATATAAAGGTAGTCATAGTGAGATAAATTCATTTATGAACATACTAAATTACCGTTGACCATTCCAAGAAAGCGAAATGAATGGACCACAGATATCCATTTGAATTAGTTCTAAGACGTCCGAAATCTTATTGGCACCTAATCTTCTTATATTTGTTTGTTTTCCCTTAATATAATTAATATAAACACTTAAGTCTAGAAAATTAAGGGAATCGAGAATTCGTTCTGACTCGACCCAAATTTTTCCATTCTCTTTTGAGAGATCTCACCTAATCGTTTATGTCATAACGAAGCAAAATTCTCATTGGTTAATTTATACTTAATACAATGTAAATTCACATGCAATATTTCTTTATAAGAGGCAACCTTATTAAATCAGATAAAGAATTGGCACCCATAATATTTGAATTAAGAAAAATATTAGACTAATTATTTCCAATTGATCAAGAAATTTGTCTAATGTAGAAATAGAAACTATCGTTTAAAAGACGATACCGCAAATGTCCCTATTAAATTCAAATAATAATAACCAATTTTTAATGATAATTTATGGTCCATTTAGCCTCAACTTTGATTGATTTGTCATCATACCACATAGATGAATTTTTTAGCATCAATTGGCTTTTGGCTGTTCATGCAACTGTTCATAGACACACTTATATGTGTAGTAGTATCGAAATTTATCGACCAGGTGTGTCTGGTATTGACACTAAATTAACCTTAAAATAAATCAAAGTGAGAAGTGTATCTTTCTTTACAAGCTAAGTGTGATATCTCTCTTTATGTATCCCACATTTTTATAAAAGCAACAATTAGATTTATCATTTTCAAGCTTTCTATTTATATTAAACCGAATCGGATGCAACTTTCTTATTCTTTATAACTTGTTCTTAGAGGCACGTGCCAAGTGAGTAATATAAATTTCATTTTGTTTTAACATTTCTTCTTACTACACACAATATGAAATGAACTCATTAAGAGTTCACTTTCCCATTTGATAGGTGTAACTAACCTTAAATTAGTCGAATTGTACAAGAATAGAAACTAAATGCACAAGCAAATCATCAGACAACTCAAACTTTAATATTTTATTTTTGAAGCAAGATGAGATCTCCATGATACATTACCTTATTTTTTTTACCCTTCTACTTCAATGAAGCTAAGTTCGCCAAAAGGCGTGCTAGTTTCGGCTTTATAGCCTTTTGTAAAGCGTTTTTCAATTTTATTAAGAAACTCATCGACAGTAGTTACCTTAGCGCCCCTAAATGTAATTAGAATATAATTGATTAGTTGACAAATATTATAGAATTAGATGGATTAACCGAATATATAACTTAAACCTAAATAATATGTTCACATAAGAATCCGTATTAAACAATCAATAATTTCAAATAATGATGAACTCCATCACAAGAGACCGAGCACAACATTGATATTTAGTTTTTGGACAAAAATACTAACATGTAAGTGGCATTCTTGGTGTAGTATTCAAATATTGACAATAAATTCGGTCAAACAATAAGTCTATCTTTGGACGACTTAATGTTCACATAATGAGAAACTTTACAATTGTCACATATTTATTACCACATGTGTGTAAATAATTCGGCAAAATATTAACTTTTATTTGAGCCGGTCAATATTCGCACGAATTAAGTACACACAACTTTTATAATATTTCAAATAAATTAATTTAGGCAAGAGGGGTTACTTTGGTAACATGTTGTTTCAAATCTATTTTAGAAAATTAGTAATTCGAAAGAAAATATTAAGTACAAATTTTGGAATTGATTGTCTCTTTATATCTTATATTTGTAGCAAACGAATTAAATTAAATTCAGTAACCCAAAGCCGCAACATCCAAAATTGAGCGCTACAACGCTCAAACTTTAATATTTTTAGTTTTGAAGTAAGATGAGATCTCCATGATATATTCCCTTATGTTTTTTTACCCTTATACTTTAGTGAAGCTAAATTCGCTAAAACGTGCTAGTTTCGGCTTTATAGCCTTTTGTAAAGTGTTTTTCAATTTTATTAAGAAACTCATTGACAATAGTTATCTTAGCGCTTCTAAATGTTACTGGAATATTATTGATTAGTTAACAAATATTATAGAAGTAGATGAATTAACCGAATATAGAACTTACACCTAAATAACATGTTCACATAAAAATCCGTATTGGACAATCAATAATTTCAAATAATGATGAACCCCATCATAAGAGACCGAGCACAACATTAATATTTAGTTTTTGGACAGAAATCCCAATTTGTAAGTGACATTCTTGGTGTAGTACTCAAATATTGACAATAAATTCAGTCAAATATTAAGTCTATCTTTGGACGACTTAATGCTAACATAATGAGAAACTTTACAATTGTCACATATTTATTACCACATGTGTGTAAATAATTCGGCAAAATATTAAACTTTCTTTGAGCCAGTTAATATTCACATAAACTACGTACACACAACTTTTATATTATTTCAAATAAATTAATTTAGGTAAGAAGGGTTACTTTGGTAACATGTTGCTTCAAATCTATTTTAGAAAATTAGTAATTCGAAATAAAATATTAAGCACCAAAATTTGAAATTGATTCTCTTTATATCTTATATTTTTTTAGCGAAAAAAGTTAAATTAAATTAAATTCAGTAACCCAACGCTGCAGCATCCAAAATCGAGCGCTCCAACGCTGAAACACTGTACAGGCAGACGTTCAACCCATACGCAACTGATTAAATGACAATACCCCATTCTAAGCAAACTTTTTTTCAATGAAAAATTTGTCCTTTTAAGTATCTTTTGCAGGCTTTCTTAGCATCAGAAGTGGAAGTGTAGTTTGGATTGGATATGATAATATTGCTGCTATTGCAATGACTCATAACTTCTCGAAGATCGAATACCCAATGACCCTGTAGTCATTGTTGTTCCCTCAAGTCCGAATTATCACCTCTCATCCGCACATAATCAACTATTGAAGCTACCCTTAATTTAAGAAATTTATAATCTAATTCTTGATTTATAAAACCCAATCTCTCTCACTTTATCTATAATTATATACACGTAATATCAATTCCCAATACAGTATAACGTGATCTTGGGACCTTAATTCTATCATTACATGTTTCTATGAGATTCAATTAATTCACAAAATATCAAAAACAAAAAACAAAGTGGGCTGCCTAATTGATTCTCATATAAAAATCGATAAAATTCAAACTTTTGAAGTTTGTATCCTTTAATCAAACAAAATTTGTTTCTTGATCCGAAAAAGAAATCCAGTTTTCCAAAAAAAAAATCCAAAAATTCTAAAATTAAATTTCCAAAATTTCTTGATTTTGAATTTTATATCTAAAATTCGCATCCTTAAATTGTAAAACATAATATATGAATTTCAACCCTAAATTTTTTTTATTGTCAATGATTTAACATGGAATCGGCTCGATACCACTTGTTAAACTTTATGAAACTTTAAACTTTAGAACTTGAAAACCTAATTACTTTATTATCAATATCCTCCATGCATCGAGAAAATTAATACTTTATTGCAAAGATCTTAATTACTTAATTCTTTAGGAATAATTCTTTAATATTGGATCTTGAATCTTAATTATTGGTTCTTTTAGTTTTTGAGCTCTTGATCTTGATTTTGGCTTTTTGCTACATAAATTTGACTTTCTTGTTTTTCGATTTAATTGCTCCAATCATTCTTCTTGATTTTTGTTTTTTTCAATCCTTATTTTTGATTGTGAGTTTTTTATCTTCCTCTTCAATATGTTTTCTCTTATATTCTTGTGTTAATGGAATGACACAAAAAATGAGAAGTTGCATATGAATAGAGATCATAACCATATTTATAGTTTCCACATGTATTGGCACATCGTCAAATATAACCCTAATAGATCCTATCTCTACACATAATTCAGCCAACACTTGCCCAACAATTTAATTCTTTATGGAGAAATACTATCCTTCAAAATTAAGATATTAGAATAATACCCTATTAACTAATTAAAATATTTAATTATGTAATTAATACGTTCTAAACCCCCAAAATCACAAATTCTAAACTAGATTCACGATTTCGGGGAGCTCTTAAAGAGAAACACTCCTCCTCAACCACGAATCCGCCGACTCCGCTTCAAGTTGTAACTATGTGATTTTGGACTAACTTGTGTTCTCTGTTGTTTTTTACCCCAATATAGTAAAGATCTGTGGTGAAAAAGAGTTGAATCTACTGTTCAGATTTCAAAATTGGAAGAGGGAAAACATTAGAACATTGAACAATCTTCAAATTAATGTCAAAGCCTTATATATCGAAGGTAAACTTTGAATCTTATCATTTAGGTGGCAGATAACCGTTGTGTTGAGTAACGGGAAAAGGTATAAAGCTTGTTTCATATTGTCAAACTAATACTTTCCCAGGTAGATTGAGTGGATTTTCTTTCAATACAAATTTCGTAGCTTTGCATTGTTATGTTGAAGTTTCTGTCATTGTTGTACCTTGATTCTAGAAAATTTCTGGAACTTTAGTACAAGTTTTGAAGTTTTTTCAACTTTGCTATGCATTAAAAAGGCACTCGGCACGCATTGAGAAAACTTAATTAGACTATAGATTAAACTGTATAACGGATAAAATTTGTCAAATCCCGCTTTTGATGTAAATTGTATCTGGATTATTATCAGTCACTAGTATAGTTTCAGCCTAATCACATAAAATAGGAGGCATAGATTCAAGAAATTTCTATTGTGGCTTTCTTTGAGTGATTTCTTGTAAAACGTGATGATAGTGTATATGGATTCAACTTCTTGGCTAGGCACATATACAAGATGATATGAAAAGTAGCCATCAATTGTTCTGCAAAATGCTTCAGTCACATTCTAACACTCAAATTCTTGATTAACGGCATCCATTTGCAAACGCTGAGACAGCTACCATGTTCCAGGCTCCAGCCAATCAACTTTCGCGCGCTAAAGCCTCCATTAGGTATTGTTGCTACAATTGTTGTGTACTATAGAATCAAGTCACCGTCGTAAAGGTTGTCACAGTATGTTTAAGGCCATCGACAGCTACAATTGAGGCAACCATAGGCTGCTCCATCTAGTTCTGTAAATGGGTTGAAGTGATTCCAATTTTATCACCTTTATTCGGACACAAGTTTGTCATAGGCGGGACAATTTTTAATCAGGCTACAATTTGATCTTTCTTTATTTTAACAATGCAACTGTGCATTAACCTTTTAGATGCAACAAGATCGATGGTAGAAAATAAGGAAACATGGCATTCCAGCCTGCAATTACCATTAAGAGCTAATTTCTCTAGTATATAGTTATTTGAATATCTCCAAATTGATTTCTTGTGAGTTCTTCTGTTTAATTTTGTCAAGATCTTATTTTGTTAGGATCTGCTTTTATTTTCATGTTCTTGTGGTTTTTCGTATTTAAATGAATGTTTAGATGCCTAATATTACTTGATGAATTTGTTTTGAATGGGGATTCTGTATTTATGTTTTAAATGTGTAAGGATTATGAAAGTGAAATGTTGCAATTTGTAGTTATCATTCAATGAATCTTGTATGGGGTGCTTGCATATACATGTTTTCAATGAGTAAATCCTCTTATAGTTTCATAATAGTTTATGAGTTGTAAAGTTATTGTAGGCTAACTAAAGAAATTGAATGGACTTGATGCATTGTATATTTTAGAATATGAGCATTTAACATTGTGATTTCTAATAAATCAACATTTGCATAATAGTTTTGGTAATAAAGAGTTTTTGAAGAGAGAAGCACCTATTTTTGTTTTCTAGCAATTTTGATTGAATTCTGGTTGGAGATTAGAGAGAGAATTGGGGGTTGGGTAAGAAGAAGAGTTGTGAATGAATGGTTCACTTTTTCGATTTGTGTTTTGTCATTTTTTCGAATCTTTTCGATTGTCGTTTTGTCACTTTTTCGAATGTTTGCATTTTTTTTTACTTTTTGTCACTTTTCTGAACGTTTGTTACTTTTTTAGTGTTTGTCGCTTTTTTCTATCACTTTTTTTTTATTGTTTGTTACTTTTTTTTCTGTCACATTTTTAGTGACAAATATCATATTGTAATAAAAGTGATATTATATGTCTTTTTTTATTATTATTAAAAAGTGACATTACACTTAACTTTTTTTATTAAAAAGTGATACAATGTAACTTTTATTAAAAAGTGATACAATTCATCCAAAAAAGTAATCGGGGTTTCGTCACTTTTTTATCTGTTTATCATTTTTTTTTTTAAATTTCTGTCACTTTATTGAATTGATTCTAAAGTTTTGATTGGTGTTCTATCACTTTTTTTTAGTCATCACTTTTTTAATTTATGTCACTTTATTAAATTGAATCTAAGTTTTTTATTAGTGTTTTGCCACTTTTTGAACGTTTATCGCTTTTTGGAATTTGTGTGCCTTTTTATATTGTTTGTCACTTTTTTCTTGTCACTTTTTTTAGTAATAAACATCATTTTTTAATAAAAGCGAGATTGTATGTCATTTTTTTAATAAAAAAGTAATACTTAACTTTTTTATTAAAAACAACATTATGTCACTTTTTAATAAAAAAAAAATAACACGGTATTTTTTTACTTCCATAATAGTTTTCGTATAATTTTTCATAAGGCCACTAATTTTAAATGTATTTTTGTAAGTTGTCCATTTTTTATTAGATCACTTTAATTGGACTCAACTTTAAAATAGTTTTATACACAATTAATTACATATGTAGGTCCACATGACAAATTAATAAACCCAACAAAATAAATTATAATTTTATTGAAGGCCAAACGAGGCCCAAATTAGAATCTGGTAACAAACCATCCGCTGAGAAAGTTGCTGATTTTGGGTTCAAAATCAGGGGCAGATTTAGGATTGTAGAGTATTGGGGACAAATTAAGTGATAACATAAGCCCCTCTTTGGCCTCCATTTTGGGGTATTGAAAATTTTTGGAACAGTCATTTATGGGAGAATGTGTGGTAGAAAAGTAATGAAAAATTTTAAATTTGAGTGCAATATTACTTTATTTGATAAATGTGTGGTTGAAATGAAGAGAGAGAAAAAAAATAATATAATGTAATGAAAAAAAATGAGGTCAAACGGGGGCTAAATTACAGCTTCAACGTTATAAAAAATCAACACGGAAGATTATACTGCTCAAAAAAGTAATTCAAAATGATATTTATCATCAGACAAAAAAATATTACAAAAATCTTCATTTTGAGCAAACACAAAAATACCAAAAATTATTTATTGACTTAGAAAAAGTAATCCTTTAATTTAGCAAAACAAAATGAAAAAGAAAACTCACCCTCGTTGAACATTTCTCGATATCGTGTTATTTTTTCAATCTTCAATTTACACAAGTTTCTCTTCCCATAGCTTTGTTTATTCTTCAAAGTTCAAACTTAAGAATTTTTCCTCTTTTTCTTGTTTTACCGTTTACATTATATTTAAGAATGGGCAAAAAGAAAAGATTACAATGGAAGCCTAGAAAGATGAAAAGTTGGTACTAGTATTAATTTTAAATGTGCAAGTAAAATTGTATAACTAAATTTATTTAGGGTGTGTTTGATTGATATTATTTTAGAAGAATGTATTTTGGAATAGTAGATTAATGGAGAATGTGTGGTTGAAAATGAGTAGAAGAATGAGAATGAAAAATTTAATATGACTCAAACATCGGCTTAGTTTGTGGACCAAAATCTTGAAATTGAGTGTGGGGGGTAATTGACCCCACTACCCTATAGTAGATTCGTCCCTGCTCAAAAGTAAGGATGAATGATTACGACATTGTGAACACTTGGCAGTGGCACAATGCAAAGGTTTAAGTACACGTTTTGTCATGACTTTAAACAAAAGTTGCGAGAAAAATAGATTGTGCATATTTTGCGAAGTTTATTATTGGTTATAAGTAGTTCAAACTCTATTTTTATCTATAAATTCGATAAAATTCACAACTTACAATTTAATAACTTTTTTTACCAAACATGCTCATATAAAGAATCGCCGAACAAGTGTCATTATACACTTTAGAATGTAAAGAATATATACTACCTTTATTTTCCTTTTTTGTGTCACTTGAACGATGAAGGGTTTTCGCTAGGAACACTTCCAACATGCCACCTAACGTTTATTTGTGAGCATACACAAGTTTATTGAACGAACATTCTCTGGGATTACTGCTGGCCGGAAAATGAAATATGCATACACACTGGTCGGTGAGAAGGAGAGGTGGGGGTTGGTCGATTTTTCCTATGATCTTTTAGGTCTCAATGGTTGTGACCAAACTTGTGGAAATAATGAAAAAGAAGAATATGTTAATTGAAGTGACCATGTCCTTGTCATTTTGGTTTATGAATGGTGGGGTCCCTTCACATGAGTGCTATAAGAATGGACGGCATCAATGTGCATCGCTAGTTTCTCAATTTTCATAGTGATTATCGCGTGTTTGATTTCTATAGCATCTACTAGATTATGACATATATGTAGGGTTCGCTATAAATATCACAACGTTGTTTTAAGGTCAAAATTGTCACTCAACTTAAAACTTGATTAATGGAAGGTGATTATAATAATATCATAAGTTTTATTTGTTACGTTACTTTTTAATTGTACTTTCGGATAGAAGTCATATGGCCAAGATGTGTTAATTTGGTGTGTTTGATGGATATTATTGAGAAAAGAATGTATTTTAAATAGTGATACGATGAGAAATATGCAGTTAAAAAGTAAGGAAAAATTATTGATGTGATGATTTTTTTTTTTTTTAAATGAGTTTTGAAAAAATGTATTTTAAAAGAATGTGTATCGAACAGAGGCATATGTGATTAAAAAAGATGGAAACATGTGTAACTACGAGCAAATATTATGGAATGTTAGGACCCCAAAAGGAGCACCGAGAATTTTTTAAATAGGAAATTAGAGTTTTTTCCTTGAGATGAAAAATTTGCCGACTATTAAAAATTGATGTAACAAATAGAAATTGTAGTGAAAATATAACTCACCATTTATGAAATGCGATTGCGAGGTTTTTGGTGCTTTCTATTATTTTCTGACACGTAGATATTTTGTCACCGTTGATTCGAAAGACCACTAGATGCCTAATCGACTTAGTCTAGGGATCGGAAACATTTATAGAATCCACTCCACTTTCTTTTTCGAATCATTCTTCTCTCTCATTAGGGTTTGGGAAAATCTCTTGATGGTTTTTTCTTCCTTTTTTGGTCTGTAAAAATTCACAGTCTAAAGTGAATCTTTAGGTGTTCTGATTTAAGGTTTGAGTGATAATTTGAGGCGAACAATGTTATGATTTTGTAAACTGTCATATTTTTCTAGACCGAATCTTGGTCAAACAACATGACTTTCTACTTGCAATTATTCTAGCCAAAACTTGAGAAACTCAAGGTTTCATACAACACGTTCATAATAATGAATTTAGATTAAGGGCATGTTTGTGTTTTTTATTGACTAATTTTAGATGTTATCGTTTACAATGGATTGTAAAAATCAGTGTTTATTATTATTTTTTTGTACCAATTTTGGATGGTTTAAAAATCACTCAAAATCGATATAGCGCAATTTTTATTAGTTCTCTCAACCCACCAAATTGGTGGGTTTTGTCCACTTTTCTCTTGTAATTTTATCCCATATAAAATAATTATTTTCAACAAACATATTATTTTCAAAACTAATTTATAAATAAAAAATATATTGACTAAAAAAAATCATTTATAAGCAAAAAAAAATTATATTATAATTTAAAAAATACTTATAAGTAAAATATTATTTCTAAAACAAGAAAAATTACATTATAATTAAAAAAATATTTATAAGTAAAAATATTGTTTTTAAAATAAAAATACAACTAATAATACAAAAATTCAATTATAAAATATGTTACTTATAAGTAAAATATTCACTTAAAATTATTTAAAAGTATAAAATTAACTTCTAAATAAAAATATTAACTTAAAATTTTAAGTAACTATTTTTGATTTTTTGAAGTTAAACATAAACTTATATGTAAAAAGGTTACCTATAAGTAAAATATCATTTATGAGTATAAAAGTTATATGTAAGAAATTATAAATTGAAATTTTAGTGATTTTATTTGTTTAAAAAAACTTTAGAATTGGTGGATAATAAACTCTAAAATATAGGTTAGAAAATCTTAAAAATGGTACTAAAACTATTCAAAATCGATCTGCTAAAAAATGCTCAAAATTAGTACTTTAAAAAAACGCTCAAAATTGATACGTCAAAACTCTCAATCGGGCCCTAAGGGTATTATAGAGCTTTCATCAAACTAGATGGATAAGAAGTGAAATTCTCAAAGTCATGGTTAGATTCTTTTTTTCCCATATAAAAGTTGCTAATGCATATTTCAAATACAATTCAACGATGATGCAAAGAAAGCAAAAAAAAAAAATGTCAATAACTGATACCTTCATGAATGTATATCATTCATTTTGGTCGTTAAATAGATTTTTAAACGGAAAATTTTCGACGAACGCATAATGAAATTAATTATCGCGAAAAATAGAGTTTCAAGAATGAATATTTTCTTCATTGAAACTTGTATTTCTTGTAGCGGATGTGATCGCATAAGCTTTTGCATTTATTCTTTCTTTTACTTTGAATTAATTACTTGGACTTTGATTTTCATATTGATTGAATGATACGCAAATTGAGATTGTTTTAATTAAATTTATTGATTAGTAGTTACCATAAAAGCAATAAATTAAAATTCAAAATACATCGTGTTTCTTAGTTAAAACTTACACTGAATTCATACTTTTTTCTCTTTAATAAAATTTTAAGTCAAAGTCAATAGTTAATTTTAACCATACATTTCATTAACTTTTATCAAAATCTAATAAAAATATGATTTTAATCTCTACCGAACGGGGGTCAGTTTACCAATATAATTTTCTTCATTAAATAAATAATAAAAATAGAAATATTACCTTTAAAAAAGGCTAATAGTGTTAATAGTTACATAAAAATTAAGAAATAAAAAACTTAATAAACTTAATTTTAATCGGCCCCTTAATTGATTTCAAAGCATACAAACGAAATATTTTGATGGAAATCATCATCAACAACGAGATATGTTATAATGAAACTTAGAAAATAAAATTCGACGAATTTCTTTTTTGAGAAATAAGTACTGTAATAAATAAAGTTTGAGGCCCTTAATAGAAATAATCGAAGAAATTTCATTCTAACTAAAAAAAAATAGAGAAATTTTTTAATTTCAGTTTATTTCATGTTCCATTTTGGTTGTGTTATGGGGAATTAGGTAGATTTGTTGACGCTAAATGCATCATGTCCCCTTGTCCCTTGATTATTAACACAAATACATTTTTCAAAAAGTATGCTTCTTCAAATATAATTGATTTTAAGCAATTTTTCAAATATTAATCACATCTCAACAAATCGACTTTGTCCCACCATTCTCAACCAAAGCTATTCCACAAATAATTCGACAAAATAATATAATTTTCCAATATATTCAACAATCTTTGCACATGTAAACATATAAAATGCCTTTTTGAAGGAAGAAAGTCTAAGCCTATGTTTGAACCCTATTTTCCTTTTGTTGAAAATGAATTTTATAATATTGATTTTTAAAGAATGTGTAATTGTAAATGAATTTGTATTTATGTGCAAAATATTTTAAAATTATTTTATCATCACATTTATTTTTAATTATAAATTCTTAAAAATATAACATTCATACGAGAGCTTAATGAAAGAATAATGTTATTCGTAGTGAGGATTATGAGTAGTCGCATGCGTGACATATATGTGACAATTTGTTATTTGATGTATTAATATGGTAATAATTTAATACTTGATGTATCAAATAAACATTACCTCTATCTCACGTGTGACGACTTTTGATAGTCCTTGCTATGAATTGCCTTATTTTCAAACAAATGATGAAAACAATTACACTACAGGCTGTATATTCACCCTTCAGTGTTCAAACCACGCTGATTTGATTCGACCATCGGAATTATATACATTAACAAGGACCTCATTTTCAAGTTTCATTAGTCAAAAGTTGGCTACATTAGTGCACGTGGAAGTTCATCCCATGATTTTATTATTGCACTATAAGTTGGATCCAAAAGATACTTTTAAGCCACGTTTGACAAAATTTAAATAATATTTTTTTTCTCAAACTTATTTTTAAATACACATTTTCACAATAAAATATTTTACGCGTAAGTTCAAATGAACGAATGAATGCTTCTGAATATGATTCAACGGTAAAATAAAAAAAGAATTAAATTTCTTTTTCCGTTCATTACTATTTAAACTTGCTTATCAAACATGAAACGCGGTCGAGTCGAGGTCCATCCTCCAACGTTTTGTTATTGATTGTAAAATTTTTTTTATAATATATAAACAAGAGAAACGCCGATCACGTAAATCACACAATTTTTTTAGTTATGTTAGTCAAAACCTAATTTCGAGACACGAAAAGTGATAAATTAGAACGCGTAGACCACAGACCACAAGAAGTCCGAAATCAAATCAACATTTTTGCAGAACTTCAAAATTTAATGATTTGACACCTTAACAACCAAACCCATCCCTCAACACTATTTAATTGAACAAGATAGAGTCCCACCCAAACTCCTTATTCTGAAAATCAATTACGAGTTGGCATAGTTATCTTCTTCCCCAACACCAAACCCTGCTTTTCTAATCCCTCTTTGACAATTTCTTTTCCATAATTTTTTTGGAAGGGTGAGTGAATGGTTGCGGGGTTTACCAGCAGCCTTGAAAGTAAGTATTGAAAATCAAAGATACTATTGGATAAACTGCCATATGTTAGACAGAGAAAGGGGAAAAATAGTAGTATTGGTGAAGTGAAATAAAAGGGGGCCTACGGCAATCCGAAGAACTCGTTTATATGCCGCTTATCTCTCACATCCTTATCCTCTCAATCTTTTGATTTTCTCCACGCAAAACCAGTTTTGTTCCCCTCTCTGCAAAACCCATAAGTGAAATAATAATTTATTGTGATCCATTTTTATTTAATTCCTCCTTTTTCTTTTCT
The DNA here is from genome assembly GCA_019097785.1 of Fraxinus excelsior. NCBI lineage: Eukaryota > Viridiplantae > Streptophyta > Magnoliopsida > Lamiales > Oleaceae > Fraxinus > Fraxinus excelsior. Next base: position 19,625,874 of record CM032627.1, read on the forward strand.
TCTATTCTATCCTTACTGCATATTTTGAGTCTTGGGGGTTTATCTTTATCTTTTTCTTTTGAACCCTCGAGTCACGTTGTGCCTAAAGGCTACATCTTTATTCGGTTGAATCGAGGAGTTTTTTTCTTTTGGGATTTTTTTTAATCCTGTTATGGCTTTGATTTCGGCTTTCCTTGAGATTTTTCAACAACCCACAATTGGAGATATGATGATTGAGCTGATGGTGTTTATGGCTCCCATCTGGATAGCTGTTTTTGTTGGAGTTTTGGTTGGGTGGGCCTGGAAACCCAAATGGGCTAATCTGAAGGTGGATGTTCTTGATTGTACAGCAAAGAAACGAGAATCTTCTTCAGGGTCAGGAACGGTCTTTTCCCAGTTTCCTTCAATACCAAGCATGAACTCATTGAAACTACATGCGCCCAGCTGCATTTCTTCGATTTTTGATTTTGGATTTGAGAAAGATACTTCATCTCCGCCTTCAATTCCAAGTCCTGATTGCAGGTGGGTTGGGAAAGTTTTCCACTTTCTTGAAATTCTTGGAACTTAAATTTTTGTTAGTTGTTAATTTTGTCTAGTTTAGCTGATAGATAGTTAAGCTAATTCTTTGACATGATTGCTTGAACCCCTATTGAATCATTTACGAAGTTGATTATTTAATAACAAGTTGAATTCTGTGTGGTCAGTTCATCGAAGTTAGAAAAGGAAAAATCGAGTCTTGTGAATGAGGATGACCTTAAATATTTACATCAATTAGTTGAGGAAAAAGATGGAGGACCTGCTTGGATTCAGATGATGGATAGGTCAACTCCCAATATGAGCTATCAAGCTTGGAGAAGAGACCCTGAGGTAAATTTGTCTTCTCAAGTTTTCAATTTGACCATTCAGTATTGTCTTTAGGTCATGATTTGTGTTTAAATTATAAATGCCGACTTTTGTAACTAAGGAATTGCAATTTTTTTTTTTTCATTTCCTAGACTGGACCTCCACAATATCGTAGCAGAACTGTTTATGAGGATGCAACTCCTGAAATGATGAGGGATTTCTTTTGGGATGATGAATTCCGAGCAAAGTGGGACGACATGCTTGTACATGCTGAAACTTTAGAAGAATGCAGCACCACAGGGACCATGATTGTTCAGTGGGTACGGAAGGTACGAAGAGCTTTCTTTTTCGTTGCTTATGCTAATGGTTCTTTTGGTTTGTGTTTGGCGCATATTTATAAGATACTTTTCTTGTGGTGCAGTTTCCATTCTTTTGTAGTGACAGAGAATATATCATAGGTCGCCGAATTTGGGAATCAGGACGATCATATTATTGTGTAACAAAGGTAAGAGAATAGATTAATATTTTTCACATTAAAAATTTGATAATCATATGAAAATTTTGCAAAGTGGTATGAATTCCACTTTGTGGCAGTGGAGACTCGATTCTAATCCCAACAGCCACACATATTTGTGATGTATGTTGGTTTATGAAAAACCGGCAGTCTTATTTCAATTGTAGAATGCTATTCTTATTTTCAAGTGTAAAATGCTATCGGTTTGCTTTATCTGTCTATCTAACTCATCAATTGAGTAGTTTGGAGATACCACGAGTTCATCAGGATCTTTACCTACCTACAGAGTCAAATGAGTACAGTGAAGCTTACTTTCTAGGTTTATGAATTCAGTCAGCTAGAACAAACTAACTTGCAAAATGAATTCCCCAAAATCATGCTGAGTGAATTTTTATAGTTGCAGTCAAGTGATGTTGGTTTTATCTTTTCTACTAAGTAACCAGAGGATCTATCTCGGTAGAAAATGGAAAACGTGATGCTGGTTATCTCTTTTCTATTAAATGAATGTTACGTTGTCATATAAATATATCTGTGTCTAAATATACTAATAAGATTAGTAAATGTTTCTGGAGCATTTGATTACACTTTCTTGCACTTTTTGATTAGGTTCTGTGAGTTTCTCCGGGACTTGGAAACCCTCTTACCATGTTGTAGTCTTTCATCTATCCTCTGAAGCCCTATGGTCATCCAAAATTTTTTAGTTCATGCTACAAGAAGTTATCTTTAAAATTATGAATCAGTTCACTGATAAAGATTGGGATAGAATTATCTCAACAGTTTGTTTATTTAAGATTCGTTTTGGAATTGTTTGGGGGTTTTATGTCAAAAAGTATTTAATGTTCTATGTTGCTTTGCACTTAAAAATTGAAGCTGATAGTCAAGGAATATAAGATGGTAGTGGACTTGGGCATGTTCTATTTTCGGTGCTAGATAATCTTTTATCTGTGGGTCAGTCGGTATCTTCGACTGCTGGAATGGAAGTTGATGAGCATTGGGAAGAAGATATATCTTTCATGTTACTCCGACGAATTTGGAAATAAATCTTTTTTTAGCAAGTACTTTTTGCAGAAATGTTCTATAATGTGAAGTGTGAACCTAGTGAAATCATTTACTTCAGAATGAGTTAGTTTTCAGTTGCATGGGAATATAAATGCTACTTTTAACTATTTAGCAAACGGTTTATTGGCAAATAAGATGCATTTTGTGTCAGTCTGATTGTCATGTTGCATTGTAGTTTCTACATTGTTGTACATTCTTGTGAAATTATATTTTAAAGATTTATACATTCTGGGATATTCCTACTTAAACAAAGCTGCTCCATGTTATAGGCCGTTCCATGCTCTTCTCTGCCGCGTCGCAACAAACCAAGACGTGTTGATGTGTATTTTTCAAGTTGGTGCATTCGTGCAGGTATCTAACTTTCCAGCTATAGTTTCCATTACAGTTAATGCTAGGATTGCTGGCCAAGCTGCCAGATTTGTTAAATTTATGTGTTACAAAAGTTAAATGGTGACTCCTTAAAGGAATAGTACAAGAAACTGAAGAAGGTTTGACTTAATATAATTCTACATGATGGAAAATGACTTGTTCATCTGCAATTCCATACATAACCTTTCTCATAAAAACCAGATGGTTGAGAAATTGAGACCATTTTCCCTGAATCATAATAAAAAATAAAAAGTGCATGAAAAGATAGTCTTGCGGATTGATACCCGCATCGGCCACTAACATGCGTTTGTTTTCTGATGAATCAGTTGAATCGAAGAGAGATGGCCAATTGAATGCATGTGAAGTTCTACTTTTCCATCATGAAGACATGGGTATACCTTGGGAAATTGCGAAACTTGGTATCAGGCAAGGTATGTGGGGGGCTGTGAAGAAGATTGATCCAGGGTTGCGTGCCTACCAGAAGAACAGAGCGTCTGGAGCTCCACTTTCACATTGTGCTTCCATGGCTGAGATTAACACTAAAGTGAGTCCCGACACCCTTGACTCTTTGGGGAGCACAAGCACGTCTTCAGAAGTCGAAGCTCTTGATTCAGCAAGCAAGCCATCAGGAAGAAATATACCAAAGTTCCTAATTGTCGGTGGAGCCATTGCCCTTGCTTGTAGTCTTGATCGAGGTCTCTTGACCAAGGCTGTTATATTTGGAGTTGCCAGAAGGTTTGGTAATATTGGTAGAAGGTTGTAATATTGGGAAATAAGCATCGACCCATTGATGCCATCCTGGTTGGCTTGTCCAGCCAGGCGAGCAAGGAATGAGAGGCTTTAGTCCCTGCACTCCTCTGTAGAAGGAAAAATGTATTCTTTTATCTTTTATTTGAGCCTCAAGGCAGCCGGTTACAGATCAAGAAAAGATAAAAACGTTGGCATTCATTGAAAATTGGAAATTTGATGATTTACTTTTCCCCTTGTCTTTCCTGGTATATTTCAGTCATTTTGTGTGCGAATCAAAATTATCTGACCTGAGAAGTGGATTTATTACTATTGTTCCTAGTAAAATGCTGTCACAGAGTATTTGAGAAAAAAACTGGCCACCCGTTTTGTTGCATGACAAGAAAATTTACATGCTGAAGATTTTTTCCGAACTCTATTAAATAATATAGCAGTGATTTTATGGCAACTCCTTGAACTTGTAAAGTTTGATATGTTCTTTGTATGTGTTGGGTAGATATCTCCGCTAATTTAGCAACAAGATCTTCTAATGAAGATTTATTTTCAGTTTGCTGAAAATCTGGTGGTTCAGTCTGTTGTGGCGCAATTTGAGCTCCTAGATTGTTTCTCAATAGGAAACTTGGGTGATTCCTCCAGCTTGGGTAGTAAGTGTTAGGATTTTGATTGTATTGTTGTCTTTGAAAATTTTGAGTATAATTTAGATCTTCTACTGATTAAGTAAAATGACTACCCACGATGCAGTCAATGCTCTCATGATTCCATCCACAATGCTTGCATTTCGGTGTCATTGTCTGGGCTTTGTTCATCAGATCCACCTTTTGTGTCAATGATGCCCACTGTGCTGAAATTGTTGTCAAAGAATCAACTTCGAATACCTCAACAACTCTTTTTCTACTCGTCCTTTCAGTAAGCCAAGTGAACTGGTGAATGTCAGATCTCCATGATTTGGTAAACTTGATCCGCAGTTCTTTTTGCGATAGAACCCTCGCATGCGGAGTCTATATTAGCCCTGTTTATCGGATTCAAACCAATGTAGAAGCACTGTACTTGAAGCCATTTCTGCAATCCGTATTGTGGGCATTGGCGAAGTAAACCCTTGTATCATTCTCAAGCATCTGAATAGCATTTCGAGTTCAGTTGTTGGAATGTGGTAATCTCGTCCCTTAGATTTGCAATCCTTTTCAATATAAAATATTTGCTAAAAAATTTCTGACTCAATCGGTTCCATGTAGTGATGCTTCAAGGTGGACAAGTGTCTAACCACTATCTAGCTGAGTCTCTCAAGGTGTATGGAAAAAGTGTCAGTATGATTGATTCACTGGACAGCCCTAGATACTTTATAGTTGCACACATGTCAGAAATCTTGATATATGAGCGTTGGGATTCTCCAAAACTCTCCCAAAGAATTGTAACACGTTTTGGAACATATTGATCACATCAATCCTCAGGTGGAAGTTTGTCTGACTAAACGCCGGATATACTATGTTAGATTGGCTTTTCACAACCGGTGGAACCATATCTTCACCCATTAGCCTTGCATTTTCATTAAATACAGCCACATTCGGTTGTGTTGCTTCCAGATTAGCCCCTATGACTATTTAATTCGAATTTCCCTCTATCATATCTTTCTTTCTGTTTTTGGGGTGTTTTCAACAATTTTTTTCGAATGTTGAATGTTCGTTCGATCTCCGGGTTAAATTAAGCAAGATCATCGGTTCTCGAACTTCACATACAAGATTTTGAGAAAGTAAGCAAGAAACATTGTAATTTTTTTAATAAACTAAACTAAAAAATAGTAAAATTCAACTTAAAGTTAAAATTAACTAAACGTATAAAAAACAGTAGTCCCCGACAACGGCGCCAAAAACTTGATTGTTTGATTTTCCACAAGTGAACGGGATTGTGAACAAGTAATATAATGATGAATAGAGTATCGAACTCACAAAGACTATATGTTTGAACGAGTTAAATTAATTGCAACTTTAATCGAATAACAAATTTTTTGATTTTTTGATACTAATCACTAAATTATCAATTAAACTAATGAAAGTAAGTAAATGTGTTTTTCAAACATGTGAGATGTATTGCTAAGATGTTGAATCTGTTTTATTATTCCATATTTAATGTAACAATTAAAGTGACAATTTGAAATTATTCATGTTAGTCAATATTTCTAATTTAATTGAAAGCTCCTCTCGATAGCTATCAAATTTATTCATCTCATGTGACCCTTCTATCTCTCAATGAAAGATGCAAACATGATAAATGCATTAACAAGCACTAGAACACATATTGAAACTATATAAAGCATAGATATATATATCTATATCATCTATCGAACCTTACCATGTTTATTATAATTTGCTTAAATCATATTGTTTCTCTCGATAACAATACAATCCACTAACAATTCAATTGGTGATCAAGCAATTGAAAATACCGATAAAAACGATAATAAATATTCACAAATCAAATCAAATTAAAGTCAAAATAATTAATTAAAAACTAAAAAGATCGTAACAATGGTTTATTTCATCCTATCAATGTATAAAATTAGCTTAACATATCGAAATTACAAGAAATTATATTTAAGTGAAAAGATTATAATCCGAATTTTTGATAAATTAAGAAGATGAATATCGAAGTTTTGAATCTCTTCAATAGTTTCTTGATGAATTTTCACCTGCGTCTTCTCTTTTTTGCCCAAAAATCAAGTTTGAATTTTCACTTGATTGAATTCTTGCAAGTCACTTCAATTATCTCACAAAAAACTATAAATTATCCTCCTTTAATAATAATAATTTATGAATATTGGAGTATAATATACATATGAAAGGCCCCCTATGCATTCTGTTATTATGTATTTGTAGGAGTCGAATATTAGTTGAAAATCACGTCCAAATTAATTTTCAAAAGAGTTCAAATCGAATAAGAAAAGTTTCATTCACGCGCGAATTTTTTGTCTTTGCATAACAGTATCTTGGACATAACATTCTCCCCGATATCCGATTGAGGCGATTCAAAATGCGTTGGAAATCTAACTCAAAGGGATATAACTTTTCTAGAAATATAATATTTTCAATTCGGACGTTTACTATGCCAAAAATGGGTTTCATATTCATCTAAAAATGTGGAATATAACTTGTGCAATTGAAAATTGATTTTGATCATATTTCATTTCCTTTTAAATTCTAATTCCATCCAATTGTCTCCTATCAATCTTCAAAGTGTCTTCTTGTGGTTTAAATCAACTATTGAATATTTACAATTTGGTCCTCGAACTTTGAATTTTGCTATTTTTCACCAATTCTCGTTTATTTCTTTCGATTTCTCGTTCAACCATTAAATTTTACCTATATATAATATAAAATACAACAATTTAAGATTTATTTTGTTAGAAGAACTATCAAATATCGTTATTTTATTTTAGTCCCCGAATCAGTGTAAAAGAGCCCATACTGGAACTGCTTTTGCCGGTTGCTATAGTCTGTCACGATCTTGAAACCCACTTCGTATTACACCGGATGGATTGAATTTGAGCGAATATGGTTGTTAGCACACCTCCGAGTCAGGGTTTTATAACCTCAATACATCCCTAACCAACGCTGGAAAATAAGAAGGAATTTGATTTTTGGAATAATGTAGGGATTACATAGTTTTATATCTTATCTGTATAAGATCATTCCCCAGTAGGGTTTTGAGATTTTTTTGGGATCATACACGTTGGGAAGGATTTTGGGTGGATGTTTTGATTGGGATGTGAAGAGGCATGATTTTAGGTATTATAATTGCGATTAAATGTTGTGACCAATATTATTATTGTCTATATGAATTAGGTATCTTTTCACATATTGATTTTACCGTAAAAATATAGTATTTGTAGTGAAAAAAATTGTTAAAAATTAATTAAATAATAGGTATATGATGTATTTTCCACTCATCGATAAACATAATCAAAGACGCACATTTAATTAATATAATTATATTAAAAAAAAAATTGTATTACAGACAGACAGTAATCGGAGGTAATAAAAGAAAAGAATATTAATGAACCAAATTGAAGACATATGTATGTTACAAACTCTGAATCATCTAATTTCTAACTTGTCGAAGCAACGGAGAACAATTCAATAAGATACCATGGTTTCAAAGCAGTTTAATCCATCCAACTCCGGTGCAAACCGAGCACCCTTTGCCGGCTGCGGCTGTGTTTTCCTTAATTCTTCCGACTTATTACCACTATCTCTTTGTTCGCCGATGTTTCGTCTTCTTTCCGTAATTAGCTGATTCTTTTGCTTTTGCGAGGGTTCTGGACAAAACACAGATGTCCTGACCAATTGGCCAAGGAATTCAGCAGACAAGGCATCGAATGAACTGAATATCGAATTCATGGTTTGATCGAGATATTAGTTTCTTGATGAATATTCGAGAAAGGATGGAGGATATACAAGGAGGGATAGTTTCATACCTATTTATACAGGAAGGTGGAAAAATCTTGAAAGAAAAGAGGAGGGCAACTTCTGAGACAGTTCACGTTACGTTGGACTGAATTTGATTTGGCTTTTACCATAAAATAAGGAAAAAGATCTGTCTCAGAAACCGTATCTGACCCTTTCTCGTGGCTTGTAGAAATGATCAACTTAAGCCGCTATTTGACCATTGAAATACAAATATCGAGTCAATTTTCTTTAATGGTAGGCTGCAACCTCCACCGTCTAACCTAGCTATCGTATAGTATAGTGGAGATTAAAATTGATTTAATCTACTTGTACAAAAATCGTTGACACCTTCGTTGACAGAATGCCACATGACGGCCCCCTATTGGGGGGCGCCTGCGGCGGGGGCCCGCATCAGGCGCCCCCGATAGGGGGCCGCCATGTGGCATTATGTCAACGAAGGTGTCAAAGATTTATGTATAAGTAGCATGATCGATTAAAATTAGGGGCTGTTCGGTACGAATTAAAATCCAATTAAAATTAAAAATATAGTCGTTATTGGGTCTCGCTTGTATAATAAAAGTCAACAATAACGGTTAATTTTTCAATTTTAATCTGATTTTAATTTCTACCGAACACGCCTAGATTTTAATAAATTCTGATAAGATTTAATGAAATATTTGATTAAAAAATTGTGGGATCCTTAAAATATATATTTAAAATTAATTATTCAATTTAATTTAAATTAAAATCTAAAAGTTAATCGGTACCAAGCATGACCTTAATTTCCACGCCATTTCTTCCTCTTAGACAAAAATGCAAGAAAAGGAGTTCCATCGTATAAATGTTCATTGGATACTAATGGAATAAAAATCAATCCATCATACACTCGAGAAATTAGAATCTATATTGTTTATTTGATCAATAAATTACGAAATTAGTATTAATAAAGTCGAATGCTGTCAACTCTAGACCCGACAATATGCACGTGAGGGCCCGACCCAATTTAACCAGACGACATGGCATGATCTCACGTATCAAGTCCAACCAATACTCGACTAAGGAAATCCTAATACATTTCAATTAAAGTAATACTATTTAGCATGTTAGTCCATCGACACTAATATGATATTAAATGAGAGATAATTAAATAAATAATTTAATTTTACTTTTCATTGAACTTATCATTTAATGTAAAACGAACGGATGTTTTAACATCGATGATTTTAGATATCATTATTCTTTCAATTAAGGGGCCGTATTCACATTACAACCCATTCATATGGAACCCTTATCGGTGTAAGAATTTTCTTTTTACAGAAGTTGTACAGACAACATACACATGATGAGGTCAGCACAATATTTTTTTTTAATACATGTGGGACCTGGCCCCTTGTGTGGGGCCTGTAAGATCCCTGTGAAAACTCTTCCTAAAAGATTACTTGTCAATCCTTAATTATTGACGGAATGAAAAATATTATTTTATTGAATAATGTGTAGTTAAAAATGAGTAGAAAAATGAGAATGAAAAAAATAATGTAACTGGAACATGACCTACTAAAAGATTAGTTAACTAGCCGTGCCCCGCAAGTCGCGCGTTTGGACTGCATCGGATGGACTTTAGACGTTCCTTGCTGGTGCATAGCTGTAAAGCGAAAGAAATAAGGGTGGTAGGGTCCACAACATGCAAATGGCTTTGGAATTCGCAATTAATTAGTTAGGTATCGGAAACGGGACAAGTGACGTATGGGCTGGCACATGAATTGTTTTAGTCACGCGTATGGGATTGTCCAACGAAAACATTTGCTGTAACACGAAGGTTTTGTCATGACATAGAACAGAGGGAGATGGATATGCTATTAAAAATCAACTTGAATTTGTCCAGTTCTTCGATCTTATGTGGTTCGACAATTTGTGCATCAGCCGCAATCTTCAATTTATTGTTGATAACAGCTTGATAATAAAAATATTGGTAATTTTTTATGTTTCTTTTTTTTGTAGAAAGTGACGAGTACAATTTAGCATGTGTTTAACGAACATTAATTGATTAAAGAATGTGTGATTGAAAAATAATCAAAAAATTTAAATTTATGTGTAATATTATTATTAATTTTGTGATTTTAAAGAATTTTTAAACGTAAGTAATTTTTTATTTAAGTAACTTTTTATATTTTATAAGTAAATTTTTTGTCTTATTACTTTATAAAAAAATCTTTACACAAAAGTAATTTTTTTATCTTTTTTTTGCATATAAATAAATTTTTAGTTGGTATATTTTTATTTACAAGTTCGTTTTGAATAAACTATGTTGGTTGGAAATAATTATTTTATAAGGGTAAAATTATAAGATAGTATTAGGAACGGTAAAAAATCGTCAATTTGGTAGGTTGAGAGAACTGATTAAAACTATACTGTACCAATTTTTGGAGATTTTTAAATCATTCAAAATCAGTGCAAAAAAAAAAACTAATAAGCATCAATTTTTTTTTTCTTAACCTCTCATAAATAGTGCCAACCAATCAAGTTAAAAAAAAAAAAACTCCCAAACAGGTCCTTAGAGGTACTAGCACCCCAATCTACCGTTGTTACTCCAGGGGTCTTCGAGAACCTCCGCTACGTTGACTCAACTATTGAGTCGACATAATTCGTAACTTTTGTTGTGGTTTTTTTCTTTCAAAACATCTACTTCTTAATCATCTAAATTATTAATAAGATATTTAATTTTATCATAAGCGCAAGTATATTTAAATATTAATAATTAACATAATATAAATGTTTTTTTTTAATCGCAATAATATACAATATAAATTTATGTTTTTTTTTTCGAAAGCATAGAGATCATTGAATATACAAATATTCCACAAATATGATATATAATATAATAAAAACCCTTTTATAAAATAGAATTATTTGAATTTAACATATCTAAAAACCTTTATGAATATTATATAAATATTATGAACTATTATTCAAATTTGAAAATTTTAGATAACCTTAAATACTTGAAAGATCTCATATTCTTAATAGATGTAAACTTGAATTTTTTAATACTTTAAAAATTGACAATTTTTTTTTTAGTCAATTCAAAATTCTTTACTATTCACGTAGCTATTTCTCAATAATAAATCATTGAATCTTGACCTTAATCGTTAGGTGAATCTGGACAACAATTACTCGTGAACTTACTATCCAATTTTCATGACGATTGGGATACGACATACGAGATTGAGATGTCAATATTTGATTATAGTTGCACGTATTGTCTAGATTCTGTGAATTTTTTGAACGGTTGATTTCGAATTTCCTCTTTTTTTTTTGTTTTGTTAAGCCATTTCGTGTGGTAATGTATTACTCCCTCCCATAAAGATATGATTGTTTCCATTTTTACTCATATTAATAAAGTGTAATCAATATAGTTAGAAATATAGATTTTACTTATATTTTTCCTAATATACTTTAAATTAAATAATGATTTACATAGGAGCAGTTTATATTTATTATAAGCCACGTTCAATAGGAACATATTAGAAAATTAAGAAATCAACCACACTCTTAATAAGAAAAGTGATATATAATATAGGATAAACAAAAAGGGAAAGTAAACTTATTTTTATGAGATGAATGAAGTATAAAACTATAGAGAAGAACAAGAAATAATAATTTAAATATTTTGATAAGGTTAAATAGTTAATAATTATATTATCTCATAAATTTCGCAACATATTTTAATTATATAAAAATATGTAACCTCTCTTTGATTGAGATTAAAATCAGAATTTTAGTAAATTATGATAAAAACTAATGAAATATTAAATTAAAAATTATGAATTCTACAAAATATATTGTTGTATGAATGATTGACTTTGACTTAACGAAACATAGACTTATAATATTTAGAGTGTGTTCGAGCTATATTATTTTGGAATAGTAGATTGATGGAGAATGTGTTGTTGAAAAAGAAGGAAAAATTATTGATGTGATTGGAAAATATTATTTTATTAAAAAATGTATGATTAAAAATAAGTAGAAAAATAAAAATAAAAATTTTATTACGTACCAAACATGGCTTACAATTTTTTTAAAATGTTATTGATGGTTGCTTTCAATCCTACTAGGCACTTTGTCATGAAATTTTCCAAATACCCCGAAAATCGAGGCGTCATTTTCCATCTCCAATTGCAAAATGGGCCCTTTTGACACGCGTCACAATATTAGTGGAAGCAATAACGTAGGATCTACGTGGCCTATTATGTCATCTATCGGCGGAACTATAGCTAAATTTAAATCGGGTTAAATATGGAAAGCGTGTAGTGATATTTGGGCCCGATACCCGCTCGGTACCTTATGATATAAAAACCGGAGACGAAACCCGAACCATAATGAAGAGATTAAAATATTGTGGAGATAGAGAAGAGGGCAATAGAACGGAGGCGGGTCGAGATCCGGCGAAGGCACGTCGTCGGTTTTCATCCACTGCATTCACACAGATCTACGCTTCGCATCATTCAACGTCTTCTAAATGAAAGGTCCTTGCACTCTCGTCGCGTCGGTGGTCGCCGCTTCCACCGCTGCGCTCTCCTCACGTGCCGCCGGTGGCCGTGATGCAACATTCAATTCTTCCTCCCGTCAGGTAATTCTTTGTCTGTCTTGTGTTTGCATTAACAAAAATCTTCACGATTTACATGACAATTTCATTTTTTAAGATTTATTTGCTAATTGATTGATTCTTTAATTTACTAACCCGATCTATTCGATTTTTTTGGAGACTTGTAACATTGTACAATTTCTAACAATTCTATGTCTGTCGTCGGTAATTCTCTCAGAAATATCTTCGATTTGTTAGGAAATGTAAATTTATTCATCCTTTTACATTTTGATGATCAGCTAGAAGTAATTTTAAATTTGTTTCTGTTTAAAGCCTTTTTATTAAATTTGCGCTATCATTTTCTTCTTTGAAGGCTACACAAACAAATTCATTTATCGCATCGTCGGAGAGGAATAACTTTGCGCCGAGGTTCGATGGGTTGAGGTTTATAGAGACACTGATCACTGCCCACCGGTGACCGTAACTAATTGTGATTGTGGTTTGGTTTGTAAGATTGGAAAGAGTAGCAATTTGCATTATAAGGCTATTTTTATCTTGCGTTTGTTCGTGAAATGTCATTGATTTTAATTGGTTTCTTCTGCTGGGAAACTAGAAAAATGAGCGAGGTCTAGTATGTAATATTTTTTTTCCCGTTAAAAATTGTTAATTGGTTATATTGTTTCTAAACTATGTTCAACTCATAGGAAGGAAGTTTTCCAAGGTATTCCACCTCCCCCCCCCCCCCCCGAGGTTCAATGTTTCATGTAAGATTGCAGCGATTTTATGAAATCTATCTCTCGCCCTTTTGATTTGTGTTTAAATTTTCAATTTTGAGTTAATTTTCACTTTGTAATTTTGTCAGTACGTTTTAAATAAAGTTTGTAAAAACGTGTTATATTTTTATTTTTTAAAATTTTATTTAACCGTCCGTTTTCCATATTATGAATGTTATCTGAATTTTCACTTAAAAGTCTCAAAACGTCGAAAATGTGTATTGGGTTTTATGTTATAAATTTATCATTATTTTTGAAAAAAAAATGAATTTCCTGAAAAAATAAGATCAAACGTGTTTTTACTGTTTTGAAAAATAAAAAATGTAAAATGGTTGGAAAATAAAAAATAAAAATAAAATTTACGGAATATGTTCGAATTATACCGCCACACCAGATTTTGTTGGTGAATAACCCAGCCCCTGAGAATTACTAAAATGTAAGATTAAAAATATGGGAATTGCACAAAGTTGCAAAAACAAGTTTAAAATTTACCGTGCTCAATTAAGGAGAGCTTCTGGAAACTATTGACAAAGATGTGTAAGAGTAAGAGATAAATTCTAAGAGTAAGGACAAAATATTCCCCGTGCGCTATGAGTAAGAGATCAAATCTAATAGTTTCATTGATTTTGATTTTTGTAAGTATGCCTATTCGTATTTGCTCTCCAATTAAAGATGCATCTCTATATTCTGCTACTAGGAAAGTGAGGTCCCGCACGTTGGTGGATGGAAACATTTTACGTGCTATTAATTATTCTACGAATTCCATGGCCGAAATATAGTGGGATACATGTTACACCATAATTTTGATTCAAAAAAGGGTTTTCAAGAATAAATTTTTTCTTCCGTTTCAAATGACACCATGTGAGTAATCAAAATATTGAACAATTTTTTTCGTGTGATGCGGTTATTGTTACACAACCTTGAACAATACAACATTTTTCAAGCTAGCGTCTGTTTATGTGCCATTCTTCTCATATTTTAATAAAAAATTCGAACATTGGAACAGTAATTTGCAACCAGTCCAACCACAATATCTGACAATCTCACAGTAGATCTCTTCTTCGATACATAAATCTCTAAAATGCCCTACTTCAATAGATTGAATGCTACAATTAGAGGGCAAAATGATATTTTCTTCAAAATTCTTAATTAATATGTGAGAAAGCGGTTAATGAAAGCTGCAATCTTTGTCCCCTTCATTTGTAAAACGTTTGCATTTTTCATTATAATTCGGTAAAAAATGCCTTCCAGACAAGGGACTAGATAATACTTGGGATTATGAACGTGCCACGGAATATTTTACTTTGATTATCTAACATTTACATGAATTGATAACGATTTTGTAGTGGTTTAAGTACTTGGGAGGGCTTTTTGGGTGCGTACAAGCACTCTTAGAAAGTCAAAAACAAAAAAGTTATTCTGTATAAAAAATTAAAATTGCAATTGTTTGCTTTTATATAAGTGCTTTAAGTGATTGGAAGGAGGTTGATTGTTTAAAATGTTGTTAAAATCTCAATTTACCAATTTTTTTTTTAGATCCATGAGCATAATTAATCAATTAAAAGCAACAAATCATTTATTAATTGTTTATAGACGATTGAGTCAATTAATCCATAATCCAATTTCACCCCATGTTTAAATACCACAATAAATTAATAGTAGATAAATAAGAACATCAAAGATGATCACAGGAAAAAAAAAAAAAAAAAACCCTTCACAAATAATTCAAAAACTATGGGTCCAAGCCAATAAAGTTCACTATAGATAAATTGACTAATGGTACAACCCAGATTTGACTAACTTTTAGTAGTCCTTGACCTACTCCCTATAATCACCAAGGAACTCATGGACGCTGTGCTTCTGCACTAGCTCTTGACCTTCTAAAATCGTTTAGCTCCCGTAGATCACCAATAACTCATCGTTTGTGTCCTACCGGTACTTCGATTTCTTTTCTTGATATTTACCACCTCAATAGATACTTTGGAAGTAGGTGATTTGGTGTTTCAGCATTAGATTTTTCTGTGTTTTGATCTTTGGTTGAATATAAAATGCTATAGCTCGATCAACAAACTATGTGTTGGATGAATTTATGAATTGATTCTAGAGAACTTTAAATGTGTTGTTTGATCTTTAATAATATGTTCTCTATAATGAAAAAATGATTCAGCCCATATTGGGACGTTCAGGGGGATATATATGGGATAGTGTTTGAGATGATTTTTTTTTGAAAAATCAGTGTTTTACGCAAACAGGAATTTCTAGATCGTGACCCATTGCTCAAGCACTATCCGGCGCTAGGCGAGCGGCGAGATCACTACTTTTACCGCTCGAGCGCGCTAGAGAGTTATTTCTTCATTCAACTTAGGACTCTATCAACCACAAACTATTTTTGCTATTTGACTTTGATTATAACTTGATTAATTTCTAATACAAATAATAAAAAAAAAACATGATTTTGACTTAGGAAATTGCTAATTACAAATATAGACTTAACAAAATCAATGTTTAATAAATTGTCAACTCAAAAGGATGTCATCAATAATGTCAAAGTTAACGTAAATGTAACGAAATTATTTGATTAAAGCTCATTTTGAAACAATTACCTTGTCTGAATCTGTACATGGATTAAAATACTACTTGCTCATTTGGACATTGTCCGCCTCCACATACAGAAACGTAATATCCGTGCATCCACATGGTTTTATGGATACTGCCCTCAACTGTTATACATAAACCCAATCGTGTCACAAAATTCATAAAATAACAAATTACATAATCATGCTATGTGCACAAGAATAAAGTCACTTGTTCAAACTAAAAAATAGATACAGTACAAACAGACAGATTGACTGACTAGGCAGTGTATGTATGAAGGTTTTTTTTTTTTTTTTTTTTTTTCAAACTGACCAATTATATATGGACATGTGTCCCTTCTATATTTGAGTATGTTCATGTAACATGATTGCTTGTGATATTTTTTCTATGATAAGGTGAAACCAAATAAATTTGGTCGTTAAGGGTTCTCAAAATATCTTTTATTTTCATGTAAAGTTTCAGAAGATGTTGATCGTATATTTATTTTCCGTCAAGTAAATAATAGGCATAGTTGTATGACCATTAATTTACAAGTGGACGGCTATATGCAAGTGCAATTATGTTTCATATACAAAAGCAATTTCCACGGAAAACTCATAGAATACTCACGTAAGTGGGTCCCGTGCATAATTTTTATTTTTTAATACACGATGGGGTCACTCACGTGATTATTTTGGTGAGCCCCTATCAAAATAATTTTTATATATGGGCAATAATTGATGCAAGTGGGACGATGAGTGCCGAGAAATCACCAACGGAAGAAATGAAAATAAAATCGGGGACGTGAAAATCTAGAGAAATAATTGGTCCGTATTACAAAGTTTAATGTGGACGGTCCATAAAATTTAGTTTTTAAGCTTTTGGCATTTACCTAAGTTGGGACCAAGCCTGGCCCGTATAAACTTAATCATACCGACGTCGAATCGCTCAGGAAAAAAAATCTTTAACCCCTTCATTCAAATCATGCCCTTCATAATTCATTTCATGTCAAATCATCTTTGCCGCGAAACAATCTCCATCCTCCAAAGCCACGTGTCATTGTAGGGTCCACTTGCACGCACTACAAATGAGGACGCTTCACTGCATTGCAATTCACAGCACAGCACCAAACCATTACCATTTGCACATACAGCTCTCTCCGAGTTTGCTGAGACCTGGTAAGAATTCTGTTTACTTACTGATTTTCGGTAGATTTTTGGGTTGCTAATTTTTCTTGCTTTACTTAACTGTATTCAGAAAATTTATGCGATTTTTCTTAGTCTTAAGCTTTTAATAGACTGATAATTGAGCTGTTGTAGTAGATTATTCTTTCTGTTTTTTTCTTCCTTTTCCTCTCTGCTGATAATTTGGCTATTGTTTCACTTATCAGTTCTACACGGTTTTCGTGGTTTCACTTATCAGTTCTACACGGTTTTCGTGGTTTTGGATGTTCTGTGCCAATAATATAATTGCATAGAGGTTAGGTAATCTTATTTCTTTTCTCTGTGCGAGCTCTGAACTGGTTGGTATGATGAAATACTGTTCTTTTGACTGAATTCAATCGGAAACAGACTATATGTAATAATTAATTTTATAGAATTATGAACTGTTAATTGGAACAATATTCCTGAGCTGGATAAGTTTATATTTGTATTTGATTTTTCCCTTTCGTTCATTTTTTCTATATAAAAGAGAATAAATCATTAAATCCTGTAATTCCAACTTTAACGAGTATTACTGCTAGTAAGAAACACTTTTTGTTGATATTAACTTTTCTGTTTAGTAAAACCAACCTTCTGTGGTTCCTAAATTATTTCTAACACGAAGTTAAATCAAATCTGAGTTTCGAGAATAAAATTTTGGTGTAGAGGAATTAGACACTAATATTGTACAAATACTTGTTTGATGTAAGTGACAATATGTGTGGTATGTAACGAATTCAGGCAAGGCACGTGTTTTTTTTCTGGAATTCCAAATTTAGCTACTGGGTTCGACTCTGTGGAATTTGAAGTCTTGTATTTAAGCTAAATGCATGTGTTTGCGGAAGTAGAAACCTCTAGTTTAGTTTCTGTTGCATTTGTACTAATAGCTGTTTTTCTCTCCTTGGTTTAGAGCCAGGTGTCGACTATGGCAACTGTAGCCGCTTCACACTTTGTGTCACATGTCCACGGAGGAACAACTTCAGTTGAGAGTAAATCAAACTTGGCAAAGTTAGGCCTGAGAAACCAAATTGTGACCCACAATGGGTTAAGATCGATTAACACGGTTGATATGCTCCAATTGACAATCAATGCAAAAGTAACTGCAAAGCAATCCAGAAGCATGGCAAAAAGACTCAATGCTGATGGATCATCTGGAACCATCATATGCGGGACAGGGATGAACTTGGTCTTTGTAGCAGCTGAGGTCGGTCCATGGAGCAAAACTGGCGGGCTAGGTGACGTTCTTGGAGGGTTGCCACCAGCCTTGGCAGTAAGCACCATATCACTTCTTGTAAAACACAAATGAATTAGATATTTTTTAAAGAAGAATTATTTATGAAGAACATGGACAAGTAGCTAGTTTGTAGGATGATTTTTATTTTTTTCCTAGTTAACATGATCACTGCTTTTATTTCATAGGCCAACGGGCACCGGGTGATGACTGTGTCTCCGCGTTATGACCAGTACAAAGATGCTTGGGACACTAGTGTGCTTGTTGAGGTAAACTGGGAAAATGTCATGCATTTTTTGTTCCTTTTTCTAGACTCTAGAGGTATAATCAAATTAAAACATTTTACTGCAGATAGAAGTTGGAGGTAGAACTGAGATTGTTCGCTTTTTCCACTGCTATAAACGTGGAGTCGACCGTGTTTTTGTTGATCATCCAATGTTCCTGGAGAAGGTGTTAATGCTGTGAATTTATAGTGTTCAAATGGATAGCCAAATTGTATTATGTGGACAAGCTTGACTTGATTCTTACTTTTTATCTTTGTACTTCCACAGGTTTGGGGAAAAACTGGATCGAAGATTTATGGTCCTAATACTGGAACAGATTACAAGGACAACCAACTACGCTTCTGCTTGTTATGTCAGGTGAATTTTGCTGTAGTTTAATGCCGCGAAAAATTCTCAACCACTTGTATCTGTCAGGAACGAAATTTAGGTTTTAAGAATGCTAACTGGAATCTTGTTGTGGCATCTCTCATTGTTCCAAATTTGTGAAAACATATGACAATTAAGAATTTAAACAGCAGCAAATATTTCTGAATTATTTTGGTGGTTTTCGCTTTCAGGCAGCTTTGATGGCACCGAGAGTTCTGAATTTAACCAGCAGCAAATATTTCTCAGGGCCATATGGTATTTGAAAAGGCATATTTAAAAAGAAAAGAATCTGCTTAACATGTGAAAAAAAATGAGATTGGTAACTGTATTTGATCTTTCTTATCCACAGGGGAAGATGTTATCTTCATTGCCAATGATTGGCACACAGCTCTGCTTCCATGCTACTTAAAGACCATTTACCAATCTAGAGGACTCTACATGAATGCCAAGGTAAGATGCATATTATTTGCTCAACTACACATCACAAGAAAATGTTACAGAATTAAGCTGGTATTTCCATTCTGACGTTGGCTGAAATTGTTACAGGTTGTTTTTTGCATCCACAACATTGCATATCAGGGAAGGTTTGCATTTTCCGACTTTCCTCTTCTCGGTCTGCCTGACAGCTACAAAAGTTCCTTTGATTTCATTGATGGGTATGAGTGACGACCTATAGAATTGGCACAAAACTGAAGAATTTGTTGATTACTGGTCAAGTTTCTGAACATGCGTGGATGTCATTAATGGTTGCAGGTATGAGGAGCCGGTAATGGGAAGGAAAATTAACTGGATGAAGGCTGGAGTTTTAGAATCACATCGGCTTCTAACAGTGAGCCCTTACTATGCCCATGAACTTGTTTCTGGAGTTGAAAAGGGTGTAGAATTGGACAACATCATTCGCAGGACTGGCGTAACTGGCATCATAAATGGCATGGATACCCAAGAGTGGAATCCTTCAACTGATAAATACATTGATGTCCACTACGATAGCACAACTGTAAGAACTTTATACTTCTTAGTTCTTACCATGCAGGCTAAGAAAAGAGAGATTTTGGAATATAATTTTCACAACCTTTAAGTAACAATTTAGAGTCCTCTGGCCTGAAAAGCATTTACATGTATGGATTACAGGTTATGGATGCGAAGTGTTTGTTGAAGGAAGCTCTTCAAGCCGCAGTTGGATTGCCAGTGGACAGGAACATTCCTGTGATTGGATTTATTGGAAGACTCGAAGAGCAAAAAGGCTCAGATATTCTCACTGCTGCCATTCCTAAGTTTATTGGAATGAATGTGCAGATAATAATACTTGTAAGTTGTAAATGAAATCCTTAAACCTTCATGTCTAGGTGTCTGTTTTGACAGAAACAGAGATTGAACTAAATTGACAAGTTCTGTTCTATCAGGGAACTGGCAAGAAAAGATTCGAGCAACAGATTAAACAGCTCGAGGTGTTGTATCCTGATAAAGCTCGAGGAGTGGCAAAATTCAATGTTTCCTTGGCTCACATGATCATTGCTGGTGCCGATTACATGTTAATCCCAAGTAGATTTGAACCTTGTGGTCTCATCCAGTTGCATGCTATGAGATATGGAACTGTAAGGACATTAGAATATTGTAGCCTTTGTTTGGCTGAAGTTTTTTCACTTCACAAATGTTTAATTGTGATTTTATTTGTTCGACTTTGATCTGTTTTTAATATTAAAACTGTGTGAACCAGATACCCATCTGTGCCTCAACTGGTGGTCTTGTTGACACTGTGAAAGAAGGATTCACTGGGTTCCAAATGGGAGATTTCAATGTTGAAGTATGGAATTCAATATTTTCTCTCCATTCATAAACTGTGAGAACGTATGAACTACTTTCACTATAGGATACTAAATGAATCCTCTTTGTATGATCAGTGTGCCAAAATCGCCCCTGCTGATGTGCTGAAGATAGTTGAGGCTGTCGGCAGAGCTCTAGCAGTCTATGGTACACTTGCTTTCAGAGAAATGATAAAAAATTGCATGTCACAGGATCTCTCCTGGAAGGTAGGCATTTAACGAAGCTTCTGTATAGGAACAAGTGTGGAATGAATATTTTTCCTAACTCATTGTCCTTGTATAGGGCCCTGCGAAGAACTGGGAACTGATGCTGCTGAGCTTAGGGGCTGCTAACAGCGAACCTGGGATTGAAGGGGAGGAAATTGCTTCACTCTCCAAGGAAAACGTTGCCACACCATGATGGCTTTTATGTTCCATGCAAAGTCCAGGCTCGACAAAGTGACGAGGTGTCGAGTGAATTACAAAGTACAAGATGGTTTCTGATTTGTTTTGTTATCCAGTAGTACTCTAGAGCAGGTGTTATCAAATGAAATATTTTGTGTATGGTGTTCGTGAAGATGGGCTGTAGGTGTAATTCTAGATACTAGTAAGTACTAAAAGTAATGAATACTAACTATAAATGGTAAGCTTTGTTTTGACGTTTAAGGGACTCGAGAATTTGCTTTTAAGCACCACCATGTAAAAAAATAAATAAGTTTTATCCATGGGAAGTTCCTCTTTATTAAGAACTCTTTTTCTTGTTATACCTTTGATTTATATACCAGCCCTCTGATAATTCGAATCAAAGGATTTGTCCTTTGTTGAAATGAAAGCTTGTGAAAGTATTTTACTATTTATAAGAGGAATTAGAGTTTAGAAAGAAAATGAAATTGTGAAGCAGTCAAGCAGCAAGGGCAGGATAAAATAGGTTTTAAGACCCCCACCCCATGTGAATAGTTTTTGTACGATATTATCAACAAAAGTCTGAGATGTGTGATTTTCGGGCAATGAAAGCCGAATAAAATTAAGTGTACGACATTGATTGTTAAATCTTAGCATGTGATGTAGAAAACAAATTTTTAAAGCGTGAAAAGGCCCAATACACACGATATTAAAACAAGATCTAAAAGAATTAATCTCAGAACATAAATTAAATTGTAGAAATTAAAAAAATGAACACAAGATTTATTTCGACCTAAGCTCCGGAGGTTCGACAACCAAATCTGACGCCTACATCCCGTCGAGCATCCAACTATAAGGATATTGCTCGGTTGCACTAATAGCCAAAAATATGGTTGCCAACGATTACAATCAGTTCAATAATATAAATCAAAGTTACAGAGACTTATCTTTTACACAAGCTTTGGATCGAACACACCCTTAAGGCATAAAACTGGCCAAATTACAAAGTTCTGCCAAACACCTCACAAACCACTCAAACCACAAAGATTCAGGACACCAAACACTCAGAGAACCCTTGCTTCTCAACAAACAGAAGCATGTCTAAGAGATTACACAGTTTACGCGATTCAAACACTCAAGAATGTAAACCCTATGTAAGAATGATTTTTTCTCTCTAAAGCAAGAGAACAGACGCGAGAACCCAAAAGCCAGAAGAATGAACTGAAATGAGTCTAGCCAAACATCTCGCACAAGATATAATCAGAAGCCTCTAGAATCTCATCCAATGGTGAGAGAAATGTCAATTGTCAACAATCCAGCCAATGACTTCAATTAATAGAAGTGTCAATTCCAGAAGCACGACTTTAACATAATTGTTGGAAGCACACTTTTAATAAGTAAGTCACAAGTTCGAATCACAACAATCTCCACATTGCTTTCAACAATTTGGTTTAGTGCAGCCAAGAGCAACATCACATATTATTTTTCATTTGCTCCAAGTACCTGTCAACATTACATAGTATCAGTAGATAACAACTTCAAACAGTTAAGAAACTTATTTAATAGTATTATCTTAGTTCCCATATTTGAAGGATTGAACTGAGTGGGTATTTTACCAATTTTCATGATTCCTTTTGATATGACATCTTTAATAAAATGATATTTCATGTCAATATGCTTAGTCCTATCATGAAACATGAGATTTTTACTCAAGTGTATGGCACTTTGGTTATTAGAATACGGAATAGCATTTTCATCAACAAAATCAAGTTCATTTAACAATCTACTTAGCCATATTCCTTCTTTAAAAGTACCTGAAGCAGCTATATATTCTGCTTCAGTAGAAGATAGAGCAACAACCTTTTGCAGTTGGGATTTCCAACTTATAGCAGTATCACACAAAGTAAAGAAATAAGCAGAAGTAGATTTTCTATTGTCCCTATCCCCAACAAAATCAAAATCTGTAAACCCTTTTAATATTATTCTTTTTTTATCCAATTTAAACACAAGTCCTAAATTTAAAGTACCTTTAAGGTATCTTAAAAGCCATTTTAATGCATGCCAATGTTCTTCACCTGGATTGCTCATAAACCTACTAAGTATACTAATACTATGTGTAAGGTCATGTCTGGTACAAACCTTAAGATACATTACATAACCAATGACATTTGCATAGGGAATTTTTCACATTCTAACAGATTCTTCATCGGTTTTAGGATAGAATTCAGATGACAGTTTAAAATGATTAGAAAGAGGCAATGTAACAGGTTTACAGTCAAACATGTTAAACATTTTTAAAAGTTTAACCACATAATCACGTTGATGCAAAAATAACATGTCTTTATGTCTATTTCTCAAAATTTGCATGCCAATGATCTTTTTAGCTGGACCAAGATTACAATCAGTTAGCCAATGATCAAAATTTGCAAGTAACATGTCATCAACATAAAGCACTAAGTTACTCTTACTTCCATTACCTTTATAGTACAAACGCACATCATAATTGTTCCTTTGAAAACCATGTTTCAAAATAAAGGTATCAAACCTTTTATACCACTGCCTTGTGGCTTGTTTAAGCTCATAAAATGATTTCTTTATCAAACATACAACATTTTCAGGATTTCCCTTAACAAAATCAATAGGCTGTCTCATATATATCTTTTCTTCTAAATCACCATAGAGAAAAACAGTTTTAATATCTAATTGATCAAGTTCCCATTTAAATTGAACAACAAGAACAATTATACATCTAATGGTGGTATATTTAACAACATTAGAAAATATTTTAGTATAATCAACACCCTCTTTTTGAGTAAAGCCTTTAACTACCAATCTAGCATTATACCTAATATTTTTATTCCACATTCACCTTCTTTTATCTTAAAGATCCACTTGCAGTCAATTAGCTTTTGGTCTTAGGTATTCTAACCAATTATAAGGTTTTATTCTTAAGAAGTGAATTCATTTCATCGTCCATAGCAGCTTTCCAAGACATAGAATCTTTACAGTTTATAGTATCATCATAAGAGTCAGGTTCATTTTCAAATTTATCTTGACAAGTAAATAATGAAACAAAATCATCATTATCAAACCTTGCAGCAGGTCTAATGTGTCTCATTTCTCTATCTCTTGTAAGTTTGATATTCATTAAGATGTAGATTAGATATATCAATTTGTTTTTCAGTTTCAGAAATATTGTCGATTTCAACAGACATATTATTATCATCAAGATCAGAATCGTCAACAGCAAGTTCAGGTGGTGCATGTGTGCCATTTGAGTTAATGAAGACTCCACCTCAATTTGAACATAATTTTCATTCAAATTATTTTCCTTTCCTTCCAAGCATGGCATAATAGATTCATTAAAGATAACATCTCTTCTAGTAATCACCCTATAGCCTTTCTCATTTTTAACCCATAGCCTATAACCCTTAACATTTTCACCATAACCTAAGAAAATACATTTAAGCGATCTAAGTTCTAATTTACCAACTTTTTGATGAGCATATGCAGTACAACCAAATATTATCAGAAGAGAATAGTCAACAGGATTTTTAGACCAAACAGTTTTAGGTACATCAAAATTTAAAGCACTAGCAGGTGTTCTATTCACAAGATATACAGCAGTTTTTACAGCCTCACCCCAAAATAGTTGAGGCAAACCAGAACTCAAAAGCATGCATCTCACTTTATTCAATAAAGTTCTATTCATTTTTTCAGCCATGCAATTTTGCTGAGGTGTATAAACAACATTTTTATGTCTTAAGATGCCTTGTTCTTTACAAAAGTTATTAAACTCATAATTGCAAAACTCTAAACCATTATCTGTTCTTAAAGTCTTTATCTTATGATCCATTTGATTTTCTATTTGTGTTTTCCAGTCCTTGAAAACAGAAAAAGTTTAATCTTTTGATTTTAATAAGAAAATCTAGATTTTTCTAGAAAAGTCATCAATGATCAAAAGACAATATCTAAAACCAATTAAGATAGACACAAAGGCATGATCCCACAGATAATCATGCAGATATTCAAGTATTTGTTTTGATTTATGAGTTCCAAGTAAGAAAAATAATTTAACTTGCTTTCCAATAACACACTGTTCACACAAACTAAAATTACTAAGATTTTGTTTTTCAAAAACTCCTTTATTTTGTAAAGACTTTAAACTTGTTTTGTCAATATGGCCAAGTCTTTCATGCCACAATTTTACTAAAGTAAAGTTGTCAGGTAAAGCAGCAACAGTTAAACCAAGTAAAAGTTTTGCATTTAGAAAATAAAAATCATGTCTCTTAGGGGTGTTAATGATCAAATCATTACCCCTAAGAATTTTGATATGTCCTTTACCCAATTTTATGTTAACTTCCATGCCATCCAACATTTCTAGAGATACCATGTTTCTCTCTAATTCAAGCACATATCTTGTTTCCTTTAAGAATAATACTTTGTCATTTTCAAGAAGCAACTTAATTGTTCATATTCCTTTTACTCTACAAGTCATATTGTTCTCCATTATTACCTGCGCCCCCCCCCAGGTAGTTTCAAAATCAAGAAAACAATTTTTATTGGAGCACATATGAAAAGAACAACCAAAATCCAAAATCCACTCTTCACACAGTTTTTTCTCATTATTAACAAGAATTAAACAATCTTCAGCATTATTCTTGTTATAGACTAAGGCAACATTCCCATCATTGAAACTTTTATCTTTTGCTTCATTCTTTTTCTTATAACAATCTTTAATAAAATGATCCATTTTACCACAATGATAACATTTTTTACCTTTTGCCTTATTCTTGGTTTTATTCTTGTCATTCCACTTATTCCTATTTTCAGTTTGTGACTTAGTATAGAAATTTGGTTTACTAAATCCTTTTCCTTTTGCAAGTAAGTTGTCTCCATGGTAAATCTTAGACCCAGACTTAATTTCAAGAGCTTTGTTTCTTAAAGTACTAATAATATCATCAGTAGAAATCCGAGCCCTACCATATTCAAGAGCAACCTTGACGTCTCTATATTTGTCACTAATGTAATTTAACAAAACTACAGCCAACTAATCTTTTGAAAGTTTTTTATCACAATTGGCTAAGTCAATGGTCAGTTTAGTAAACATGTTCAAGTTTTCATCCAAGTCAATAGCAGGGTCCATTTTAAAAGAAAAGAATTATTTCAATAGAAAATATTTATTAGGAATAGTCTTAGTCACATGTTTGGCTCGAAGTGCAGCCCACAGTTTAGAAGTAGATTTGGTTTCACCAATTTCCCTCACAACATTATCATATATGTACAAGAAAATAGTACTCCATGTAACCTCTTCAAGTTCAATTTTCTTAGCAGGTAGTAAGTCTGCAGGCCAACTATTATCAAGATCTCTAACAACTTTCATTTGCATCAAGATTGCTTTCGTCTTTTTACTCCATATATTAAAATCACATTTACGATCAAATTGTGGAATTTCAAACTTTGTAGAAGCCATATTTAAAACAAGTATGATGCACAAGTAGGGTCACAAAATAGTAGCACTTACAATCAGAGACTTATATCAAATTCAGCAGAGAAATCACAATAGCACACTTAACAATACAAGATTTCAAGTTTTAATCACGAGATCATTGAAGACATGCAAGGCAAGCAAAATTAAAGAACACAATAGAGATCACAAGCTATGTTTCACAAATCATTCCAGCAAGATTTCCCAAAAACACACCCAAACTTGATTTATCTCATATTCCAGGAGCCTCGCAAGAGCTACAGGACAAAGATTAGTCTCAAGGGGATTTCAACGGTGTTTTGGTAAATCAAAGGGTATCAAGAAACCCTAGAAAATTTAAAAGCTTGTACAGAAATAAATAAGGAAAGATCTCACCCAGCGAGTTAGCAAAAACTCGAATTATTTAATGTGCTTTTCAGCAGTCCTAAAAATTTTTGATCTACAATAGATTGAGCCTTTCTACGAAGATTCATGTATCTTGTTCTTTTAACCTTTCTACAAAGATCCAGGTATCGTGTTCTTTCAGTCAAGGCTTTGATACCACTGAAAAAGCCCAATACACACGATATTAAAACAAGATCTAAAGAATTAATCTCAGAACAGAAATTAAATTGCAAAAATTAAAAGAATGAACACAAGATTTCTTTCAGCCAAGCCCCGGAGGTTCGACGATCAAATCTAACTCCTACATCCCCTATTGAGCATCCAAATATAAGGATATTGCTCGGTTGCACTAATCATAAAAAATATGGCAACCAACGATTACAATCAGTTCAAGAATACAAATCAAAGTTATAGACACTTATCTTTTATACAAGCTTTGGATCGAACACACCCTTAAGGCATAAAACTGGTCAGATCACAAAGTTCTGTCAAACACCTCACAAACCACTCGAACCACAAAGATTCAGGGCACAAAACACTCAGAGAACCCTTACTTCTTAACAAATAGAAGCAGATCTAAAAGATTACACAGTTTACACGATTCAAACACTTAAGAATGTAAACCCTAGGTAAGAATAAGATTTTCTTTCTAAAGGAAGAGAACAGACGCGAGAACCCCAAAGCCAGAAGAATGAACTGAAATGAGTGTAGCCAAACGTCTCGCACAAGATATAATCAGAAGTCTCGCACAAGATATAATCAGAAGCCTCTAGAATCTTATCCAATGGTGAGAGAAATGTCAAGTGTCAATAATTCAGCCAATGATTTCAATTAATAGAAGTGTCAATTCCAGAAGCACGACTTTAACATAATTGTTGGAAGCACACTTTTAATAGGTAAGTCACATCTTCGAATCACAACAAAGGAATATGCCCTCACTGTATGTGAGAGTTATGGACACCCCTATGTATATATTATATACACCAAGAGTTTTTCTTTTTTAAAATGGATGAATATGATGATTGTCAAATAAAATGTTGTCAACCAATATTATATCACGATCCAGGATACAGAATCTCACTGTATGTGAGGGTTATGGATACCCCTATGTATACATTATATACACCAAAAAAAATTCTTTTTTAAAATGGATGAATATGATAATTGTCAAATAAAATGTTGTCAATCAATATTATATCACGATCTAGGATACAGAATCTGGGTATTCCAAGACAACAAGAAGATTTGAATAAAAAAGGATTTCAAATGTGAAATGGCAACCACGTGAACTTTGTCGGTACAAATATCTTCCCATAGTAATCATTTTACCATTAACTGTTATTTCGTTGTTCATTCAAGTTTTATTATATGATACATAACCCACAACCTCATTAAAGTATTTAGAGATAATTTTTTCTGCACAATTTAATAATATTATCTATTTTGAATCTTTATTTACATTTTTTCTTTTAAAAGAAATATCTCTCGTAATTTTTTATATATCAATGACCAATCAATTCAAATACGATTTAAATAATTTAAGAAATAGAATATGTAAATATGATATTTATTAAATAATCTCTTTATAAAATAAGAATTAGGGAACAAGTTTGACTCTTTATATTTTAAAAAATTAAAATAGAGAATTCACTAAACTTATTTTAATGCATTGTTTCTCTAAAATAAAGAATATCTTATCTTTAGTTTCTTAAAAATGCACGATGGATTCAAATTCTAACTCTGAGGGACAAATTAATCCTCTTTAGATTACATATAATTCTATTCCTCCGGAGTCTATTTGATCGTCAATTTATGTAGCGATACTATCACATTATTCAATGTCTAAAAAATAATTCAACGTTCATTAAACAATGTGACAATAATCCGATATCATATAAAATCTAGATGAATAACCTTACTCTTGTATTGAATATTTTTTTTTTAAAAAAAGTTGTAATTTAAAAACATTCAGCATATTTTTGAATTTAATTTTTTTACTAAAAAAGTTATATTTCAAAATCAAATATTAACTTACATTTTATTGGGCTTGCAAGTGTTATCCACTAATCAAATTCATTTTTGAGGTCCAATTAAATTTTGAGGAAATTACACAAAACCATGCCTTTTCTTTTGCATTTTAAAAATTCAGATTTTTAAGTTTTTTATTCAATTATCAGGTTTTTATAATTATAATTAATAATAATTTTATAAAATTAAAATAAAAAAAATACCCACCCCACTTTCTACCCACCCCACTATCTACCCCAACCAATTTTATTTTATATATAACATTCAAACCCTAATCCATTTAAAATCTCCTTCCTCCCTCTCTCACCCCCCGCCGCCGCCACCGTCCACCGCCACCACCTCCTCCGGCCGCCTCCACCATTCTCCCTCTCCCTCCACCCTTCTCTCATCCCTTTCTTCCCCCCTCCATTCCCCCCCCCCCCCGATCTGCCGCTGCGACGCAGCAGCAGCGTCGTCGCTGCGCGACGCAGCCGCCGCTACCGTCCACCGCCGCCACCTCCTCCGGCCGCCTCCACCATTCTCCCTCTCCCTCCACCCTTCTCTCCTCCCTTTCTTCCCCCCTCCATTTCTCCCCTCCCCCCCGATCTGCCGCTGCGCGACGCAGCTGCGACACCGCTGCTGCGTCGCGCCTGTGCGACACAGCAACGCGACGCTGCTGTGTCGCACAGGCGGACGGCAGCGTCGACGCTGCTGCAAGTTTTTTTTTTTTTTTTTTTATTTTTGGAGTGTTGAAAGTGCAGCTTTTTTATGTGTTTGTGTGGTGGTGGTGTTGTAGATTTGCATGGTAATGGTGCTATGGTGGAGGTTGAGGGCGAATTTCTGTGCAGGCGGTTTGGGTGGTGGTGGTTGTTGGTGGTGCTGTTTAGGCGGTGGTGGTGGTTGTTGGGGTGGTGGTTGTTGGGTGTTTGGTCGTCCTGTGACATTTTATTTGATGGTATATTGGGATTGAGGGATGGGTGCTATGGATGGGACGTTGTGTTTCTGTGACCATTTATTTGGTCGATCTGTGACCTAGTATTGGTGGCGCTGGTGTCGGGCAGATGAGATGAAGTGTTTCTGTGACCAACTATTTGGTCGATCTGTGACTTAACTATTGAATTGTAGCGATTTTTTTGGTGCCTGTGACCTAGGTATTGAACGGGTTTGTGGTATCTGTGACCTAGGTATTGAACGGGTTTTTGGTGTCTGTGACCTAGGTATTGAACGAGTTTTTGGTGTATGTGACCTAGGTATTGAACCGTGACCCACAAATTTGAAAATACGTGACCTGTGACATAATTTTTTTTATCTGTGACCAACAAATTTTATTAACCTGTGACTTTGGAATCGGAGCAGTCGCCGAAATTATGCGACGGCCGACGTTCGCCGGAAAATTGTCGTCGGAATAGTTGTCGGAACGGTCGCCGGAGATGAGTGGTGATCGGAAAGTCGGTTGGGGTGGTGGAGGTGTGGTAGGGTAATTATATTAAATTAGAAATAAATATTTAATAATAAATTGATTTAATAATTCATTAATTATTAATTAAAAATTTAAAAAACCTGATTTGTGAATTTTCAAACTTGTTTTTGCATTTTTGAAAAGGTGTAAAGTAAACACCTTAGAAACGTAATGTTCCCTTAAATTTTTTATAAGAGTATTGCTATTAAGCACACTGATGTTATAACATCAATTCAGATGTCATCAAATGAAATATATAAAAAAAAATGAATCACGTAATTTCGCCTTTAAATTGAACATATCACATAAATTGGTGATCTTGCATCACTGATATTATATATCATTATTCTTTTTAATTATATAGTTGATAATTAGTCCATGTTTGGTTTAGATAAAAATTAGATTTTTAATAAATTTTGATAAAAATGGATGGACCTTGTGATTGAAAAATTGTGAATTTCATCAAATCTGTAATTAAAATTAATTGTTTATTTTTAATTATTTTTTATTGGGACCAAACAGGGACTTGGACGTTTTACAGGTGTACAGTACGCACCACTATAATCTCTATACCTATAGCCAGCTGTCTTCTGTCTCACCATATTATTACCCTTCTTCTCGTGATACTCTACCCTCAACTCACTCACTCATGGATCTCGCTGCACTCCACTTCTCTTCTTCACTGCAGAAGATGCTGCTTCTTCTTCTTCTTCTTTCAGGTAATGAATGCTATTTACCCACTTAAGTTATGCGTTTACACTACCAAAATCTAATTCTCTTATGTTACTTGCAGTTTCATTATTCCCAAATTGGGTGTATTCACTTGGGATCAACTACGGTCAAATTGCCAACAATCTTCCCACCCCTGACGCCGTAGTACCGTTGGTGAAATCCATCGGCGCCACCAGGATCAAGCTCTATGATGCAGATCCACGAGTTCTTAAGGCCTTTGCCAACACTGGCGTCGAGTTCATTGTTGGCCTTGGCAATGAGTACTTGGCTAAAATGAGAGACCCCAAACAAGCTCAAGATTGGCTTAAAACCAATGTTCAGTGTCATTTACCTGCAACGAAAATTACATGCATTGCAGTTGGTAATGAAGTTCTCACGTTCAATGACTCTGTTCTATCGTCAAATCTTCTCCCAGCTATGGAAAATGTCCACACCGCCTTGGTTAACCTTAATCTCGATAAACAAGTTGTTGTCACTACGGCTCACAATCTGGGCATTCTTG
The DNA here is from genome assembly GCA_019097785.1 of Fraxinus excelsior. Lineage (NCBI taxonomy): Eukaryota > Viridiplantae > Streptophyta > Magnoliopsida > Lamiales > Oleaceae > Fraxinus > Fraxinus excelsior. The sequence continues at coordinate 19,657,612 of CM032627.1, forward strand.
ATTCTTCTTATCCTCCTTCTTCGGGCTCATTTCGTAAAGATCTAACTCAAAGATTGACTTGTATCTTGGATTTCCACTCCAAAACAGGCTCGCCATTTTTAATCAATGCCTACCCTTATTTCGCATACAAGTCGAATCCCAAACAAGTACCCATTGATTTTGTATTATTCGAGTCTGATTCTGGGATTACAGACGCAGTATCGGGCCTGCACTATGGGAACATGTTCCATGCCCAAATTGATGCAGTGCATTCTGCTATGGAGAAACTTGGGTACAAAAAAGTGTGCCTGCAGATCTCGGAGACAGGGTGGCCGTCGAAGGGGGATGCCGACGAGGCAGGGGCCACGGTGGATAATGCAAAGAAGTACAATGCGAATTTACTGAAGCTGATTTCAGAGAAGAAGGGTACACCAATGAGGCCCAATTTGAATTTGAACATATATGTGTTCGCTTTGTTCAATGAGAACATGAAGCCCGGACCAAGTTCCGAGAGAAATTTCGGGCTTTTCAAGCCCGATGGAACGCCAGCGTATAATCTTGGTTTCAACGCCACAAGTTTGGTGGGTTCGAACACGACGACGACGACGAGCCCCGGTGGTGTTGCCGGCCTTTCTCCGGTGCCGGGGTTTTCGCCGCCGGGAAGCTCTTCCAACGGCTACTTGTCCATCAGTTCTGACACGGTGAGATTTTCTGTATTTATTAATGCCGACTTTTGCTTTTACCTTACTGTGCTCATGGTTCTGTGTAATGTGCGCGGGGGGTGAAGTCCGCATAGTGGGGGTGGAGCGTAGGATAACAGCCACGGTGCGCAGGATATCAAATGAGAGGATTAGGGTTAACATGGTGGGGCCCAATTGGCAAATGTTCCACTTTTTGTTTCACACGTGGCAATGTATGTAATTTTAATGGGGATAAGGGTTATTTTGGAAACTTTATATAGGCAATGTTCACACTCATTCGAAATGAGAAAAGAAAATCTTGATTCCTTGATTTGGTAATGTATTAGTACAAGATTGATTGTATTAGTTCATAAGAAAAGTTGGCAACCAATTCACGAAAACTAAAGATTGATTGTTGTATTGCCTTTGATTGGGAGGATGTGGTGATCAATCCGAGCTCTCTTATTTGTTCAATTTCGGAATTCTATAGTTGTTGTATTCCGAGTTACATCATAGTATTTTCTTGCATTGCTTGATGAAAGAGTACCTACTTAACTTAGGAAAACAAAACGACCAATCTACTTCCCTAATGATAAAAAAATGTAGTGTAATTGTTGAGTTAAGACATTTGTAGTGCATCGGTTTTGACATCATCCAAGTTGACATGATTTGATTGGTGAAAAAACCGAGTATTTCCAATAGCATGTTGCACAATGTAAACACGATTCTAAATTGTTACCGTTGTGGTGTCTTAATGGCAGGAGCGACAAGGGACATTATCATTTTGGTGCAAGTTGGTTTCAACTATTATTGCATTCCTACTTTATTAGCTGTTGATGTTTTGGAGGAATCAGAGGGGAATGTTCAATTTCAACCAAGTGGGGTAAAGTGATTAAATTGGAGTTCGAAAAAGGTGAAATTATGTTCCTTTGCAACTATATAATAATAATAATGTTAATTTCTTTCATCACAGAAAAGTGCATCGACACCAAGATCTATGCTTGGCGCTAGATGCTGGCTGATGTTTATGTTCATATGGCTGTGTTTAGTTTTTAGTGATTTCTTAATTATGCTACAAGGAAAAGGTGGCCAGATTATCTACATTAGACCCAATTATGATTATGATTATGATTATGATTGTATGTACTATTTAATTAGTACTTTGTGCAAGGAATCGGGATCCTAGGAGTTTGCATCGATTTGTCTACAATTACAATCATTATGTTGAAGTTTTGACAAAAATAAAAAAATACCTAATGAGAGCCTTGAAAGTTGAAAAGGTTGCAATAATCCACGGCCGAAAGTGATTTCTTCTGTTGCTTTATCTGAAAGATGCATTTGGAGCTTGAAAAACGGTTGCTAGAAATTGGGGTTTGGAATGATAAATACTTGCTATTCGTGTCTTGTATTTTCTAAAAATTATTTATTTAATCAACTAAAGCATTCGAAATGAGTTGGTATGGAACCTTCATTATTGGGATGAGCAGGTCCATGAATTAGAATGAACTACTTAATTCTTGAATGTCTTGAACCAATTTCTATCTTCCATGCAACTCAGTGTGCCATTTTCTTTTTGAATAGTCATTGTTATGGTCAAGCCATTGCACATGTTGCTACCACATAATGTACATGATACACAATTTCCAAACAGGTGACCATCACACAAACCAACAAGTGGAACGTGCTGAATATCCTCCTGACATGATGCCAATGGGGGATAAGATAATGTTCTATATGTATGGCTTACATAAAAAAAGAAAAAGAAAGGAAAACTAAAATCTTTATTATATAATACAATTTAACACATGCTAAACATGCTGAGTGAGAAGGATGGGATGGTACTAGACAAATATATCAAGGAAGAGAGAGTTAATATCTTGATTATTGTACTATCGAATTCCATCTACCCATATAAAATATGCAAAATAAGATCCAGTTGAAGTTATCATGCCATAGGTAAACAATAAATACTCTTGATCAACAAAGTGCCTCAAGCAGCCATGCTTCTTCAAGTATCTAGATGTCATCCAAAACCTTTCTACAAAAGAAATAATAGCCTCCCAATAAAATAATGCCCATCTCTCCTGGCAGCCACAATCTTATATCCTTTCTGTTGTCTGCATCAAAGCCTAATTCCATCGAGATTGCAAATATTGTGCAAGAACACCTTGCCCCATTGTCAAAACTCCAATTATGGCACAGTTCAAGAAAATACCAAAGCATCAGAACCATGCAATTCAAGAAGGATAGGTTACCGTCAAGATATTTCAAAAAGCGCCATGACCCTGCGATGTTTCACCAACCGTTCCATTCGTGTGACATTTAACTCTCTGGTAGAACAATACATAAGCAGCAGATGTCTTGATTTCAGACTCGCTGACCGGTGAAACATGAGCATCATCGAAATGATACCATCTATTGTCATCAATTAACTGCAATAAGAAAAAGTAAAATTGATGTAATCAGACCATAGAGATAATGGCGGGAGTATGATTTACTTCGCAGATGTTCCAAGCAGCATGTCAACAAAAACTCCCAAAAAAGGGCTTAATGTGGAGGCACATTGAACTCCCCAATCCCTTTTGAACCGAAAGAATAAATAACCCATTGGATCCAGAAACATTATTAAATAATTATTCTTGAACCACCCAACCCACTCATTCACCACCCTTGTGGAAAAATAAGGATGAATGCTAAGTAATTACCTTACAATATGCAGAATAGTGACCACCCCCAAGGCCCCCATAGTGATTGCTAATAGCATATAGCTCATACACATGGGAACCTTCAGATGCATCATTGCTTTTCACATATTTGCTTAAATCCAGATTATGGACGGGAAAATTCACGAAGGTGTCCAGTTTGTTCTTCAGCCATCGGCTATATGAGAATCGCTTCATGTGAAAGACAAGTACATCTGGCAACTTCCACAAATCCAATTTTTTAGTTGCTTGCCTATGTTCTTTGCATCGAGGACAATACCTGCAGCCAATTGTTTTAAGAATTTTATGGAAACATCAACGATGCCAAACAGAAGTTTACAGAAAACAAGATAGTTCAAGGTATAGTCTACCATACCACATATCATCAGGGCCAAGAGGTTCCTCTTTCAGAAAGGCATCCAAGCATGAAAACAAAGAGATGGCTTCCTGCTTGGTTTTCTTAGCTGCAACTCCTGTCTTGAGAACCTCAGGAAGATCCCTGAGAAAGCTGGCATCATATAACTCATGTTCTTTGTCAGTCCACTCTAGGATGACTTTAACCGTTCTGCCAGGTTTTATGGGTGACTCCTTCACAATTGGCCTGAAACTTAAACCTCGATCATCGGCGAGGAAAAGCCGTAATGACAACTCACTGATGGACATTCCTTCTGGTTCTATATCACCTGCTGATTGGATCCCAGGTCTTAACACAGTGCTACTGCAGTCATTTCTCTGTCCTGGTGCATCTAAAGCATAGCCATTTTCCTGCCCACTATGAACTGGTACTGGAGGGATAAATGCTTTCCTTCTTAATGGTGAAAGCATTCTGTTAATAGCAAGCTCAATATCAGCTCCACATTGCAGATCTTCCAACGGAGTAACTAATGGTGCCAGAAAGAGCTTCCTATCGCTGGAAAAAAAAAAAAGGTGTATCTTGGTCAACATAAGCAGAAACTGAAGAGATAGATTACAGAGTTTAATTCAAGGGAATAAGTTAACAAGTTGTTTGTCACATATCAGATGTTTATTCATAATCACTTTTGATCCATATTACCTGACTCTCAGGAGAAATTTTACAGTAATATTGTCTTTTCATGACATGTAAAAGATTACAAATAGGTCCACACTCATAAGACCACAACCACCATAATTTTACATGCAAAATACAGGCAGTCTAAAGCCATTGCTAGAAAATTCGGAATTCACCCACCATCTTCAATTTGAATTTTTTTTACAACAAAACAAAAGTAGACTCGTGGTTTGAACAGACCATTAATGTAAAATACATGGTAAAAATAAGAAAAACCAGACTCCTACTTTTTCTTCTGAAATTTCTAGCCAGCCATAACAAAGGCACCCTTCCAAGGCTTGCAATTCTTGTTAAGCCAAGTTGACACCTTTAATTATAAAAGAAAGCAATAAATGCTTTATTTTGTACCACAAAGATTAGTTCTTTTGCAATTACACATACAATCATGTCCGCAATGAAACCGCAACCGGAAGGAAAAAAACTCACATTTCATTGCGTCGGTGACATATCTCTAGTCTTGTTACCTCTGCTCCACCTTTAGGGAGTCTGTAAGCAACAATATGTTCATCATCCTTTATTGAAATCAATGCTTCTGATGGATTTTCCAAGTACTTGTATATCCGATTTTCATAGACCTGCAGATTGAAATTTCACTGCTTCAGATGAACTAGGGTATGAGGATACAAGCAAAATCCGCATACAATCATGGACAAAATAGAAAATATATATAGCCTTACCTCAGCAAGGAGCAGATATTCATCACTTTGTAAGCAACATGCAGCGCTTACAGCCTGGATAAGATCTTTGCAGTATCCTTGCTTCAGGACAGTAACAGTGAATGGCATAGGAAGGCCACTTCCATTGCCGTAAAACACTGTTACCGTCATTGTCCGAGTGGCTACTGAAGGAAGAGGCAAGGACAGGTACATGAAAGGATCAAATGTTATAGAGATTTTGCTGCAAACTGGGCAGACCAGTGTGGATTTGTATTGGCCCTGAGCAATTCCATCAATTTCAAATACTATAATAAAGATGGTCTAGAGAAATATCAACGTTGCAATGTACTTACAAGCGAATTTACTTGAATAAGAAATTCAAAGTCATAATGTAGAAGAAAACTGTTGGAATTCATAAATTTATAGTAAGCAGTTTCCAGGTCAAAACAAAATTTCTTAAGACAATGAAAGAATGATGCAGCCCTGACAAAATAAAATTTTCGATGGAACTATCTGAGACTGCCTCATTTTTCAGCTAGTTTGTGAAGGTATATGAATTGCACGAGAGGCTCAAGTTAATATGATTATACAAGGATATTTTGATCCAAATTCATAGGATTCAGAAATTCGAACCGTCTTTAGTATATTCTCAAGCAGGGGTGGAACCAGGACTCGGCCTTCAGAGGGGCCAAAATTTAACTCCGACTTTTCTTTTTCAAACAAGACGACAACAACAACAATACTAATCTTACAAGTTTCTACAATTGTTCCTTATTGGTTTTCATCCTTACAATATTCCATACAATAATTTCATTATCAATTTCCTATAATACACTTTTTCAACGTACACAATGAAACTGTCATTTTCCTACTACTTGATTTCTTTACAACATTTTAAGTGCGTTGAATCACATAAGTGTACTTATCTAGGCAGTCGAGCTAAATAAGAAGTATGCAAATCAAGTTGTGCTACCTAAAAACTAAGTATCACGATCAATATTTTACAAAATATAATTAAAACTTTTATTACATTATTTTCTTCTTTAATCATGTTCAACTGTATTTCTGGCATAAAATACCTGAAACTAAGGTGTGGAAAATAAGAAACTCAAATGTCTTATTGTAATACTCTAGTCAAAATAGTCAAATAAAATCAAATTAAACTAAGAGAAAAGTAAACTGATAAGCCCCAATCAAGTACACCTATTCTAGAAGGATCAAGAAGACTGGAGAAGGGGAGGGCAGCAACAAATTCGGTTAGCTGGGCAGGCTGAGGTGGACAAAAACAGTTGGGAGTTCTATAAATAGAGAAGGGAGGCTTTTGTGTAGTGAGAAGAGAGACCCTTAGGAGAGTTTAGCCATCTCGAATGGCTACTATTCTCTGGTTCTGATTTTGTTCTCAAATTACAGTTAGAACCCTAACATAAACATGTGTCAAGCAAGTGACAACTAGAAAAAGGAAAAAGAAAGTAAAACGCAATGAACAAATCTTAAAAGTCTTTTGGTTTATTCTCCTTATTCAATGAAGATAGATTTATAGCGAGAGAAGAAAGTACAGTGAGAAAATCAACAAACAAAAAACAAGGGAGAAAAATCCAAAATAACGCCTGAAAAGGAGGGAAAAAAATGAGGAAGAAAAGCTGGAAAAGGAAAGAGAGAAGGCAATAGCATAAACCTGGCCTTTATTTTAATTGTTGAGTTCTAACAAAAGGTAAGAACAAATTAAAGAAATATCAAATTCACAAAACAGTGTGCGCATATGCGCAGTGGGGGTATAGGGAATGAAAAAATATCTTTCAACTTGCAGATGACCATGCATGCCTTCTAATTTCTTTTCTTTTTCTTGCTAGAATAATACCCAACTGAACCAATTTTTTTGGTCCAAATCCAATGAGGGCAGTCACCTAACTGGATCTCAGGTGACTCCACCCCTGTTCTCAAGCTCATACAATTTAGTTATACAAGTATATAGACTCGTACTTAGTAATATCATTTCACGTATTTGCAGACATTCAAATTGATTAACATTAAGAATATATAGGAACAAGATGCCAACCTGGCAAACGTCAACAATTACAGAGTCATTTCGGGCCTTGTGGTATCTCCAAAACTCTTCTGCAACTTCATCATCAGGCCGACCATCAGAATCCTTTGTTTCTATGTATGGTTTCTGCTTAACTCGATTTAAATCTTCATGCAGACCATCAAGTAAAAAGGCAAGGAGCTCCTGAAGAGAAATATACATCATCCTTCTAGTTAAATAAGAGTTAACTTTGCTCAATGACAATTGGAGCATACCATCTTCAAGTACAGCATATAAGATAGACAAGAAACAAAAGCTACCAATTCTACTTCTTTTTGTCTCTTGATATAATTCCACCTTATTTGAAGCTCATTTTTATAATACTTCTTGTTAAGTAGAACATAACTTCACCCGGTATTTTTAGATTTACCTCGAAGGGTGATGACATCTTAAAAACAACACCATAACTATGAAAAAGACTATGTTTAACCTTGAAACAATATTATTCTTCTGCAACAATAATCCCTTGGCCTTGAAAATATATTAGTCACAACTATCAATAGCCTCAAATACGTTGTAAGAATTATGCAGTAATATAATAAGTACTACAAATGTGCTAGTGAATTCACTATGAAATCAAACATCAATACGACTGCAAATTTACTATGAAATTACAACAAATGTAATACATATACCCCAATTATAGCATCATGTCAATATACTCATTTCCCAATAGAACCATGTACATAAAAAACAAACCTGTGAGTCATGCTGGTTATACCCACTGAACTGGGGAGCGAAACGAGCAAGTTTTCCCTTAAAAGAACGAGGAGCAACTGGAGTCCTACCGGAGGACCACAGTTTCCTCAACAACTCACCAAATGCAAGCGCAAGCTCACCCTGCAGAACTACAACAGAAATTAGTAACCTAGAGAGCAAGCCACATCCTAAAGCTTTCAAAATAGATCAGAACAGCCATTACATGCATCCCAAGAGGATTTTGTCTGTTGATCTGCTCACTGTAATCTTCCAAGAAATACTCAGCCAGGGGTGGTGTGTGAACTAAACACTGTATAGAACTATTCATGAAGCAAGTGTTCCCCAGATTCTGCAATCCTGCCAAACCTCCCTTGTCACCTCGTTGTATTGGTCTCAAGCTCTCATATCCATCCTCCATATCTCCAAATGTGGAACTTAAATTACTTCGATGATACATATTGGAGACATAGCCAGTTGAATAACCATTTGACAAACTTGGGCCACCAGCAATTGTAACAGATGATGTTGGAGGTTCTACTGGAACCAATGCTAAGCCATTTCCAGTTGAATCCATGCCAAACCCATCAACTAGAACCTCAAGAAGAATCTGCAGAGAGAACGAGAGAGACCCTTCAGAAAACAGAACAGTTTTACAATCTTTTCAAAATAAAATAAAGGAAAAATGAAAATCAAAGATTAGAAGAGGCACTACACACACATTTCTTAGAAAATTCATTAATGCAACCTTCAAGTAAGAGATTTATTGGAACATAACCTATGAGCAAGCTTTTATTGTTGATTGCAACAGCTGCACAAGGGTTTAAAAGTGCTTGCTGGTCTGAGCTTTAGGCTATTCAAGCTCAAACTTACATCATAAATGAGCCTAAAAAACTCAAGCTTCACCCAGATACTCTAGTTGGTCTAGAATGAGTTTCTGTTTAGGTGAAATTGGGCCAAGCTTTAATTAATTCATGAAATTTGCAATAATTATTAACCTGATGAGCCAAGCTCAAGTCGAGCATATATAAGTAGCAAGTTAAAAAATGAGATCCAGCCTGGTTCGTTTCAACTGCCAAGCGACATTACTAGCAAATTTAAAACATGGAGGAGACTCATGTTTGGCTAAAAGCTTAAAAGATTAACTTATTGTGTCAAAACTCAAAACAAATAATATTTATTGATCAAAATTGAAAAGAGGGCAAGGTGCTTATTTTGAGAGTAAGGTAAGAAAAAATAACTTGCCCAACATGTTTGGCATTAACTTTTACTTCCTTTTAATCTTAGCTCTTAACTTAAAATGAGAGACATAGCAATCAAAAAAGGGCCATGCCACAAACTACAAATATTTACTACTTCGTGCAGCATCAGCTCACATTAGATATTTTCATTTTGGAACCTAGCTCACATTAGATGTTCGTTATATGCATAAAAAGTAGAGAATTTTAATAACTCTTTCATCTCCTTTTTCTCCTGTAAAGAATAAAGATTAGAAAAAATGAGGATTGCAAGATATCCACATATTTTAGAGCAGCAGTATGCATAAACATGTTAGACACAGCCCTGTTAGGTACAATGTTAGCAACAGAAATTGCTTTCATTCATCCAAATAATCATCCGATATAAAGAGTTGCCATTATCTGATTTTTGTGAACTCACATCTTGATCCATCTGCAAGTTAGATTCCTCCAGGGTTTGGTTTGAAGGGATCAAAACTGTATGCTTCCGCTTGTTGAAAAAGTCCCAGATACGTGCCTGTTGGTATCAGTAATAAAAGAAAGGAATTATAATCAGTTCAATATGACCATGACTAAAATAATAGTGAAAATATTTGCAAGGACTACTAAGAAACACACCTTTTCTTGGACTATCCCTTTAAGCTGACACACTGTCTCATATAGATCATGTAAAGAAGCCTGACACAAAACATTGGAGAGAAGTTGCTCAGCTAAGAAGGACCTCAAATAAACATTGAAAGAAAAGTTGTTGTCAGAGAAGGTTCCATAACAACAAAAAACTTAGACTGCTCCAATAAATTTGGGTCACCTATATAAATCTTGATTCGCCATTCCATTATGTTTATTGATAGATTTTATTGAGAACCTAATGAAATTAGATCCTCAACAACTACCACAGGAAAATTTAATTGTGCCTACCCCTCTCCTCTAACATGCTTTATCGAATTGCATCATTCTTATGAAGGGAAGCCTCTTTGTGTCGTCACAACAAATGGCCCAACCCCTGAAATATTCCTTCCCTTCAATTATCTTCAATCAACGTTGCCGCCACTCATTAAGAGTATATTCTCGTTTCCCAAAAAAGTTATTGTTTCAGGTATTTATATTTGATTATTATCATTGTGCTTTTCTTTTTATTCTTCAGCACAACAATTATACATGCCATTCTTTGGGCAATACATCTATCTCCACATATATGGATTTGTATGATGGGAAAGAAAATGACAAAGACCAGACTCTCAATTTTAGGACAACCACATCAACTGGTAGTATTATGCGTATCCACATAGGTATAGTTATGTCATCACTGTGCACCTCTGACAAACTCAATAGCATATTAGTACGGACAACTTGAATGCTAGATTATGCTAGAAGGCAAGTTTCTGATAAAGATAAAATGTGATAAACTTGTAAAGAACATGGTTATAAATGCACGCTAGGGAATTATATTTATCCCTTATGATCTCCATCTGCACCCAGGAAATTGAAAGGGAATAATTACAGGAATATCAGGTAATTACCTTGTTAATGCAAAGAAAAACAACAGCAAACAAACATTAAATCTAAAACTAGGTAAAATGTAGCAACAAATGTACCTTTTTACTTGACCTTATAATCACTTCACTCTGGTCTCTGGAATCTATTAAAGAGAGAGACAGAGGGAAAACCTCCACACTGAAATGCTTCTGTTGTTCTCCCTGATATATCATTTTCCGAGGCAATGCCGGCCCTCCTTTGTACCTAAGGACCATCAAAATACAAAGATTCAAAATAAAATAAATAAATAAATAAAGCAAGTTGAGAAATATAAGACTCCGGTCCTTAGGATTTTACACATATTCTTATTATAGTAGGGGAATCTAGATTCCTCCCATTTTTTGAGGGAGGAAAGGGGAGAGAGAGGAAGGATCAGATCTCCAGAACTCCGTGGTTTACAATTGACCTCAACTATTGAACCTTCCCTTTTTCAAACAGTTTGTGAACTCTCATTGACAAAGATATTTATATAGCGTTATAAATGGCAAAAAAGCATCAACCAGAATAATTACCACTCCAAAAGCTTCTCCCAAACTTCTTGCGGAACTAATACATAATCACGCCCTTCTTCCAGAGTTCTAAAAAGCTGCGGATCATCATCCTTATTATCCTTTCCATTTGCAATTATATCAGAGTTATCAATTGGTCCAGGCCTAGCTCCTGAATTTGTTGATATCAAGGACTCGGATTCAAATAAATAAGCACCATCTGTTTGCAATGTGTATCTTTCCCAGACACTGAACCACCTGCACAATGCATCAAGGGTAACAGATTAACGAGGATTTCTACAAACAGGAAATTTCATTAACTGGGCGCCCAGGGCCAGATATACTCAGCCTCATGTCCGAGTATCACAGACAACAAATTTGATGTTTAGCAAAAGAAGGAAAAAACTATTCCATCAAACAGTCGTACGAAAACAGCCACATCAAAACTGAAAAGTCAGATATTATGTAACAATATTTCTCCAAATCAAGAACAATCATCAAATTTAACGAAAATAAAAATATCCATCAATTCTATTCAAAGCAAATCTAAGTTCAGAAAGTGCACTGCTTTGCCAGATACAGAATCTTAAAAAAGCAACATTCTAGTTTACAAGTGCCAAGTGACAATTGGTACAGCAAAAAGTATATCATATTTCAAGAGAAATTCTTGATGATTAAACTGAGCTTTTGTTAACTATGCTATTTATCCATACCGTTTCAGAGTCCAAGTTGAAAGTCCAATGAAGTAATGTTCAAAAAACAGCTTCAATTGCAATTGCATATTCAAGGTTAGCAAATAATTCTCTGTTGCGAATGCCTATTTCTTCAACCCCCATCCCATGGAAATGGGCTCCCGGAAAAAGGAGTCAAAATCAGAAAATACTAAAGAGAAATCCCAAGTTCCAAAACAGTTCCAGCATTTCATAAAGAAACCAAATACACATCACTACAGATACAAGATATGCATATTGAAAAGACTTGGATCTCCTCACGAATAAAACTAACATAGGAAAACAGTTCTAGAACAAGAATAAATCATTTCGGATCTCCTTATGGATACAAACTATGATATAACTCAAATGCTTCGGAAAAAAGTACATAAATCGACTAATAAATAAAAGAGAAGAACTAAAACTAAAGAATAATAATTAGATATAATTCAAACCAAAAGCTAACTTAAATCAGTTACCTTTTAGATATAACATAGTACAAATTGTCTTCGCGCAAACTATTCTCAGCTTTGGCTGTCAAATCCTGAACAATCCTCCTCTCTTCCTCGGGCTTGCATGGTAAGTCTATCGATCCATTCTCCATCATGTAATCGTACCCAGACGAATCCGGAATCGTCATGATCTAATTAATTATAAAATCCCACACGACATCCAAATAAACAAAGCTTAGAAATCAAATCATTAAACTACAAATAACTAAAAAAATCCAACTCGAAATTTTCAGAAATGAACGAACCGCAGATCGGAGAATTTGCGAGAGAGAATGTAATTAATGAAGAAATATAAAAATAATCGTCTGCAGAAAGAGAAGTATATAAATGGAGAGAGACTTGAGGAACCCTAGATTTCTGGTTTCTCGATTTGAATCTTTGATCGAAATATATATAGATAGAGAAAATCGAGAGAAAAGTATTTTCAGGTCTTTTTTCCGATTTTCAACTCTTCCTCTGTTTGATTCATGGTGGTGGATTTTTAAAGGTTTGATAAATTGCACCTTTAGTCTCTAGTCTTTGACGTGTTTTTTTGTACCAAAAACAAACTTTTTCTACCACTTCTTCCGTAAAAAGGACGCTCCGTACACAAGCTTGCCCCTTTTCATTTTATTTTTTTCAACAGTCATTTTCAATCACATATATTTAAATAATAAAATATTACGTAAATTCAAATTTTTTCTCACTTTTTAACTACATATTCTACTAAAAATTACTATTCAAGACATGATTTTTTCCATACGATTTAGGCTTGATTCATATGGGACATTAGTAAAGATGCATTTTGTCAATTAGGATGTGTTTGATTGGAAAATTTTTAATGAAAAATGGCCTTTTTTCAATTGAATTCCAGCTTTTGGAGTACTTGATTGTCATTTTTTTTTTTTGCATAAAAAATATTTTTCAACTTTTGAAAATATATTTAAGGTGTGTTTGAGTCACATTATTTGAAAATAATGTATTTTGAAATAGTAGATTGATGAAGAATGTGTGGTTGAAAAAGAAGAAAAAGTTATTGATGTGATGGAAAATATTATTTTATTGAAAAATGTGTTGTTAAAAATGAGTAGAAGAATGAGAATAAAAATTTTAATGTGTACAAAACAGAGGTCTAGTTTGTTTTCTTCAAAAGTAAGGAAAACATTTTTCTTTTTGGGCGGTTTTTTCATGCCAATCAAACACATTTTTCCATCAATCACTATTCCAAAATTTATTTTTTCCCCAAAATGGGTGTCAAACACAAGCTTAATTATCGGGAATGGAAAATTAATTGAAAAATAATGTTGAAAATAAGAGGCTGAAACGAAATGCGTAACTTAGTGGCGAAGGTTTTTTCGATTTTATGGGCAGGCCTAATTGGAATGGGCCGTCTTTTCTATCTCAAACTAAACAAATGGGCCTTTACAACTAATAGGCCCGTTTCAATTTTTACTTTTAATTTGAAGAGGTGGTAGGTATCACATAGGCATATGCCGCAGAATATTCCCAACCCAAATTAGAAGCATACACAAAAAATGTAGCAGTAGAAGAATCTACAATGCTGCGCTCCTCACTTCATCACCATGAGGTTTGTTCCTTTTGAGAGGGTCAAGAATTTGATACTTACCTTACATTTGATAAATTATAACCCTCACATCACATGGGGGAATCAAGTTTCAACAGCAGTTCAAAATCAAAACTATTTTGCGTATTCTAAGTACGCGGCCTGGGTGTCCAACTTTGACATAGCAAAAATAAGTTATGCCCTTGTTTTGGGAAAAAAATGATTTAGAACGTGTGGTTTTGGCTCATTTGCAAATCATTTTATTTGAAGAATTTTACCGTTTAAAATGAGTTTGAGAGAATAAAATACAAATAGGAACTTGTTGTAAAAGGAAAGAAAATTAGGGTTTAATGTGAATGACACTTGTACCCCTGTAGCCCTATATATTAGTACCATATGTATCTCTATTGCTGCTTTATAAATATAGGATTTTGATTCTCATTATGATACACAAGTCTATTGACTTTTTTTTTTTTTTTCTCTTTTTATAACACGTTATCAGTACGAAAGCTTAATTTTTCAAAATTTTGTTAATATAGCAATTTTTTTAAACATTAGCATCTATCACGTGTATCAAAATTATTTTGATGACATGTGAATTTTTTTTATATACATATTCATTATAAAGCGTATAAATTTCTTTCTGAGAATTTTTGGTGAATCATTCTGCCATGTGAAAAGGTATCTTTGAAATTGGTTGGGGACAAAATTGCAAAGGCGTGGCTGGTACCTTTAGTTTGGCATGATCGACTTGGACATTCGGGAGCTATAATGATGCGTCGAATAATAAATAACTCACATGGACATCCTTTAAAGAACCATAAGATTCATTTACACAATGATTATCCATTTGTGGCTTGTTCGCAAGACAAGTTAGTTATTAGACCTTCGGCTACAAAGATCAATATTGAATCTCCAACTTTTTTGGAAATGATTCAAGGAGATATATGTGGGACAATACACCCACCATGTTGACCATTTTGTTATTTTATGGTATTAATTGATTCTTTTACTAGATGGTCAGATGTTTGTCTACTTTCTACTAGGAATGTAGCTTTTGCTAGACTACTTGCTCAAATCATAAAATTACGTGCGCAATTTCCCGATTACTTAATCAAGACTTTTCGTCTTGACAATGCTGGTGAATTTAGATCACAAGCATTCGATGATTATTGCATGTCAATTGGAATTGTTTTAAACATTCGGTTGTGCATGTCCATACACAAAATAGTTTGGCGGAATCATTTATTAAACGTCTACAATTTATTGCTAGACCATTACTTGTGAAAACAAAACTTTCAACTTCTGTTTGAGGTCATGCCATATTGCATGTTTCGTCATTGGTTCATATTATACCAACTGCATATTATCAATATTCATCTTTGCAACTAGCATTTGGTCATGAACCAAATACTTCTCACCTGTGGATTTTTGGTTGTGCTTTCAAGTCCCTATTTCACCCCCATAACGGACTAAAATGAGTCCTCAACGAAGACTTAGGATTTATGTGGGTTTTGATTTACTATCTATTATTAGGTATATTGAACCTTTAACATGTGATTTATTTATTACATGTTTTGCATATTGTCATTTTGATGAAATGATTTTTTCAACTTTGGGAGAGAAAAACTACATCTTGATAAACAAGGTAAAATTTTTTGGAATGAAACAACTCTATCTCATTTTGATTCCCGTAGCAATCAATGTGAGCAAGAAGTTGAAAAAATCATTTATTTGCAAAAAGTTGCAAATCAATTACCGGATCCATTTGTTAACACGAAAAAAGTGACAAAGTCATATATATCAGCAAAAAATATTCCAACAAAAATTGATATCCCTACAGGATAATTTGTTGTAGCAAATGAATCTCAAATACGCCAGAAGCGTGGTTGACCAATTATTTCAAAAGACTCTGTACCTCGAAAAAGAAAAATACAAGAGAAAAACCAACCAAAAATTTCAGAAGAAATAACATTAGAGAAAATTGATCAATCAAATATTGAAAATATGGTTTCTGAAGAATCACAAGTGTCCGAAAATAATGAGATTTTAATAAATTATGGGAGCGAAATAATGTTGTCATAGACAATATTTTCATCTTTAACATGACTATTGATATTATGCAAAATGATGATCTTGAACCACTGTCTATTAAAGATTGTCAAAATAGAAATGATGGCCAAAGTGGAAAGAAGCCATACAGTCGGAATTAAATTCCTTAGAGAAATGGAAAGTGTTTGGACCTGTAGTTCGAACACCTGAAAATGTAATCCATGTTAGATATAAATGAGTTTTTGTACGAAAGAGAAATGAAAACAATGAAGTTACAAGATACAAGGTCCGACTCATAGCTCAATGTTTCTCACAAAGATTAAGAATTGATTATGAGGAAACATATTCTTCCGTAATGGACACCATCACTTTTAGATTCTTAATTAGTTTGACTGTGTCACAAAAGCTCAATATACACCTATGGATGTAGTGACTGCGTATTTGTATGGTTCACTTAATAGTGACATATATATGAAAGTCCTCGAAGGACTTAAAGTGCGTGAAACAAATGATACATGCTCGAAAACCATGTTTTCAATTAAACTGCAAAGATCATTGTATGGATTAAAACAATTCGGACGCATGTGGTATAATCGCCTTAGTGAATATTTGTTGAAGGAATGCTATAAAAATGATAATGTCTGCCCATGTGTTTTTATAAAGAAAATAAATATTGGATTTGCAATTGTGACGGTTTATGTTGATGACTTAAATTTAATTGGAACTTCTGAAGAGCTCAACAAAAATATAGATTATTTAAAAAATGAATTTGAGATGAAAGATTTGGGAAAAACCAAATTTTGTCTCGGATTGCAAATTGAACATTTCTCAAAATAATTATTTGTTCATCAATTTACATATACAGAAAAAGTCTTAAAATAATTTTATATGGATAATGCACATCCATTGACATCATCTATGATTGTTCGATCACTTGATGTAAAAAGTGATCATTTTCATCCACCTGAAGATGGAGAAAATATTCTTGGTCCTGAAGTATTATATCTTATTGCAATTGGAGTATTAACTTATCTTGCAAATTGTACTCGACCCAACATAGCTTTTCTATAAATTTCATTGCAAGATATAACTCTACACCAACACAAAGACATTAGAATGAAGTTAAACATATTTTTCGTTACTTAAAGGGTACTATTGATTTGGGATTATTTTATTCTCAAAAGTCGGGATCTGCTTTAGTGAGATATGCATATGCAATTTATCTTTTTGATCCACATAAAGCTAAATCACAAACAGGATATATGTTTACACGTGGAAAAATAGCTATATCATGGAGATTTGTGAAGCAATCATTGATAGCAACATCCTCAAATCATTCTGAAATTATTGCAATCCATGAAGCAGGTTGAGAATGTATGTGGTTGAGGAACATGACCCATCATATCCAAACATTATGCGGATTAGTTTCAACCAAAGATAGTCCAACAATTTTGTATGAAAATAATATTGCTTGTATTACACAACTCAAAAGAGGTTATATCAAATGTGACATGACGAATCATATTTCTCCAAAATTCTTTCATACACACGAGCTTTAGAAAAATGACGACGTCAATATTCAACAAATTCGTTCAAGTGACAATGTTGCTGATTTATTTACAAAAGCACTGCCAACATCTACATTTAAGAAATTTGTTCACAAGATTGGAATGCGTCAACTTAAAAAATTTTAGTGATCAACATCAGGGGAGTAGCTGTACTCTTTTTCCTTCGTTTAGGTTTATCCCACTAGGTTTTCCTAGCAAGGTTTTAATGAGGCAGCATTTATCTTTAATACTCCGAAATAACTATACTCTTTTTCATCCGTTTGTTCTTTTTGTTCTATTGAGTTTTTATCAAATAAGGTTTTAATGAGACATATATTTTGTAATGTGTCATTCAAGTGGGAGTGTTATAAAAGGAAAGTAAATTAGAGTTTAATGTGAATGACACTTGTACCCCTGCAACCATAGATATTATTACCATATGTATCCCTATTGGTGTACTATAAATATAGGGTTTTGGTTTTCATTATAATACATAAGTCTATTGACTTTTCTTTTTTCTCTTTTTATTATATATATAACCTTCACTTGCCTTAATGCTACCAAAAATCGTACTTGTTGATTTATGAGCTTGACGACTGAGAATGAGTACGAACGAGATCTTCCAGTACCTAAAACTAAGGCGTCGAGGTGTGTCTTCGTCTTCCTTCCAATGCTTAAGTCAGAGAGAGAACTTGAGAATAAATATGTGCTGAACATTATGTAAATTATTTATAGAGGTAGGTCGTGCATTCCTAGTAGGATTATACTGTTGAAATCCCTAGGAGTTCTACCATGATTGGAAGTTGCAACTTGATTGATTTTGTATCATCCATGTGTTTGGATAAAGATGAAACTCTGGTGGTAGGATCCTTTAAGGATAAGGTAACACGTTATTAGCAGAACTTAATTTCTTAAAGTTGGATAAGCCTTGACATGAAGGAGAGTCTTACTAAATCAAGGAGTACATGTCAGATAGTGTTGAAGATAAGAAGGAGTCTGTTTAATTCTTGTGGATCTTCTCAGAAGAGGATTTATGTCCCGTGAAGGCGTATGGTTTTCTGGTGGAAGGATGGGGGTATCTTCATGATCTGGTAAAGTATTTGGTAAAACATTTTCAGATATAGGAGGTACATGTGAATAGTGACGAGGGCCTAATTTTTTTTACAACAGTTTTCATGTAAATTTTTTTTTTTCGCGTATTAGCCCGGTTTGAAATTTTGTAGTCCGATCTTGGATCCAATCCTGAATTCGTCCCTGCATGGGAAGGAAAAATGGGAAATGAAGATTTTGGAATTGGATTAGGTAAAACAAATGGATCATTATGATTCAAAGGAAGTTGTTTATATGGAAAGACGCTTTCATAGAAAAGAACATTTCTTGAAATGAAAACAGTCTGAGTTTGAAGATCTAGGAGTTTATAGCCTTTGATAGAATATGGATAGCCAAGGACGATACATTTAGTTGCTCTAGAATCAAATTGATTTCTAGTGAGTGTGTAAGCAAAACATAAGCAGCCAAAAATCTTGAAATGAGTGTAGTCTGGTTTGTGAGAGAAATGGGCTTCAAATGAGGATTTTCCATGAAGTAAAGGAGTGGGAAGTCTGTTGATTTTGTAAGTGGCAGTTTGTATACATTTACCCCAGAAACTAAGGGGTAAATTAGCTTGAAAACGAATGGCTCTAGCAACATTTAATAGATGTTGATGCTTTATTTCAACTACTCCATTTTGTTGAGGTGATTTAAGACAATTCTTTTGATGTATAACACCTTTAGATGAAAAAAAAAATCTCTAAGGTAAAGTTCTGAACCATTATTTGAACGAATACACTTTATCTTGAGGTTAAATTATGTCTCAATTAAAGTAAAGAAAGTTGGAATGACAGATTGTGTTTGACCCTTAGAATTTAGCAACCAAGTCCATGTACATCGTGTAAAGTCATCAATAAGAGTTAGAAAATATTTTGAACCATCAATAGCAGTAGTAGAGAAAGGACCCTATAGATCAGCGTGTATTAGATCAAATGGAGCAGAACCTTTTATTTCACTAGAAACATAGGGTAATCTGTGCAATTTAGCCATAGGGAAAACATCACACTAATGTATATTATTTACATTCAAATCTAAAATGATAGGTTGCAGCATTTGTAGGCACTTCAAAGATGGATGACCTAACCTAGAATGCTACAAATTAGAAACTATGGATGTTACAAAATTAACAAAGTGCTTGGGTGGACTGGAGGTGATATTCATAATATAGAACATGCCATTTCTCTCTTTAACCAGAACAATTGTTATCCATGAGCATAGGTCACGTATAAAGCACACACCGGACAATAAGATGAGAGCACATTTGACTATTTTAAGCAAGTAACTGATTGAAACGAGATTGAATGCAAAAGACGGCACACATAGAACTAGGGGTGTCCAAAAGTCTAGACCCGAACCCGAACCGAGTGGTTCTTCATAAGTTAAATACCCGAACGGGTACTTGAATTGAGAACTGATGGGTTTGAGTCGAATCTCGGGTTTAGACCAAGAACCGAATAACAGAATAAGAACCAAAACTAAATAATTTTTTTATTGAATTAATTAAATTATTTTATTTTTTCTAAATAAATTTACAAATTAATTAAATAAATCAGACCATTTCATAATTTTAATTTTAAAGCTCATTAGCCCATTTTAAAGGCAAGAAATAGTGGAGTTTGTGATCCATTTGCAGTTTTTGTAATTAATTAGTGCAGTCTTGATTCATTTAGGAGTTTTTTAACTTCTAAAATAGTTGAAGCCTTAATTTGTACACAAAACTAGCTAAGAGAAGATTCTAGACTCTTGAAAGTTTCCCAAGATAGAATTTGTATTGAAGAAACAGAGTTCTATGATGACATTGAGACATGTAATAGATATATATTATATTTTTTTATTAAATCTTATTAGTTGAATATTTTTTAGTTTATTTGTGTTTGTCAATTGTGCTTTTTCAATTATGCTTGTAGAGTTTTTACCATGGCAAGTCGAAACAGTTGATGATTAAATCAAATAGTTGGTAAGTATTACAAATACTTAAAAATATTTTATTTTTTTATTTTTTTATTTATATTTCATTTTCGTTATGCAGGCAGAGACTGCTTGAAGTAAATGAATTATTGATATGGATCACCGACATTTTAATATTAATATCTACTTTTTGGTATTTGTATGCATTGAATTAATGTTTTTTAACAACTAGTTATTTATATATTTTTAAATTGGGCTAAGTTAATTTTTCAAAGTTATGAAAGAAATATCATTAGTTATATTTATGTAGTGTTGCTGTAAATGTTAAAAAATTTAATTATGGCACGGAACGGAACCGAACCCGAACGGTTCCATAATTATATTTGGACCCGACGGTTCCATTTATTAAATACTCGAAAATTTGGAACCGAACAGAACCGAATCGACCCACGGACTGCCCTACATAGAACATTCTTCATAATAATGAAGCCAGTAAGCCTAATTGAACCAACATGTGTAACCTTTGCTAAAGTACCATTTGGAAGCTTAACAAACCGTGATACTGAAGCTGTGATTTCAGTGAGTAAATGGACTGAACAAACCATATGATCTGTAGCACCGGTGTCTAAAATCTATTCATAATTCACACTCAAAGTTTCTGGACCTTCATATGACTTAGATGACAGATTAAATAAAAAATATTAACTAAATACTGATGCATTGTGGGGCAAATAACACAATATACTTGCCAGATTTGCTAAGGCATGCTCTTGTGAACCAAAGGTGCCTGGATTCTGAAGATTAATAGTACAGGTACCTGTGAATGGCAGATGCATTTCATCAGTAGGTTGAATCAAAGCCAGCAGCTGTTGATACTGATTCTTTGTGAAGGAGAATTGTGCAAGATTAGTAGTGACATCATGAGTGGATTCCACTTGATTTGCGACTCCATGAACCATATGATTCTTGTTCTTAAACTTATATCATGGTGGATATCCGTGCACCTGGTAGCATTTGTCAATTTTGTGGCCAAGAAGACAACAATAGCTACACTTAGGATGCTCATTTTTATTGTTCTGTCCAATTGTTCCTTCCTCCAATAGCAATTTGATTTCTATTGAAATTCTTAGCAACCATAGCAATAGAATCTAGGTTATGTGTGATTCCAGCAGCAATTTCTCTTTGCTTCCCCTCTTGTACAATGATAAGTGTGTTTTTACACACTTATTATGCACTTTTTGGGAGTTTATTATTGACGAAATTAAGTAAATTCTATACATAATTGTGTAATTACTTCTTTTGTAGGCTAAAACCCCGACAAAGAAGGGAAACGAGCGAAAAGAGGAGAAAAATGACTAAATGTGTACAAATTTATGAAGCTAGGAACCAAAGTGCACAAGCCAAAAAGTTGAAGGACTTGGAGTGCAATTTCCTTTAGGATATTTAGTTTTCTTAGTGGCTGAGTAATGAATTTTTCATTAATTTTGGCATTTTAATTGAGAAATATCTTGGAGACTCTTTTGTAACTTTCCAAACGTTTGGGGACTTTAGCTTCAATTTTCCCTAGATATTTAGATAGCTTCCTAGCTAAGTAATCATATATATATATATACACTTGGCTGGGATGTCCATGTAGTTTTTTCTCTTCTTCTTCTTTTTTTTTTTAATTTTCTTTTTGCTTTCTTTTTCACTTGTTTTTATCTTGTTGTTCTTGGTAATTTTTGGAGAGTTCATCAAAGAGAACAAGGGGAATACATCAAGAACTTGGAGAAACCATTGGAGGAATTCAAAGTCTCACTAAAAGGGTTGTATCTAAAACTTTATTTTCTTCCATTATTTTCCAATGTTTGGAATGTATTATATAAGTAATCCCCTTTGTTATTATATTAACATGATAAGCTAAGTAGTTGTGTTGGAATTTATGTAGTAACTTAACCAAAATTTCATTAATATCTACATATGTATTGAATGATGTCTGTTTTTATCAAAATCATGGTGTATTAATTATTGTGTTTGATTATACTTCATTTACTTGATCAATGGATGATGTGGTTAGATGGTTTGGACAATTATTGAGAAATTGTTGCACTTACTAGACTAAAATAATTAATACCCTAGGTTTGTATAGTATACTATGCGCGTTTAGGTGATATAGAGATATAAACCTACCATAGGTGACCATTTGAGTTATTTTCACAACAATTTAATGCAATTGTTTAAGTTTTTATCAACATAGAGATATGTTATCTAACTTAATCAATTAACGTTAATATCACTCGAGAGAGGTTATTGATTAAAATTGGCGGGTCTAACTTTGTATTTTGGTAATTTGCATCGACGCATTATTGGAATGATATTAATGAAATAAAGGTTAATCAAAATCATAAATTCCAACCTCGTTTAAATCTAAATCTTACCACTTTTTAAGTATAATTGTAATCTTTAAATCTAGATCGTGTCTTTTCAATTTAAAAATCAAGTGTTTCATTAAATGTATGTGTCAATTTCGTTAATTTGAATCAATACTCTTGTAATTGAGATAACACTCTTCGTGGGATCGACTTGGACTTAAAAGGTCCATTTTACTATTTGATCGCGATCTGTGCGCTTGCGGCATATTTTTAGCTAACAAGTTTTTGGCGTCGCTACCGGGGAGTGCTTTGACCAAATTACTAATTTAGTTGTCATTCACTTTAACGAACTTTATTTCTTACTTTTACTTATTCCATTTAGTCCAAGTGTGCGGTTGTCTTCAGAATTGTCAATTTCCTAACTCGTCGATTGTATATGAATCGATTGCGAAGTCTCAATCTTCTCGAATTTGATCCGAAAATCGAAGAGATTTTTCGAAAGAGGTTAAGGGAACAAAACGAGTTGAGAAGACAACAGCGTGAGATGGACTGACAAGGAGGTCATCTTGACCTTATTAATCGACCCAAACAAGCTCATAGGGATGGTATTTCGCCTGTTTTCGATAATCAAGTGGGTAGGATTCAAAATCCCGTAGTAAATGAGGAATACATGTTGTTTAGGGATTTCTTGAACCGCCCCCTGGTTGAAAACCAATCAGGTATCATCTATCCGTCGTATGGACATCCAAACTTCCAACTTAGGCCAGATGTCATTAATCTATTCTCCAACACCATATCATTTTATGGGAAAATAGATGAAAATCCACGTGCTCACATTGCAAGGTTCATGGAAATTGTTAGGAATTTCACTTATGAAGGTGTGAGTGAGGAGGCTATTAGGATGAGGTTATTCGTGCATACCATAAAAGATTAGGCAAGAGAGTGGCTTGACACTCTACCTTCGAGGAGTATCACGAGTTGGGTAGAGTTGGTACAAAAATTCACGACAAAGTTCTTTCCACCTTCTCGTGTAGCTAAGCTCAAACACGATATAACCACACTCCAACAACTTGACTCGAAAACCTTTCATGAGGCTTAGGTGAGGTTTAAGGACATGTTAAGAAAGTGCCCAAATAATGGGATTACTCTAGCACAACAAGTCCAATACTTTTATGCCGGTTTGACTCATTCTCACCGCTCAAATGTAGACTCATCGTCAAATGGATCACTCCAAAACAAAAGTATCCGTGAGGCATATGAGTCATTTGAAGTGATGAGTGAGCAAAGTGCCATGTGGCCGGATAGACGAGTTAAAATGGGAGTTAGTGGAGCTTGAGAGAGTGAAGCATACTCTTTAGTTTTAGCCAAGATTGACTCTCTAGCACGAAAAGTAGAAGGTCTATCTACCTCATCATCTGTCTCTCATTCTGCCCAGATGATACAATCCCCGCCTGTTTGTGAAATATGTGGAGCAAATCATCCAAGTTCAAGTTGTCCACTGATTCCAGTAGTTCGGGATCCACCGAGCAATTAGCATATGCTCAAAAGTTTCAACGCACATGGTACAATCCTTACTCTCAAACGTATAACCCTGGTTGGCGTAATCACCCAAACTTCTCTTATGAGAATAACCAAAATGTTTTAAATCCAAAACCACAATAAAAGAAAGAAGGTTGGGAAGAGGCTATTGCTAAATTGGCAAACCATCAATTACAATATCAAGAACGCAATGATGTCTCTTTGAAGAATTTAGAACGACAAGTGGGCTAGATTGCTAAACTTCTCTCTGAGAGGCCTCAAGGGGCTTTGCCCAGTAACACTGAAACAAACTCAAGAGAGAATGTGCTAGCCATTACTACCAGGAGTAGGATTCAATTGCCTGAACCTACGATAGTACTCCCAAAGGCTCAATCAATAAGGGACAAGTTGAAGAAGAAGATGTGGTGCAAGAACTGAAGGGGGTTGACGAAGAAAGCAAGACAGATGAACAGTAGCTATTAACATCAAAGGCTCCAATACCGGTCAAAGCCTATGTACCCCCTATTCCATTCCCTCAAAGGCTCCAAAAGCATAAATTGGATGTTCAATTTGGTAAATTTTTGGAGGTGTTCAAGAAACTAGATATTAATATTCCATTTGCAGATGCTCTAGCTCAAATGCCGAGTTATGCTAAATTTATGAAAGATATCCTTTCGAACAAAAGAAAACTCGAAGAGCATGAGACGGTGATGTAGACAGAAGAGTGTAGCACCATTCTTCAAAACAAATTACCTCCAAAAATTAAAGATCTAGGAAGCTTTACTATTCCATGTGCTATTGGTGATATAAATTTTAGTAAAGCTTTGTGTGACTTTGGAACCAACATTAACTTAATGCCCCTGTCTATTTTTAGAAAGTTGGGAATGGGAGAAGCTAAGGCTACCACGGTTTCTTTGTAATTAGCTGATAGGTCAATTAAATATCCTCGGGGTGTTGTTGAGGATATATTGGTCAATGTTGACAAGTTCATCTTTCCAGCTGATTTCATTATTCTTGACATGGAGGAGGATCATGATATCCCTATCATTTAAGGGTGACCATTTCTTGCCACCGGTCGAGATTTGATCGATGTGCAAGAGAGGAAACTCATTTTGAGGGTGTAAGATAAATAAGTCACATTCAACATCTTAAAAGCAATCAAGTACCCTTCGGAACCCGATACATGTTTTTGGGTTGATGTTATTGATCAAATGGTAGCTGACTCTCTATACGGGCGTTCTGAAGACCCTCTTGAAACATGCATTGTGCGTTCTTCAACTGTCAATGATGGGGACCTAGAAGTTGAGAACATGTCAAATTACTTGAGAGCTTTACCTTCTCATTCTTACAAGAGGGCACTACATTATGAGTAATTGGAAATAACTTCTTCACCACTGCTTCCATCTCTTCAAAAAGCCTCCGCTCTTGAATTGAAAACTCTTCCACCTCACTTGAGGTACGCTTATTTGGGTGACTCATCCACACTTCCAGTTATCATCTCCAATTCCTTAAGTGAGATTGAAGTACAGAAGTTACTTCGAGTCTTGCGGGAACATAATGAAGTTATTGGGTGGACGATTGCAGATATTTGGGAAATCAGTCTGTCATTTTGCATGCACAAAATACTGATGGAGAATGACTTTAAGCTATCAATTGAGCATCAAAGGCGATTGAATCCGAATATGAAGGAAGTGGTGAGAGCACAGGTTGTAAAATGGCTTGATGCAGACATCATTTATCCAATTTCAGATAGTTCATGGGTAAGTTCTGTTCAAGTGGTGCCAAAGAAAGGAGGTATCACGGTGGAGGAAAATGAGGATAACGAATTCATACCTACTAGACTGGTGACGGGTTGGAGAGTGTGTATTGATTACCGCAAGCTTAACAATGCGACTAGAAAGGATCACTTCCTTCTTCCTTTCATAAATTAAATACTTGAGCGGTTGGCGGGGTATTCTCATTATTGTTTTCTGGATGGGTATTCGGGCTATAATCAAATTCCATTAGCCCCTGAGGATAAAGAGAAAACGACATTCACATGTCCATACGGTACATTTGCATACAAAAGAATGCCCTTTGGCCTTTGCAATGCACATGCTACTTTCCAACGGTGTATGATGGCTATTTTCTCCGACATGGTAGAGAAATGTATTGAGATCTTCATGGATGATTTCTCAGTATTTGGAGCCTCATTTGATGGATGCCTGAATAATTTGGAGTTGGTGCTGAAAAGATGTGAAGAGACCAACTTGGTGTTGAATTGGGAGAAATGTCATTTCATGGTCCAAGAAGGCATAGTGCTTGGTCATCGAATTTCTGTTAAATGCATAGAGGTTGACAAGGCAAAAATTTAAGTACTTGAGAAATTGCCTCCACCAACCACAGTGAGGGGAATAAGAAGTTTTTTAGGATATGCTGGATTTTATAGGAGATTTATCAAGGATTTCTCAAAAATCACAAAGCCTCTTTGCTTCTTGCTTGAGAATAACACTACTTTTAATTTTTCTCAAGAGTGTATCAATGCTTTTAATGATCTGAAAGATAAACTTATTACGGCTCCTATCATTGCAGCTCCAGATTGGAATCTTCCATTT
The DNA here is from genome assembly GCA_019097785.1 of Fraxinus excelsior. Classification (NCBI taxonomy): domain Eukaryota; kingdom Viridiplantae; phylum Streptophyta; class Magnoliopsida; order Lamiales; family Oleaceae; genus Fraxinus; species Fraxinus excelsior. The sequence goes on from CM032627.1 coordinate 19,684,584, forward strand.
GAGCTTATGTGCGATGCTAGTGATTTTGCCGTGAGAGCAGTTCTGGGGCAAATGAGAGATAAAATCATGCACGTTATCTATTACGCTAGCCGAACCTTGACCGATGCGCAATTGAACTATGCTACTACTGAAAAAGAGATGTTCGCAGTGGTTTTTACATTTGATAAATTTCGATCCTACCTCATTGGCTCCAAAGTGATAGTCTATACTGATCACTCAACCATCAAATATTTGTTGGCAAAGAATGATGTCAAGCCGAGATTGATTAGATGGGTACTCCTTTTACAAGAATTTGACCTTGAAATTCGAGATAAAAAATGGACCGAAAATATTGTAGCTGATCATTTATCTCGTCTTGAGCATCCTAAAGAAGTGGTAGAAGGGAAAACTAATGAGGTATTCCCTGATGAACAACTTATGCAGATTATGCATCTTTTGCAAGTCACTTATACAACATGGTTTGCGAACCATGTGAACTTTCTTGCGAGTGACATCATTCCCCTAGATCTTTCTTATCAACAAAGGAAGAGGTTCTTCACTGATATTAAACATTATTTTTGGGAAGATCCTTTGTTGTTTAAACGGGGGCCGGATCAGATTATAAGGAGATGTGTGCCGGAAGAGGAAATTGAGAAAATTCTTGAACAATGTTATTCCTCACCATATGGTAGTCACTTTGGTGCTGTGAAAACTGCATCAAAGGTACTTCAATCCGGTTTCTATTGGTCCACATTATTTAAAGATGCTCACACACTTGTCTTAAAGTGTGATCGATGTCAACGTACTGGTAATATCTCCAACCGAAATGAAATGCCTTTGACTTCTTTATTGGAGGTGGAGATTTTTTATGTGTGTGGTATTGATTTTATGGGGCCATTTCCTTCTCCATTTTCGAACCAATACATTCTAGTGGATGTTGACTATGTGTCAAAGTGGGTAGAAGCGGTAGCTTTACCTACTAATGATGCTCGGGTGGTAGTAAACTTTTTAAAGAAAAATATTTTCTCTCGTTATGGCACTCCCGAGTCATCATTAGTGATGGAGGTAAACATTTTTACAAACGGCTCTTCGACTCACTATTGACCAAATATGGCGTGAAACATTGTGTGGTCACTCCCTATCATCCCCAAACTAGTGGCTAAGTGGAGATTTCGAATACGGAGTTAAAGAGAATTCTTGAGTTGACTGTGAATGCTTCGAGAAAAGATTGGTCCAAGAAATTGGACGATGCTTTATAGGCTTACCAGACTGCTTTCAAAACACCCATTGGTATGTTTCCATATTGGCTTTTATTCGAGAAAGCATGTCACCTTCCCGTCGAACTTGAACATCAGGCCTATTGGGCTATCAAATCTTTAAATTTTGATGAAAAATTGGTCGGTAAGAAGAGATTGCTCCAATTGAATGAACTTCGCCCTAATTCATATGAGAATGCCAAGATTTGTAAAGAAAAGACAAAGAAAAGACATGATAAAACATTGTGAAGCGGGAGTTCTTTGTTGGGCAACAAGTTCTTCTTTACAATTCTTGACTCCGGTTATTCCCTGGAAAGCTTTGCTCCAGATGGTCGGGTCCTTTTACCATTGCAAAAGTTTTTCCACATGGAGCGGTTGAGCTACATCATGAAAATGGAAACTTTAAAGTCAATGGCCAAAGATTGAAACCATATTTAGGAGGTGAATTTTTGAAAGAAAAGTCCACCGTTCTTCTTGCTAGTCCAGAGTGATCAAGTCATATAGTCGAGCTAAGGACTATAACCAGCGCTTGTTGGGAGGCAACCCAATTTTCTTACTCTTGTAACTAGCTGTTATTACATTTTGTTAATATTTTTGTTATTGTATAGTTGAACTAATATAAGTCTTTTGTAGGTATACTTCTTGAAGTCTCAGCCAACTATGGATCCCAAAAAGTTTGGGAGTGCACTGTACATAATGTCATGGCCAACAAATTCAGAGCAGACATTCTTCAACGACATGTACTCAGGGAAGTTTTGTTACTCCTCTTTCCTTACTTGTTCTTTACACATTGAGGACAATGTGTGAATTAAGTTTTGGGGTGAGCCTTGCCGGCTTATGATTTTCTTTGTTATTGCTTGATGTAGCTTATGATATTTTTTTATTATTGCTTGATGTTAGAATCTTGTCGGCTTTTGTTTGTGTACATATTTTAGTGATTTTGTATCGACATGTTAGGTGAGCCTTGCTGACTTTGAATTGCATGATGTTTAAAATTGTTATTGATTGATAAGCTATGCACGAGCAGATATGCTATTGGAGCCTAAAATTTTTCAAATTGCTTGTCCATGTGAGATCCTAAATTACATTGAGCACAATAGTCATGAGTCATGATTGATTGTCATCTAGATGTGGAAGTGTTTTTGTTTGAAAATTTTTGGATTGGTATGAACTTAGGTTGTGAGTTGATAGAAAAATCTTATCAACCTATGTCTACTTCTCTTTCACCTTACCATATTGTGAGAAATGTAGGTTCAGCTAGTTAGTTATTTTCATTGAAGGTGGTAGTAACTGAATGGTGTAGACAAAAGTTGGTGAGATTTTGAGCCTATAGACTGATACATATATTATAGTCTCATTACTTCTTTCATGTGTGACACTCTTCCATGATTTTGCTTCTCTAGAACTTGCATTGATTCTCTTCAAGATCACATCGACACATGTATGCATGAATATGATTAAGGTCATCTTTTGTTACATAAGATTTACCACATTACCCAAATAGATTACCATGAAATTAATCTTTCCGTTGATAAACCTTGTTGAGCCTATTTACCTTTTCTTTGATGAACCCACATTACGAGCTTTCATATCCAGAAAACAATATCTTTACCCAGCCTTCAAAGCTAGTGGAGTATTGTTGGTGACTTTGAATGTTGGGTGTAATAGAAAAGAAGAGTCGGGGTATCAATATATATTAAGGTGCTATGATTAGTGTAGTCGAAAGTAGTTTGTGTTGAAAAAAAAATTAAAAAAAATTAATTTTTTTTTCACAAGGAAAAATGTGTGGTGGAGACTGATTTGTATGTCTATATTTATGATTTTTTTTTTATTTTTGAAAAAAAAAGGTCAATTGTGCTGAATAGGTGAAAAATAAGAAATTATTGTTGGAGAGATTGGGTTGTGTACAAATTATATCTATGTTGAGTTGAGTTGAATATCTTTACTCCAATGATTTATATTTGAGACTTCTTAGTCACTTACCTAAATATTTTCCACACCTTGACTTGAAGCCACGTTTTAACCCTGAAAAGACCTTATGATTTGTGTTATGCATATGATCTAAGTGGTGGCGAATGAGAACATATGCAAGCTTATGGAAGAACATCTTCATTGGAATGATTTTGAGTGAAACGGTTGACCAATCTTAAACACTTGAGAGTGGAGTGATCATACTATCCTGTGAGGTTCTACATGTTTAGTCACCCCATCTTCATTTGGGAATGCTTACTAGTTGAGTATATTTGAGCGGTAAAAGAATAGAGTGATTGAGAGCAACCTTTAGATTTATACCTCAGGAAATGAATGAAATATCTTTTTGGGGGTGCGAGTCTCACGAGTGGGAAATGATATATTTGACCACATAGGGTCGGGTTGGAATCAATTTAATTTTTTTTCTGTCTTGACAACTTTTTCCTCATTTAGATGATGATTGAAGGTGATTTTGCACCCACACACTGATCGAACATTGGATAAGTTTAATTTATTTTTGGTAGCATCATTTGGAGCATGGTTGTGAATTGATATAAAATTTTATACTCATTGATTTTTTTGGCAAGGTGTCTAATATGTTGATCATTATCGCATTTGCATGATTATGTTAGAAGTTAATCTTGCTCAAGACAAGTAAGAGCTCAAGTTTGGGGGTGTGATAAGTGTGTTTTTACACACTTATTGTGCACTTTTTGGGAGTTTATTATTGATGAAATAAAGTAGATTTCTATACATAATTATGTAATTATTGCTTTTGTAGGACAAAACCCCGACAAAGAAGGAAAACAAGCGAAAATAGGAGAAAATGATCAAATGTGTACAAAATTGTGAACCTAGGGACCAAAGTGCACAAGTCAGAAAGTTGAAGGACTTAGAGTGCAATTTCCTCTAGGATATTTAGTTTTCTTAGTGATTAAGTAATGATTTTTTTCATTAATTTTGGCCTTTTAATTGGGAAATATTTTGGGGAATCTTTTGTAACTTTCCAAAAGTTTGGGGACCTTAGCTTCAATTTTTCCTAGATATTTAGATAGCTTCCTAGCTAAGTGTGTGTGTGTGTGTGTATATATATATATATATATATATATATATATATATATATATATATATATATTTCTCTTGGCTGGGATGTTCAGGGAGTTTTTTCTCTTCTCCTTTGTTTTTTTTTTTCCTTTTTTTTTTTCCCTTTCTTTTTCACTTGTTTTTATCTTGTTGTTCTTGGTAATTTTTGGAGAGTTTATCAAAGAGAACAAGGGGAATACATCAAGAACTTGGAGAAACCATTGGAGGAATTCAAAGTCTCACTAAAAGGGTTGTATCTAAACCTTTGTTTTCTTCCATTATTTTCCAATGTTTGGAATGTATTATATAAACAATCTCCTTTGTTATTATATTAACATGATAAGCTAAGTAGTTGTGTTGGAATTTATGTAGTAACTTAACCAAAATTTCATTAATATCTACATATATATTTAATGATGTCTATTTTATCAAAATCATGGTGTATTAATTATTGTGTTTGATTATACTTCATTTACTTGATCAATAGATGATGTGGTTAGGTGGTTTGGACAATTATTGAGAAATTGTTGCACTTACTAGACCAAAATAATTAATACTCTAGGTTTGTACAGTATACTATGCGCGTTTAGGTGATATGGAGATATACATCTACCCTAGGTGACCCTTTGAGTTATTTTCACAACAATTTAATGCAATTGTTTAAGTTTTTATCAACATAGAGATATGTTATCTAACTTAATCAATTAACGTTAATATCACTCGAGAGAGGTTATTGATTAAAATTGGCGGGTCTAACTTTGTATTTTGGTAATTTGCATCGACGCATTATTGGAATGATATTAATGAAATAAAGGTTAATCAAAATCATAAATTCCAACCTCGTTTAAATCTAAATCTTACCACTTTTTAAGTATAATTGTAATCTTTAAATCTAGATCGTGTCTTTTCAATTTAAAAATCAAGTGTTTCATTAAATGTATGTGTCAATTTCGTTAATTTGAATCAATACTCTTGTAATTGAGATAACACTTTTCGTGGGATCGACTCGAATTTAAAATGTCTATTTTACTACTTGATCGCGACCCGTGCGCTTGCGGCATATTTTCAGCGAACATACAACTAGAGAGAAGACTTTGTTAATTGTTGGTAATGGATCAATCAATAGTGTCTGACCTCGAATTTGAGAGTGACTCTCATTCAGCCCCATCAGGAACTGCATGACATATTTCTCTCGTTGAAATTTCACCAATGAAGCTGGAACAGGTCTATAGCACCCAAGTTCATCCCAAAGTGTCTTTAGTTTAGTAAACTAGGCACTTACTGAACACTGATCTTGTGTTAAAGAGGCAATTGCCTTACTTAATTGAAAGATACGAGTTCCATTACTTTGTGAAAACCTCTCTTTAAGATCAGACCAAATACCAGTAGCAGTGTCAATATAAACGACACTGACAACAATTTCTTTAGAAATGGAGTTTAAAACCCATGAAATAACCATATGATTGCACCTCTTCCAAGCTGGATAGATCGAATCACCTTCATCAGGTTCGCTCAAATATCTGTTGATGAAGCACAACTTGTTTTTGGCACTTAGAGCCATTTCAATGGATCTACTCCATGAGGCATAGTTGTCTTCTTTCAACTGCTGAGAGACAATCAAGGCACCATGACTATCTCCATGATGTAAAAAAAGGGACTGAGAACCGCTGTTCTTGCTGTAGATCTAGATGCAGGAATCGAAATGGAAGGTTTAGGAATTAACGACTCATGAGCTGAAGCGAAAGCATCATTATGCTCTGATACCATCTTGAGATTAAGCTACCAAGTGCATGAGTCTAATTCAGAGAATACGGAAAGAAAAATGAATAGAAAATATTCTATGTATTATTGAAATTATATATTTGAATTGTACATCAAGTGGTCCTTAAATAGAAATGAAAAAAAAAATACAATTGCTTACAACTGTATACTAACAAAAATCAGCCTATCTAGCTAACTCTACAGCTCACTTCCACGTCAGTTTCTTCTGGTAGTCTCAATAGGAACCTCTATAATTTGTGTGTATGTCTGTGTGAAAGAGAGAAGTTCTCATTTTAGAGGGTGCAATTTCTCCTAGCATCTGAGATTCTAGGGATTACAGGTGGTGAAGTGTAGAGATGGTGCTAGTAGTGAAGGTGGTAGTGAGTTGTGGATTTGAAAACCAGTTTGTTTTCTATCTAAAACGAACGTATAGTTTGTAATTACCATACAATATTCGTCTCTAAGTAAAAAAAATAAAATAAAGTCATCAAAATCGGCATCATCACGTGCGTAATCTTCCTCCTATGAATTATTGATAAATTTTGAAATTTTTTGTTGATAATTAACCGTACGAACTTTTGATTGGTTGAATTTATGAAATTTCACATGTCATTTTTTTATTAATAATTATTCTTTCATTAATGTTGTGTAAGATTGTATATAATGTCTTATGCGATTCTTGCATTGATATGAAAAAATTATGTTTTTTTTTTTTTGAATGGTGTGTCTTTTAATTTGTTTGTCTCCTTAAATCAATTAATTGGAATTGCTAGTTTGTTGAGTTACCTATATACACTTTGTAATATGGAACTTCTTTCCATTTTCCATGATCATGAAATTGTACAAGTGTATATATAACTAACTTCATAAATTTGGGTGGATTGGTTTACATATTCGCCTAACTATCATGTATGTTATTTTGTGATGATATCTAACTTGTTGGGTTTTAGGTATGGAACCCGTGAACGTGTTCATAACATACAATACAGATACCTTTGGTCTATTCATATCTTTTGGTTGCAAGTTTGTGGAGCTTGTTGCAGCGATATCAATTGAATTAGAGATGTATGTGAGGATGGTTGGTACGAAAATAGAGAATGATGTAGTTGGAAACCTGGCTCCGGTTAGAATTTCAAATGATAACTCCCTACTTTTCTACTTGGAGATGAAAATGGAGGACCCTCGCATCACACCGTATGCACTACGAATAGATGTTAATATGTATATGCCTTATGCTGTACCATGCTTATGCGACTTGAATGCTGCATTGTTGTGATGTATATACATGCCTTACTGTTACATGCTTACCCAATATTTTTCACATGTATTGAACTACAATCTTTTTAATTTGAATTGATACATATGCATTAGTTTGTGTTTGTTGTATGTACTTGAATAAAAAATGGATGATGTAGAACCTGATATATATAACATTTGTTATATATATTTTATATATTCATGGGATACTATAGTGGGGGTGGATGCATGGAAGAATGAACTCCATGTAAAAATGAACAAGTATTTTGTGAATATGTAAATGTTACCAATGATTCATATGTAATTTCAGGAAAATGACAAACTAATAGATAACTGAAATTAACAAGAACATGAACAAAATTTGAAAATTCATGCCTAATAATATAAATAGGATAAGTGGGAACGGGCATATTTCCATAAAATGTCTCAAACGACAAATGGGAACTTTTTATTTCCATGTTAAAATGGAAAAAAAAAATCTATGTAGACAAACAACTAGAAGTTTGTGATAACACACAGATGTAACATACAAATAAATTAGAAAAATTTCGAGTTTTTCATTGCATTTCTTTCCAAATAATTCAATTTTACAACACACAAGATATGCAACAGCAGTGTGATTAATGATCTTTATACCACATATTGTAATTAATCTCATAAACCCAACCCCATCCTCATGTAAGACTTTTATTTGCATATCTCCAATTGGTAGAAACGAGACTAACATAGTAATGTATCTCCACATTTCATCTTGTGTTGGCTACTTCACTTCCACAAGAAGCATTTTATGGATGAACTAGTGTTGGAGACGTATGTCACTAATGTCTAGATAATGACCAAAGCATAATGCCTTAATATAAGTCCTCCTACCAGGCATTTAGCTTGGAATTCAGATTTGAGATTACATCATATCTATAAAACACATTCATGCTTCCATTGAATTTGTTGCCAGTGTGAATGTGGAATTTACATTCTCGTGCATAAACAATTGAAGAAATATTGAAAGATGTGGCGGCGCAAACTTTTTAAATGAAAAAACATATATGTGTACTACATCAAGTACATATTGTCATACACACACACACACACACACACACTATCATATGATTTTAGCCATTTTTTGTACAAAAAAAAATCACCAGAATTTCACCAAAAATGAGACAACGGTGGTCCCACCGTGTATTTAAAAAGAAAAAAAATGTGTGGGCCCCACCCTTGTGTGAGTGTTATGTTGCATTTATGGTGATTTTGTTTTTGTACGTGCAACACATTTGCTTATCATATATAGGTGATATATTAACATTGTTACTAGTGGCAAAGGTTTTTTGTGAAAGAATACATAAGTTGTGGTTGTGGTGTGTATGTATCTTCAAACAGGTATGCATATATATTAAATTTCATTTTTCCAAGATTTTATCTGGGAGCATAACCAATCCAATTGTTATCGAGACTAGAGCCTTATTTGCTGTGAAAGAAGTTGAAATGGTTCATTTACATGAAATAAATGTGGGACAGCTAACATGGGTGGTGTATTGATGATTTCATAATACCAGGGAGGGACACTTAAACATAATAGAATCCATATTCATTGGTTACTTTGACGCAGAAATGTCTATTTATTGAAACAAGTAGAGAAACGAAGGAAAATTATACGCACCCGAGCACTTCTCTATTCTCCTTTTTTGCTTTCCCATTTTTCTGGTCAAGTGGAACTGGGAATTGGGAAAGAAGTGTTGGAAATGTGTTATTTGGTGAATGAGAAATTAAGCCAAATTTTGAATTATTGAAAAATTATATGGAATATTGTGAAATATTCTAGAAAATATGTAGATGAAAAGATGTGTCTTTTCATATGGATCATGACTCTTGGAGATCATGACTTTTGGCATTATTTTTCAATAATTGTCTCTTTATGTAGAGATGTAATTGTATCTCTTTATGGAGAGATATAAATTGTAAGAGATGTGTCTCTTGGTATGGATGTTCCAACTACTATATAAGGGATCCCACATGTTTGAATTTGATATGGAATAATGAGAAGTGGAACAAATTCAATTGATAGTTCCATATCATTCCATTTCATGTTTTACTTTAGTTTTGCATAAAACACTTTGTAGAAGTGATTATTTCTTGCATCAAAATCATGGTTATGGTAGAGAGAGAATTCCGTTCGAGTTCGTTGGTCTAAGTCATTTGGAGTGCTCCTATGGCTAGACGTGGTCGTTGTATCTTGGGAGATGATTGTCAAGAAACCGTTAGCACCGATGCGGGGCAAATTCATCTTAAGGACAAAGTGTCAAACACTTGCCTCGACCGATCGCATCACTTGCATCTTCTCTTTCTTTTTCCGATTTCATTCTAATTTAGTATTTTGATTTCGGAAAGTAACTAATATTCTTTTGATTTCATGCTAAGGTTTGAATTGAAGAACAACGTGCGTTCACTCATATTGGGAAGTGAAGAATCCATATTATTATATTCGAAGTCAGTAAATCACTATTTTATCTTCTCAAATCAGATTTTGGTAAGTCGAATTCTATTTCGATTTCACGAGTATAACACGGTACGTATTGATTTGAATATAACGTGCACATTTATTGGTGTAATATCTCCAACAATCTTAAGATGAATTTTGTTGTGCATGTTTGATTTTGGTTACATAATTTACGTGAATTTGAATGCATATTAAATCTAATTTTGATATATGAAAAAGACAAAAGTCACTTAATGGACATTAAAATATGTGGCGTGTATTATACTTTAATGATCAAACGGAGGCTGCTAATTAAAAGAATATATAAATTAAATGCATATGTTCACGTGATTGCAAGTATAGTTTACATGCCAAAATAGAACATTGTCGTGTTTTGGATGCATGTTTTCATGTTGGAAATTGTACTAACTTTGGTTGATGGTGATAGTCTCTTGGTATTCAATGAGTATGGAAAGTTGTCTAATTTATGGTTTCGATGACTGTTCATTTTATAACTGCAATGGAAATATTATTGTTGATGTTTATTACATAAAATAATGAATATACGTTTTGGTCTTTTGTACCAAATCAATGGTTGATCATTTGGTCTTGGTTATTTAATTGATCGAGATTAGGATCAATGATGATATCTCTAAATGTGGAAGTGTGTGAATTTCCCATGATATTGATATTCCTAGTCACGACATGTGTTGACTAAGATGGAATAAATTCCTTTTATTGGAATATGAGAAAATATATTAATGATGATAGCCTCAATTAATTTGATGAAATTAAATGAGATGATTTATGCAAATATAACAAAATGCGATTTGTTATAATTATATTAAGTGAAAATCATTATTTGATAATGGGATTTAAGCCACTTAATTATTTGGAATTCGTAGAATATTATGAAATATTCTAGAATCGATTTGGATGGAAAGATATGTCTTTTCATATGAGAAATCATGACCTTTAGTATGATTAATTTCCAATTGGTGTATCTCTTCATAGAGATTAATTCGAAGATGTGCGTCCTCTCGTTGAGTTTTTTTTTTTTTGAAAACACAACTGGTGGATGATTCGTTCATTAAATTTGAATATGATGAATAAGTATTATTTAACATGAAATAATACTATCTCGTGAAATGTCACAAATGTGATATATGTTGGGAGAAGTTGCAATTCTTGTAAATCAAGATGCTTAGTATTCTTCATTGTTGAATTTGATTTCAATCGTGGAACCAATTAAATTGGTATATGTTTGAAAATATTGTTGGTCTATGTGATGACCTTAATTTAATTTGGATGATCAAATTAAAAGATAGTTGGATTGAAGTACATTGTATACGATTGATGACCATTTTGAAAGCACTTAAACTTTCATGAAGCATTCGATATTGACATTATCTATTCGATAAATGAATTGAACTATGAGAGAGTTGATAAACTCTAAGTTCAAAAGTATAACCCAAAAATATGGGGGTTAACATTAATGGTTGCGAACTTATATGTAAAGTTCAAAACTTGTGGATGCAACTTTACTAGATTGCACATGCATTCCTAATTGAGGAATTGTGGGGGTAACTTATATTAAAAGTTACAATTTTCTATACCTTATAATCATAAAAATGTATCTACAAAGGTGGAAAGGATAGAAAACCTTTATATTGATTATAAGGATGATATACACTAAGTCTAAAGTGGATGAAATGGGATAAAAGCCAATTATGGTGTTTGTTTGGATATGCAAGATCAATTAGAATATTTGAAGAATATTCATAAAGTTGAAATGCATTGTGATATTTCAATAATGATATTGAATACCCATCTTTCTGAAATCCACTAGTAAAAGTGATTGACTAGTGTAGTGTGTGATAGAAATCCTCTAACATTGTTGTTTGGAATTTATAAAACTTTAGATAAAGCTAGTTAGAAGCATGTAGCTTCATGAGAAGATTTCTTGGTGGTGACATGTTGTATCTATTAAATCAATCAATCGTTGATTAGCTATATTTGATGAGATACTAAGTCACATGTAATGGTAAGTCTAGAAGTATAAGTCGTAGACATAATACCATTAAGCAGTCGATCTCAATGGTGTAAACTCGTGGTACCTTTAGAGATTTACTTAGAGATCAATAATACTGCATATCGAGGGAATGAGCTTAAAGCCTACGACGTAAGAGTCTTTGTGATGGTAACCCTATCTTGTTGACTGGAGATCCCAAGATCTTGGTTCAAAGGGAAAACTAAGTCATGAAGATTCCATGAAGCACTTAGGAAATTATTTCCTAACTCATTCCTATGATATTAAAGTGCTTTCTGCCGAATGATTGAAAGGTTAAGATACACTTTTAATGATTCCTATAGCTTGATTCAGTCAAGTGGAGTATGGCAGAATACTCTTAATAGGAGGTCACCTATATAAGTGTGAAGTGGGGCCGCTTCTATGAGAATGTTTCAAAGGCTTAAATTCTCTAAATCACTTATGAAATCCAAGAGTTGTTCATGGCCAAAATGAACACAACAGTGAGAACCATGAACGGTTTAGGGAAGACATTGTGTGAGTACTGTTGTCTTGGCTTACACCAATGGCTGAATGGTTCAAGACATCACGTTCACCAATTAGCCAGTAAGTCCGATAGTATTTCACTAAGGGAGATTCAAGGCCAAAAGCTACCTTCTCTGATGCAGTGTTTTTTCCGTCCTCTCTCTACTAGTGTTTGCATAGTCATTTGCATTAATTTTTCATTCATGTGGGGGATTGTTGGAAATGTGTTATTTGGTGAATGAGAAATTAAGCCAAATTTTGAATTATTGAAAAATTATATGGAATATTGTGAAATATTCTAGAAAATATGTAGATGAAAAGATGTGTCTTTTCATATGGATCATGACTCTTGGAGATCATGACTTTTGGCATTATTTTTCAATAATTGTCTCTTTATGTAGAGATATAATTGTATCTCTTTATGGAGATATATAAATTGTAAGAGATGTGTCTCTTGGTATGGATGTTCCAACTACTATATAAGGGATCCCACATGTTTGAATTTGATATGGAATAATGAGAAGTGGAACAAATTCAATTGATAGTTCCATATCATTCCATTTCATGTTTTACTTTAGTTTTGCATAAAACACTTTGTAGAAGTGATTATTTCTTGCATCAAAATCATGGTTATGGTAGAAAGAGAATTCCGTTCGAGTTCGTTGGTCTAAGTCATTTGGAGTGCTCCTATGGCTAGACGTGGTCGTTGTATTTTGGGAGATGATTGTCAAGAAACTGTTAGCACCGATGCGGGGCAAATTCATCTTAAGGACAAAGTGCCAAACACTTGCCTCGACCGATCGCATCACTTGCATCTTCTCTTTCTTTTTCCGATTTCATTCTAATTTAGTATTTTGATTTCGGAAAGTAACTAATATTCTTTTGATTTCATGCTAAAGTTTGAATTGAAGAACAATGTGCGTTCACTCATATTGGGAAGTGAAGAATCCATATTATTATATTCGAAGTCGGTAAATCACTATTTTATCTTCTCAAATCAGATTTTGGTAAGTTGAATTCTATTTCGATTTCACGAGTATAACACGGTACATATTGATTTGAATATAATGTGCACATTTATCGATGTAATATCTCCAACAAGAAGTACGAATTCCTAATATCTTCGCAAATCGGTAAGAGGATAATGGGTTTGATCTTGATATCATTGAAAAAAGAGGTATAGATATGAATACTGCTAATTTGCAGCATGTGAGGTTTCTATTTTTTGAATTTTCCATTGATGTAATTTCGATTTCTGCCTAAAGATGAAGGAGACGAAATTTGGGGATGAATTAAAGAGGCTTGTTTGATGGAGAGATATAAGCTACCTAAATTGATAATTATTTTTTGGAGTTAAGTTGTTTTTCATAAATTGTTTTTATTGTAGTATGACGTAATTTTGGAATATTTATTTAAAAGCATGTAGTCCATGTAATTTCCACTTAATTCTATATGGACCTCCATGGAAGCCCATGCTTTGACGGTAATTCTGGGCCTCTAAAGACCCAAACTCAAATACTAACTTGGACTATTTAGGGTGGTCCTTTGGTACAACTATTGTAACTTGAACTCTTAGCAATAAAGTTTTTGGTAATATAGCTTTGGACATTAGAACTTTTATTGAAAAGCTCTTGCCTTTCATAATAATTAGAAATTTCTTCTCATATATTAATGTAAATTATAGTTTTTTCATAAAGATTAACTGGAGCTTTGAAAGTAAAAAACTGATTCTGAAATTAAGAAATTATTCTGGAATACGTTTTGATAATTTCTTAAAAAGTATTTTAGCTTCTACATGAAAATTTGTTATAAGAAAAGGAAACCCTATCAAATGAGCCTTTAGAGAAGCTCAAAATTTGGGCTTATCTAAAATAACTTTTTTTTTTTTAAAGTTATTTATTTATTTTACTTTAACCCAACAATCAACATTTTAAACACAATAACTTTTGACTACAGAAAGTGCTTTTTAATTTCTGAAAAAGCACATCCAAACATCCTCTAAACTAATTTCTTTTCTTTTTTCCAATCAATGACAAACAAGAACTTAAAATTAACCTTTAATCATAGTTATAAAAATTGGCCCGGCCGTCGGGTTGGAAAACCAGCGGCCCGGACCCTTGATCGGACCGGGTAGATTAAATTGATAGAAATGCATTTGATTTGGTCAAAATTGAGATTTGAGAGAATTAACCGGTGATTTACCCGACCTGATTGTCTGGTTTGATTGGGTTTTGAAATCCTTTTCCAACACATCAATTTATCAGATTTCCTTTGTAAGGAAGTCATGTATGCAATTATTTTTAAATTGATCTACCAACTGATTTTGCATAATGTGCTTGTGGGTTTTATGGTGTCTTCTTGTCGTTCTTTACATTGAATTGCGAAAGAGAGTTTAAGGTATATATTTCTTTATGTCCTTTTATTCTAGGGTTGTGGGATACAATATCGTGTGCATTTGTTGAGCATCATACATAAATAAATATTTAGTACTAAAATAGATATATTTGGTCAAATTGCTCTTCTTTTGTTCTTATTTCAATAGAAAATGTTTAGTGTGTATGAATTAGAATTTTTTTATGAAATTATCAGTAATTTCATGCAGTCTAAAAAAAATCTATTCATTAAAGGTCTTTAATTTTATTGGTCAATTTGTGTAAATTGTTGTAAAAATAGAAAGATGCAGAATTAATTAAAAATCGTAAAATGACCTACGAAATGATGAAAAATGCTGCAAAAAATAAGGATAAAAGCAAATATAACATGCAAAAACCATTGCCAAAACATAAAGACAAAAGTAACGACAAAAAAGCGAATACAAAGTAATGACAACATTCGAAAAACACTGCATATAATATAATAACAACAGTAAACGAAAGTTGCAAAAAGTTAAACACGACATTCACTGAAAGTTGCAAAATGATGTTTAGAAACATTCATAGAACATTGTAAAAGGATATTAAGACAACATTAATTGAACGTTGCAAAAAGAAAAAGACGACGTTCATTGAACACCTTTTGCAATTGTCTAAGAACGTTGTCGTATTTTTCCACTTTACGACAACATCGAAACCCACAACATAAACCTGCATATTGCCATTGTGAAACGTCTTACACAATATTTTTTTAATGTTGTGAAAGTTAATATCAGTTGTAGGCTATATATACTATAATTATATCATGTGACTTATTTTATTTATGTTTAGCATGTAGATCATTTTGATACTCAAATCTTATTTTCTATATGAAGTCTCCTGTAACACATCATAATATTAATTCAACAATTATTATTAAATTAATGAACTCAAATTTAACTGTCCACTAGAAAAATCTTGAGGCCATGATCGTGCCTATTAAATGGGTTATGATTAGGGGTATCAACGAGGTGAGTCGAGCTGCAAGCCGAAACTTTTTGCTCGGATTTGTCTGGAGTAAAAATAGTTCGAGTTTTTTTTTTGGCCTGATTTAGCAAAAGTTTGGCAAAAAAATTTAGGGTCAACCCTGAGCTTTCAACTCGAGCCTTAGCACCGCCGAGCATGCTCATTTTTTTTTTAATTCATGACAAATCTAATTTATTTTTTAAAGAATTTAAAATTTGTGCAGTTTATATATATATATATATATATATATATATATATATATATATATATATATATATATATATATATATATAAAATTAAAAGAAAGATTAATTTGTTAGGAATAAATTTGAGCAAATATAAGTCTTCCGACTTTTTTCAAAGTTCTTTTGCGGTTTTAAATTTATTTACTTTTCTCAAAACATCTGACACGTATAAAATAATTGAAGTGTGAGCAAACTCATCTTATTCTTCTTTTTGTTCTTTTGACAAATGAGCATAAAAATTTCTATTTATAACTTTTGAAATTTTTTATTGAATCAAAACCTTAGCTAAATAGAGAAATCTCATTTTTATTAGAAATTCTCAAACCAAAGTGTGTAGTCATTTTTGAACACAGATCAACCAGAATATACAAATTCACAATTAGATCACACAAAGTAGTAATAAGGTCACAATATATACCCTTCTAGATTTCAGATCAAACGAATGATCAAACGAGTAAGGTTCAGGCGTTATAATGGAATAATCAAATGCAACAAATAGGTATGCAAACAAAACCAATTTCTCCTACAATGCAAATCTCATATAGTAACTCAATCAATAATTATATTAAATGATCAGTAAGCAACTTTTACCAATTGAACTTAACACTTCAAACATGTAAAAATAGAGCAATTCCTACATTCCAACAACAGGCAATGATTACCCTATACTGTAACCCAAAACCTAATGGACAACCCAGACGATGGTTTGGTAGTAGTGACATTTAGAAATGATAAGCCAATTTATCGAGCTAACCAATCGTCGGTTCGTAAATAAGGAGAAATACAAATTTACAACTTTAGGACAAGCACTATTTGCACTAACGCTTCAGTACCTACAGCAACACAATTGGCTAAAACTTAGAACCGAATGTCCAAGAACAAAATAGTCCAGAATCATCATATCCTTTGAAATAGAAAATGGACACTACCACTAGGTCTGCAGTATCACTAGGAAGATCCTATCTTAAGACAGTTTCATCAGAGGAGGATCGACGGGCTGCCACCCGTTGGTGGAGGTTGTTGCGCGTGGGGTCACGCACCACCATCTTCAGTGGTGCATGCGAATTATTCATCAGATGGCTGGGTTTTCCTCACCGTCTGAAGTCGGAATATGATCTTTGTTTCTCCACCAGACTTCCGGGTTGGCTAGAAACCTCAATTATAGCCGCAGTAAGATTGGATTTTCAACAATTTTTTCCCTATTTTCTGCACCCAATTTCTGCATTTTTTATGCCTCGCTTTTGCACTTATTCAACTCTTATTTTGCACAACCTATTGCTCCGATACCATTTTTCGCGGAAATTATACACTAAGAACTCTAAATATGTACAATCGAGCTCAGTTTAACAATAAACCAAATGAAACAACAACCCAATTGATTGGCCTCAACCCACAATAATTTCATTACGGTTGCCCAATTGATTTAACCCACAAAGGATCAAGAAAAGTGGCTTTATCACGGAGATGGAGAATACAAGATGTTGCAGTAAAGTCACAATTTCACGAAGAAATGCGTATTCACAGCTGCTTTCTATTTTTCTCTTGCAACACATGACTTCAGTCACATACATGGGCTGATACTTATAGTTTTAGGTTAAGGTAAAAGATGGGCTAAAACACAAATTCGGCCGAGACATAACACACAATATGGGCTAAACATAAGTGACATAAAAGTGGTCAATCACTTAAAAAGGCCATCCAACTAATGAATGTGCCCACGAGCAACATAATTTAGTAGCTGCTTCTCGGTAATTGTGGCATTGATATATATTTCTGTCTTTGGTCGAACTACTGGAATTAATCCAAAACGTTAAACATCATGCTCGGATTTATTGGATATTAGACCCCAACAGAAATTATATTTACTCCATAAATGCAAAATAAAATGCATTTCAATGATGAAGAAGACATCTCAATTATTTTACCTCAATAAGCAGTTGGAAAGCAACATTTAGGGCCTGTTTGATTGAGCCCATTTTCCATGGAAAATGGAAAACCTTTTCCATTTCCACCCAAAATGTGTTGTTTGATACAAAAAGTTTTCTTGGCATTTGCAATTCTTGGATGGCCTCTCACGGCTGCATTTTTTGCAATGTAAATAATTCTATCCACAATTGTGAAAAATAAATTTCTCTTTAATGGACAATTTTCATGAAAAATAAAACCAAACGAATATCAAAAGATTCAAAATTTCAACATTTTCCAAGTGTCAATCAAACACAATTAATTACAATTCCCAGTAAAACAATTTTTAGGCAATTCAATTCCCTGAAATTCATTTTCTTTCCACCAATTTTCCACCTTTGCAATCAAACGGACCTTTATTTTCTCAAATGGCAGTTCATGTGGAATGTTTAGCAAAATCAGGCAGTTGGGATTTGTCCTTGAAGTCACCAAAGATTGATGCCACGATTTTTCGGCCATCGAAAAGCTCCATCGTCTTGGGGATTGGATGAACCCCTAAAACCACTGTCAACCCCCAACCCCACAATAACAAGAGTGGGTATGAATATGGTAAACACAAGTACCCATTAATATGTTATTTTTGTGACTTATTTGATAAGATTGACCTCTATACACCTTAAATGGGCCACATATCGAACTGCCCTATAAATTTACAAATGTCGTATACAATCTACTTTGAGACATACATAAACAGCTTTGAAAATCATAATCTTACATCGTGGCTGGATAGAAAGGTTTACTGTACAACATCTAAGTTCCCTGTACACTCAAAACTATAGTCCATACCCCCCTTCTATAATATCTTTAACTTTCAAGGAAAATTCAAATGCAACAGCTTTAATTCAAATTCAAACGTGAGCTATATATATGAAAAAATAAATCAAGTTGTCGATTTGTTAATGAAAAACAAATGCTAACCTCATGCACCGGCTTATCGATAAGCTTTGGGTCTAAAAATCAGTGATTCGAATTGTTGACCTCGATTTATGTACGAATGACGTGATTAATAGATTCTGGCTCCATTCACTTTTATGTAGCTTCTCTGTTGCACATTTGAACAAACAGTTAGCAATACGTGACATTTTTCGAAGATGAGAAAGGAGGTTGTGTGCACTCGACGGTCAAGTCAATCACTTTTATGAATATTTTTGGGTATGGAACGTGCTGAAGACGTGAGCCACAAAGGTGTTTGGATACCGTGAGTTTGGGTAGAACTGAGAGAGAGAGAGAGAGAGAGAGAGAGAGAGAGAGAGAGAGAGAGAGTGCAATATTACTTGAGTGTCTAAAATTGCATTACTTTCAAATAACATCAAGTATGAGCTTTTATAGTAGAAGATGAGAAATGATAACTGTTTGGATGAAGAGACACGCGACCTCATCTTAACGGTCAAGGCACCCTATGACTGAAGATAGCATGTTATGAGTAGAGTGACAAGTTGACCTGATAGAGTGATTGTTGCAGAGAGGCCACATTAATCAATCATAGAAGACCTTGTATAGAAGATCTTATGGAGAATGTGGCTTATATGCCTAGAGGTTATTTACCTCAGATTGTGATCGCACTGCATCGTCTTGTACGGAAGATCTTATGGTGAATGTGGCTCAACGTATTGTACTTTCTGTATCATATTTTTTTTCAAGTATCAATTACAAAAAATATATGTTTTATTTTCTCGATTAGTAGTAGACTCACCACCAACCCTACGGACCTTATGGCATAATACTTTGTCTTACCTTGCCTTGCCAAGACCTAAGATCCGTATGGCAAATAGAAGTGAAGAGGATCTTGATTCGGACCTCCATTTCTCGGGAGGATCAACAAAAATTTCTACTATGATCAAGGATAATTCACCAATTAAGACCATAGGCCATAGCAGCTGCATAAGAAGGTGCATCATGCATGGAAAATATGCCACTTTCTTTAGTTAAAAAAATAAAATAAAATTAAAGACCATGTTCATAAACACTAAGTCTCACATAAGCTATTTATATATGTGAAGAATTAGTCCAATATTCACAGCTGGTTGGCCCTGTGTTCTAATAGTAATTTCCTAGCTCTTCTCTTCCTACTTGGTGGTCACACACCTTGTTTTTCTAAAATATTTGAGATTTAAAATTGGGTAATCTTGATAGAAATTCTGATTAAAATATTTGAGATTTGACTTTTGAAAATTGAATTAAAATTTAGAGAGAGACTATTTATTTTGGAGAGCAATTTGAAGTGGAAAAGGACAAAGGAGAGCTAGTTGGTGAGTTGGATTATCGTGAATCACCTCAAACTTCTTGGCAGGACGATCGAAAAAGCAGGAAGTTTCTTTTGTGAGTAGGCAGCCAGGCATGACAATACCTTTTTGCAAAATACTTGGGTTGGGTAGGGATCGGTTGGTTGGGGGACGAAAAGAGAAGCCATCTACATTTTTTAAACTTTATCGTCAAGAGTTCATAACTACGAATAATATTCATGGACCGATTGTTCAACATACTTAAATCTTAACTTGTATTTGTTACATCAACAATGCTATAGGTATAGAAAAAATTTCATAGAAATCATACTGATGAACACTTGACAGATTATCATTGAAAGATGACAAAAATACTATAAAAACAACCATAGTACAGGTGTTGTCAACTCACCACTTGTACAAATTCTATCTGTTTTTTTCATGTGCTTGTAGAATCATTCTGATTACATATATGAGTCGATAACAAACTAAGCCTTTCATATTTTGAACAATGGCCAAGAGAGTGAAAAAAACTAGCAAGTAAAGTGTCACATCATGAAAACTTTGGATAGTCCATGTCATTATTTTCAAAATACTTTTTATTTTTTATTTACAATTAAATGTTTTTCAATAAAATAATATTACACGAAAACCCAAAATTTTTCCTTATTTTTTAAACAAATATTTTCTGTCAAAAATACTACCTCAAAATTCATTTTGGGCAAAAAATGAGGCTCAAATAGGTGGTAAGATAAACCTTTGATCTCCTTCTCAAATGAAAGATTTGATGCAAAAATTTCATATGCTTACAATTTTCTAAATAAGCTTAATTTAATTGTCGAATTCAGATTGACTATTCTCTTTATAGATGCGATTGAGTTCACTATTATGAGGGTGTTTGATGTAGATTAAAATCAAATTTTTAGTGGATTGTGATAGAATTTTTTTGAAATGTGTGTTTAAAAAGATGTGAGACCCATGAAAAATGTGGTTGATATTGATTATTTGACTTTGATTTAAATTAAAATCATATTTTAATCCGGCCCAAACAAGCCATATATATAGCTTATTTTGCAAATATTAAAAAAAGAAATGTGTTCTCACTACTAAAGAAAATGTTCCTTGTAATTTTCCACACCAACGGATTATTAAAAATAAAAGTAATACTGTAAATTAATTTGTTTGGAGTTTGACTTCCATTGAGTAAAAAAAACAAAATGGCAGCAATTAACATCTAAACCTAGATTTTAACCCATCCTCTGTCTTGGGCTTCTTCAATAGAGCCAAGTAACGGCCCAAGGAAGGAGAAGCCCATGTCGTTTTAACCTTATTAACCCTCCATAAAATCCAAGTGGACCTCTAATTATTTCAGTTAACTTGGATATATTCCTTTTTAGGTTCTACTCATAACTGTAAAAAAATATCATCAATGAATCTCATCAATGCCAAATGATGTCATATGGCTAAATCACTTTCTCTACTCGTCGAACCCTTTCAATACGGTCAAGTTCTTTTTTTGTAACTGTCAAGATTTATTCTCAATAGTGATTCTATGTTCACTAAAAGTTACCTTGAACATTATGAGGCCTTTATATATAGGCAATTATTAAAGACGGAGAAAATCAGGAGGGACACATGTCACAAGATTTATGAATATCGAGAAGACGTGTGATAAGATATGATGTGGGTGGGTGGTGGGGGGCCCACTGAATATTTTTAGGTAGTTTATGCATTAGTGCGACCTGCCATCTGGTCTTGGATCCGTTCCTGAATAAAAAACTTGATAATTGATAAGGAACAATATATAATTGTCACGTTAGACTAAGCCATGGCAAGCCCACCCTGTTCCCTGCCGGGGCGTTGTGCCTGTGGATTCTAGCCCGGGTTCTAGCCCGTTTGTTTTTAGGCTGGTCTAGCTTGATTAGCCGCATGATGCTCGTAACGCTCGAACCAGTTTTTACTGGTCAATATGCTGTTTCTTGAGCACAATGACCAGCACTATGCTGGTCAAGAATGACAAGCAAAATGATGGGCTCAATTGCTGGTGATCAGAATCGTGCTGGCCCTTGGAGGCGGTCAGATTCTCACAGGGTCAGAATTCATGTAATAGATAAGTTCAAATATTGTACGTATTTCTAATTGATTGATTTTTACAGTTAAAATTAGCAGCGAAAATTTCTATTTAATGAATGAATTGACACAATTACTATTGTCTAAAACTACCACCATGGTTTATGATCGAGCTATCGGGTACAGTTTACGTTTTTGTTCTTTTCCTCTAAAACATAAGTCGATTAATAACAAAAGTTAACAAAAATCACATTTCATCTCTAATAATTACTCACGTAATTTCTTTCTGTATTTTCACTCTCGTCTATAACTTGTCTTATTCTTAACACTAGGCTAAATAAGTCTTCTACTTATGATTAAAATTTTGAAAAAAAAATAAAATAAAATTGAAAATAATGGATTTTTGAACATCTTTAAAATATTTAAAAACTAATACACATGAAAATTATTCTATAAGGACTATTAAATATTATCATTTTCGAAATCTTAAAATAGATAGTGTAGTGTGAACGTTCGTTATATAAATATAATAAAATAAAATTCTTTCTTTTTTTTAAATATAATTGATTATTATATTATTACGATCAACCATCAAAACGTATATTGTAAAATCATTTATTTCTTCCTAATTTTGTCCTATTAACTTCTTTTCTTTCATGAAACTCAAACCTCGTATTTGTGGTTTGCTAATTGACGGAATTATTAAAATATTAAACACATGCTTAGAATAAAGGTAGGTGTAGTTATCCCAATGTAGACAGGCAAAAAAAAAAAAAAAAAAAGGAATTAGCGTATGGAATGTTAATACAAGAATATCTGGCAGTGGGAATCAGGGCTGAGGTTGGTGTGTCTTGTCATATTGAATTTTGTGCTTTGTGTGATCCTACATATTCTGTTTAAAAAATTATAGGCCCATCCTTCCACGTATAAAGGTGTAACTGTTATATCAATCACATAAAGTCATTTAACCTTCTTGGGATAAATTATTTTAAAATGGAATTATAAAGTGTGATTTATCGATTAAAAAATAAAAAAAGATTGTGAAATCTATCTGAACATGTTTTATCCTATTCATCATGAGTAGCAGATCGTTTCTATGAAATCTATATGTAAAATTATTTTATTCAAAATGTTGGATTCTAAGAGAGTGTGTGGTAGAGATTAAAATCAGATTAAAATTGAAAATATAGCCGTTATTGTTAACTTTTATTAAACGGACGACCATATTTTCAATTTTAATTGAATTTTAAGCCGTACCAAACAGACTCTAAATGAGTTAGAAATAAAATAAGTTTTAGAAAGTAGAGATCGAGCAATACTTGTTACGTTTGCATGACAAATTCCTATGGTAACATACTTTTTACCAACATTTTTTTGACTAAATTTACCTAGTACTTAACAGCAACAACGTTTTGTTGAAGAATAAACACTTCACCCACTAACTATTTCGATGATGACAATAGTAACAACTTTTCTACCATTAAAAGCAATAACTACGGCTAATGTTCTTCATAGACAATTTTTTGTACTAAGTATACATAGATGATTGGACAAATGCAACATATTTAGCCCCTGTTTGGTACACATTGAAATTTTCATTTTCATTCTTCTATTCATTTTCAACCACACATTCTTCAATAAAATAATATTTTTCATCACATCAATAACATTTCCTTCTTTTTCAACCACACATTTTCCATCAATCTGCTCTTTCAGAATACATTTTTCCAAAATAATATAGTTTAAATACACCCTTAAATGAGTACAAATGATATAACTAAACAATGACGACGTATCAATTGATAATACACTAGTCTTGTAATGTCATGTCATGCCGATTTATCAATTTTAGATAGATTCCTTGTACGGAAAGAAATGGAGAGTTCCAACCTTTCTTTGTTTTGAAGCCACGAAAGTCTCAATCTTCCTATTAATCTGTATTTTAATGGCGTCGATAGCCCGTTACGTCATGATTAGCGATCAATCGATCATTTTAGTCATTGATTCTAGGTCCGAGCAAGGGAACCAAGCAAGCCTGCCACTAAATAATAATGACGTACCAATATCAAAGTTACATAACGAAGCTCATGTATACATATAGATGGATGATTGGACAAACATGAGTACGGAGGTTTTCAATAATTCTATAAATATTAATTATTATTTATAGTTTAAGAATGTCTATGATTTCATAGATGGTGGATTGAAATAATACCTCAGGTTACAAACGTTTTCCTTTTTTTTTTTTTTTTCAATTTTATTTTTTATTTTTTATTGAGGCAGATGTGGTCTCGATCCCATCTCCGAGGTTCAAGCTAAGATAAAAGATGAGAGATTGTCGCAAGTTAGCAATTGAACGAAATTATCTTAGTATGATATTCAGCTGACTCACCTCTCGATGACTCGATCATAGACAATTATTATCATCACCTCTAACTTAGATTAATCTTTACTATTTCGTGATGAATTTATATATATTGCACTATCAATGGTTAATAATTAATAAATCAACATAAATACACGTGTTAGAATGATTTAATAAATATTATTAATATTTCATATCGCTTGATTTAGTATCACTAATATTATTCCCTTTACTCTTAACATTTATATATACTGGTCAGAGTTGAATGTATGTTACACGTTATTTTGTAATACTTTATAAGTACCGAGAAAGTAATATTTGACCTTCAATTTATCCTTTTGATCTAAATATGAGAAAAATGAAAGCTCTTGAAAATAAATATTAATTATTATACATGCATGTAAATAGTAAAATGGATACTTGAATGTGAGTGTATTAGAATTACAACAAAATGTATAAATGAAGATGAATGACAAATACGATACAAGAATTAACGTAAATGTTAATTAATTTAAAATTAATACCAAGCAATGTTAATTAAATCGTCAATATTAATTTAATATATGTTAATTATATTTCCACAACAAAATTTATTTACTACACCAAATTATAATCAAACCACATTTAAAATATAATTTGAATAAATACACCGCGATAAATTTACAATTATACCCCTAATTCAATCAAAACTAAACAAAAAAAAAAAAAAAAAAAAAAAAATATTGAGGTGTACACACCATCTCAATATTACTCATTTTTTTTTTCTTTTCACCCATTCGATTTTTTGAAAGACACAAACTTGGTAGAGAGAGAGATTGTCAGCATCACTACTAGAAGAGCACGCTACAGGCGTTAGGGACAAATCCAAACATCCAGTCATCGCCACTTCCGCCTGATCCAAAAGGGCTTACACCACCATTTGTGGGTGGATTCTACAGACAGTGGTGCCAATACCTTTAATCAACAGCAAAAATTGATTGAAAGAAAAAAAAACTCAACTTGCTAAAATTATGACGTATGTTTTTCTAGATAACGAATGAAAAGTTCGGCAAAAACTTAATCACAGATATTATCGAAATTTGGGATTCTCGGCACTTGGGTTTGTGGTGGAGAAGACAATGTAGAAAATAGGGGTGTCCAAAAGTCCCGAACCGAACCGAATTGAGCGGTTCTTCATAAGTTAAATATTCGAACAGGTATCCGAATCGAGAACCGATGAGTTTGAGTCGGGTCTCAGGTCTAGAACAAGAACTTTTAATTTATATTTCATTTTTTTTATGCAAGCAGACTGCTTGAAACTAATGAATTATTGATATGGATCACCGACATTTTAATATTAATATATATATATATATATATATATATATAGCTACGTTAACTTATAAAACTTACGAATGAAATGTCATTAGTTATATTTATGTGGTATTGTTGTAAATGTTAAAAAATTTAATTAGGGTATGGAACCGAGCGAAATCGAACTCGAACGGTTCCATAATTATATTTGGACTCGACAGTTCCATTTATTAAATACTCAAAAATTTTGGAACCGAACCGACCCACGAACAGTTCTAGTAGAAAAGGACAAAAGTGCCGATGACCTCGGGCAGTCGGGCGTCATTGGATGAGAGAGAGAATTGAGCATAAGGGAGAGAGTAAAGGAAAACAAATACAAATTTCCTTCCACAGTTTGGCTTCTCCTCCTGTTAATTTGTTATCTTTCAAAATAATAGATGGAAGAGTGGAGGAGAGAACCCTTTGCCCTGCTGGCATTTGTTATTTCTTCAAATCCGGTGCCACCCACTTCTCCAGTTGCGCCGCCTCACCACATGGTACTTGTGATTCATGGATAAAAGATGGTGATTATGATGTCTTCGCGAAAATATTTATGTTAATAATTTATATAAAATTATGGATAATTAAGTAATTCTATTTAGTGACATTTAAGTAAATAAATAATAAAAATTATTAAAATTGTGGTGTAACAAGTAAGTTTTGTAGTGGTAATATAATTACCCTTTAATATATTGTAGATTAGATTTTTATAAAATCATTAATCTAAAAATAAAACAAATTTGACATCAAATGCTTAAATTTAATTTAGATAAATTTGTAATTTGTTCATATTTTTAAATATGAAATTAATTTTCACGAAAAAATGATTTATGTAATCACATTATACCAAAAAAATTAAGTTTCTTTAAACTAAAAATATCTTTTTTTTTTTTTTGTCTAAATTAAAATTAAAAAAGCACAAATAAGAGAACAAATAATGCATAGGATAAACCGTAAAATATGCAATTTGTGTCTTTGTATTTGTCATAATTTCAGGAGAGGTATTTTTTTTTTATTACTATTATATTTTACATAACTATAGTACTCAATTTTATATATGTTTGTAATATAATATATAAAATAATAATTTAAAGATATTAGTTATATTGCCTAGAATTGGGAAAGTTATAGAGAAAATTAGTGGGACCTCTCAACCTTTTTGGTAGTGCGAAAATGTCTTCCAACATTGAAAGTGAGATTGGATCCCTACATTAGATAATCGACAATGTAGAAGATAAATATGAATGCAACTTTAACGTTGAAATTAAGAAACTATTAATCAGTTTACATTTTATTTCAACATCCACGTTGCTGGTTTCCATCACACGATCACAGTATTATTTCTAATGGAGTTCATTACTAGTCTATGTGACAATGGATTTCGGATGCAGTGAGACAGTTGTCTCACTGCCTTTTATACTAACCATAGTTGTCAGATTCGACCCAGACAATGTAACATGTCAATGGGTTAGTGGTTCAACCAGTGACCTAGTTGTTTAACCGGCGGATCATTGCATAAAAACTTACAAAAAATATAAAGAATAAGTTTTTTAGGGGCAAAATAAAAATTTTTAATTTATTTTTCACTAATTATTTAGGTCTATAAAATAATGTAATATGTTGGACCAAAGTTTTTTAAAAGAATATTTTTATAAAAGTTATAAATAATTCATTAGATAGATATAAGTTATTGCACATAAGTAATACTAAAACACTTTAAGCTCAAGTGGTGATGAATCCATTATTTTTCTTAATGAAAATCTTGCAAGAGAATTTCAAAACACAATCAAACCGATCAATCGGACCACGTAAATCGTCGGTTAACTCGGTCAAAACTCGATTTTGATCGAGGCAAGTACATTTTTGTCAAATTAATCTGCAAGACCCGATCAAGGGTCCGACCCTACGGGTTTTCAGCCCGACTGAGCTTTATAACTATGATACTAACAATATATTTCAATAAAAATAAATAACGTAACTCATTTTGAATATTGGATTCATTCCCACGTTAAGTAAAAGGTTGGAGAGTTCGATCCTAATATATTTATAGTTATAGTAAATCATATTGATACCCACAAACCAAATCATTAGTTTAAAACTCAAATTAAGAGCAAGCTTATTGTCCCAAAAATATACATATTTTGAAAACATTAATAAACTTATAATAATAGAAAATGAATTATAATTATTGCATTTGTGTCGTCATTTAATTTGTCAACTCTTGCTCTCTAACTAACTGCAAGTGCAAGCAGGTGACTGGAGAATAATATATATATATATATACACTACAAATTTATATATATTCAATAAAAGTGTAAAGAGAGAAGATATAATTTAATGATTACTGATTTCAACAACAACCAATTATATAGGTATAGAGGGTAATTAGATGAGAAATATTTGCAGTGGTGCTGGTTAGTAAAACTAGTGGTTACATCGTCAATTGTTGGCTAAAATCATGATTAAGGTTTAGAATTTAGAACAATAAAAGTCATGATTATATCAAGACCATGAAAATTGACCTCATAACGGTATATGTAAGTGATGTTGTTATCGTTACTAATAAATAATCATATATGTCACTTAGCAAGTGGGTAAAATTTTTGTCGGTAAAATTTTTGCAAAGTGTATGCATGCTTACTAGCCACGTACAAAAACGTTTTGTCTATCGATACATAATTAGTAGTGGCAAGTTGCAATATTTTATAGGCAGGTAAATATTGTGGTGGATTCAATAGTAATCCACAATTTTACATATATATATATATATATATTGAGATTTTACTCGTGGTCGTGACGTGTCATCTTATTTTACTGTTATTAAACGTGTAAACTGTTGTTGAGCTTTTTAAAAGTTTTTGATTGTGGACCTAATGGAATCGAAGAGACAAAGCAATGGTTAAAAGACAAATAGAAGAAACCAGTATAGGAATATGCTTGGAAAATTAAGACAGCTTTAACCTATTACAAAAAATGTTCACACCAATTTTTTTTTTCTAATAATTCACGAGTTATATTAATGTTAGGTGTACAGAAAATGGTTCATACATAGATTTTTTTACATATTTCCTTTTGGCAGTTTTTCATTCATCCTTTGTCAAAAACACATAAAGAGACATCATACATGTGCTGCCAATACAGTACCACCGTAAGTTGCCGGTGAACAATTCCCCTTGTTCTATTAATGTCTTACACTTATTCACTGTTGGAAACTACAAATAATTGAGACAAAAAATATTGAAACCAATGACAGAATTTTATACTTTTTTGTTTATCAATTCTATAAAGAAAGATTCTATACATTGAGAGTTACTTATAATTTTTTTTTTCGAAACTTATTTTTAACCACATATTCTTTCAATAAAATAATTATGAATGTAAATCTAAAATATTTTTTCTATTTTTTAACGGCACATTCTCCAAAAAAAATCTATTTTTACCATTAACTGCAGGTTTTTGTATTTCAGGATATGTTCAATATTTTCTAAATTGTCACTTAAAAAAGTTGTACTAAATAAGTTTAATTATTCAACCAAATTAAGTGGCTTTGCAGGGATGTAGAGTCATGTGGAAATGTTTGAGTGACCAATTGACATGTTAACCAATTAATGGAAAAGAAATCATAAAACTCAGGAAAAATTAGAGACAATGGTAATGATTACATATTTGTCAAATTGATCAAGAGAATTAATAGAATTAATGACAAGACTAATAACTACTACAATTTTCAGAAAAATATTATTAACATAATTACAGTCAAATTTTCTTGTAATACGCCAAAAATAATACAGTAACGTATAGAAATTTGCATGTTGATAGTACTAGTCTAGAAGAGAGCGTGTTAACCATGCATGATGCAATCCTTTCGAGGTCGTATTTGTTTACATAAAAAAATGTACCTCTAATGTGACAATCAGATTCCAATCACGTACACACAAGCTCAGTTTCTGCACGCTTAGACAAACCGTTAGTCGCACATGGCTTCCTTCGATAGGGGTGGAATTGGCTGCGTGCACTCTGACGGTCAAGTCGGTTAGAGAAGTAAATATATGAGTGTGAGAGAATTTTAAACGTGAGCCTCCAATATAAAAAGGAGATCGATTTTAGAGAATAACAAATAGAACATTGATAGATAAAATTATGGCTTGATAGTCTAAACTTGCATTACGTTTAATTGACACTAAATGTGAGCTTTTATGAATGAGAGTCGTTGGATGAAAAGATACGTGGTCTTATCCGTGCGTCTAATGCCTATAATATTAGATATCAATCAATCATAAGCCTTAAATGCCTCTAGCATCCATAATGTATAACTTGCACCTTTGGACTTGATTGGATAGGCCGACGGTGACAGTGAATTGTTACATCAATCATATATAAAAAATATTGCTTGAGAGATCCCGTTTTGAGCTCCTTCTGTGGCCTCGTCGCTACTCATGGGCCAGCTCTTCCCATGTGGGTTAGTGTGGTTCGGTGGAGTTGGCAAGCATATTGGTTTGGCTATAGGAAGGGGTTCGGTTAGATCAGTCTTGTGTTAATATATTTTGAGGCAACGCAAGGTCCTACCTTTGCTTGCTATGTGGGATAATTGGGGACTTGAGAAGCTCGGGTTTTTGTCGCATCTCTTCATAAATTGAATATCATTCTTTTTGAGGGTTGGTCAGTAGTACCCTTGTCTTAACACTTTCCGTGCTAGCGCTGAACCTAATTGGCATCTTTCATGAATATTGCGCATCACATAATTGGCCTCTTCCCTTTAGTTGTACCTCAAGAGGGGCGACGAGAAACCTCTCTTGTAAATTACTTCGTCCTGGAGTACATCATGGCAGCCTTACGCTTGAGTTTATGAGCTTCTTCATTGTCTTGGAGTAGCTCTTAATCCTTAAAGAAGTCGATAATTGGTTGCATCCAAGGTGGGGTCCCTTCAATCCATATTACTTCATTCTCTTTGGATATAGAGGATCTGGAGAGGTGTTCAATTGGTACTACTTTGAGCAGTTCTGAATCCTTACTGCTGGCCAGCTTTGATAAAGCGTCGGTGTACACGTTCTCAATCTTTGGTATCTAGGTTAATTTAAACTTTTCAAAGGATCGAAGCAAATTCAGAACCTTTTTGAGGTAGGCTTCCATGCTCTTATCTGTTGCAGTTAAGTTGCCATTAACTTGATTTACTACCAATTGTCAATCGCTATTAACCACCAATCTCTTTACTTGCATCTCTTTAGATAACCTGATGCCCGCTAACAAGGCCTTGTATTCAGTTGCATTGTTGGAGGTCTTGAAGACAAATCTTACTTCACAGTTGAGCTTGTGTCCTTCTAGGCTTACAAGAAGATTTGTTTACAAACAGATTTCAAGCTGGGGGGTCTACTGGTTCTATTATCATGTCGATATCTGGGGCCTCGACGAATTCTAGCCCCATTACGAAGGTCCTTGGCTTGTACGAAATATCAGATTCGCTTAGCTCTACAACCTACTTTATTAGCCTTCTCGAGGCATCAGATTTCTAGAACGCTTGCTTAAGTGGGAAGTTGGTCAATACCTGTCTACTATGGGCTTGAAAATAGGGCCCCAATTTTCTGGATGCGAATATTAGGGAAAGAGCAAGCTTCTTCATGTCTATGTATCGTGATTCTGTTGTTAAAAAGGTCTTTCTTATGTAATAAATAGGTAGTTGTGCGCCACATTATTCCCTTACAGGCACTGAACTCACGGCTTCTGGAGACGCGACTAGATATAGCACTAGTATTTCTCCTTCTTTAGGCTTTGAAAGGAAATAATTTGTCTCGAGTGCTTTTTCAACTTTTGAAAAGCCACTTCGCACTCCTCATTCCATTGGAACCTCTTTCATCCTTTGAGGATCTTGAAGAATGAGAGGCATCTATTGGTTACCTTTAAGATGAATCGGCTCAACGCTGCAAGACGAATCGGTTAGTCTTTGCACTTTCTTGGGCTTACAAGGGAACCTCATGTCTAATAAAGCCTTGATTTTCTCTGGATTCACCTCTATGTCTTGTTGATTGACCATATAACCCAAATTTTTTCCAGAGGCTACTCCAAAATCACATTTCAGTGGTTTCAGTCTCATCATACACTGCCTTAAAACTTAAAAGTGGCCTCTAGGTGTTCGACGTGGCTTGCAACTTTGAGGCTTTTTACTAATATGTCATCCATATATGCCTCCATTGTTTTACCAATGAGGTCAACAAACATCCTGTTAACGAGTCTTTGATAGGTAGCCCCAACATTTCCCTCCATTTGTTTCTCATTAAAAACCCATAAAAATGAAAAATATGACCATTATCCATCACATCAATCTATCAATTTTGGATTTCTATATCTTGTGTGGGGTCCAATAACGGCTATATCTTTCATTTTCATTCTATATTAATGAGAATCAAACGGAGTCTAAGTAAACTCATCTTCTTATCCCTTAACATACATTGAGTTTTCTGTTTGTGATTTTGGGTTGGAGATGACAGAGAGAAACACTTTATTTAATTATTTATTAATTACATAAACATTACATCATTAATTATTTAATTAACCAAAAAATTACATTTTTATTAATAACAAATTAATTCTTAAATAAAACTATTAAATATAAACTAAGCAAACGTGCATTGCACGTTGCTTGCACCTAGTGTTAATAAATATGCCCATATTGTGATGAAAGGGTAAAGAAGGTCCCAATTATATGTCTTGAAGATTAATCTGCAAAATTTAAGCACTTAGGTGGATTTTGAGTTTGTTTTAGCACTGTCGGAGTTTAGTTTGGGGTCTACATTGAGCCAAGTCCAGAAGTTATGGATAATATCGATTTACCACCATTACTAGTGGTGCTATCATATTCAACTGTTAGAGACAAACTTAAGAGAAATATTAGGCCTCCACAAAGGTACGCCAATGCTGATTTAATTGCTTTTGATTTGAATGTAGTTGAAGGTACATTCTATTAAAGCAGTTAATTGTGTTGATTCTATTACGTGGCTTGTTTCTACCTTGTTTGGTGATTATTAAATCATTTGTAATTTTTGTTGCTCTTGATGATAATTAGAGCAATTTTGGTGTCCAAGAAAATCCTGCTGAGCAGAGCTTGGAATTCAGTTGATATTCAGTTATTGAATTTGCTTTAGTTGGGTTTTGTGGTACAGAAGGAAAATTTTTCCATGATGGAGAATTTTGTTAGATGTTTTTGTTGAAGAGTTAAGTATTATTTCTTGTAGTGGAATTTGTCTTTAAGTAGGGAATCTTTGAAATTTTGTTCATTGTAGTGAAATTCGTGTTAAGGTGGAGTTTGTTAGAATTATGATATGATCCGAATTCTATTTGGGAATCCTATTCGAAGTCTATTTGGCAATCCTAGTTGAAATTCAATTTGGGACTTCGATTGAGAGTTTGAAGTTTGTGTTGGATTTGAAGATGTCGAGATATAGATCAGGGAAAAATTCTTGACACTTTTCCGCTAGCCTCCCGCTCGACCGTTCAAAAGCGCTCACTTAGCACTAGCCTGTTGCTCGAGTGGTGGAGTCAATGCCCGATTGGCATTCAAGCGGTGGTGTCATCCAACCCAAACTCGTTTCTCGTTTCTAACATTTTTTCCATCTATAACTTCATTTCTGGGGTTCGAAACGTTCCCTATATATAGTTAGCTCTTCATTGTGATTTAGACAAGTTAGACAATATTTGTAAATACAAAATCTATGTATTCTTTCTTCATATTTTAACGAATTCTCCTATCCCCTGTCAATTATTTTTTGTTATTGTGCATTTGTTATCTTTATTTCATGTTGTGCCTTGTATATTCATCCTCATATTTACAACAAATATGAAAACAAATACAAACTTGGGAGGGACCATATAATTTGACTTTCACTTAGAGAAATACATTCTAGAAAACTTAAATAGTGAAGATCACTAAGAGTTAAGAAGTTAAAAAAAATATAAACTTTATATCTCGCGATCTTCTTCGTGCTTCATGTCACCATACGTCTCGTCTAAACTTCATATACTCTTCATTGCTATCTTTGTGCTATACTCTTTGGTATATGCTAGCGTGCATCAAAACTATTTATTCAGAATGTTAAAGCCCTCGTCAATGTCTTCGTATCCATGCCCAAATGCCTCTTTTGCATCATTAAAGATTCTTTGATGTAACGCGGAAGCGATAAGCACGTTAATTCACAAAGAATATCATAAAATATTTGTTGAGTTTTTGCAAGAATACTGAATATTTGATTTTATCATCAAATCATTGATTTGTGCCCGAATACAAATTTGGATTGCAAATTAGAGAATATTTCAACAATTAATATTTTATTTCAATTCAAAAACATCTTCCTTACAATTAAGGCTACAACCCATATTTAAAACAACAAATAAACCTAATTAACGACTGATCCTAATAAATGACTAACTTTAATTAATGACTAATCTTAATTAACAACTAAC
Source organism: Fraxinus excelsior (assembly GCA_019097785.1). NCBI lineage: Eukaryota > Viridiplantae > Streptophyta > Magnoliopsida > Lamiales > Oleaceae > Fraxinus > Fraxinus excelsior. The sequence goes on from CM032627.1 coordinate 19,718,945, forward strand.
ACTAGATAATAATAAAAAAATATATATATAATCGAAATTGAATTCTGCATTATTTAATAAAGAAAATACTAACTAAAAAAATTAGAATTAATTTTTATCATTCTCCTTCAATTGACAAAGATTTGTCCGGGAATCTTGTAATATCTTTTTTCATCCAATTTTCCGTGATGGTAGTATTTTACTTAAAAATTTGTAGAGCACACAACATAAAACTCTTCAAATGAAAGTCGAACTACAAGAGGGCACCCAATAGAAAACTCTTTGAAATGGTAGTGTTTTAAGTGAATGCATGATATGGATACCGAGACACGTGTAGATGTTGCAGACGAAATGGTGGGTTCCAATTAATCAAAACGGGGGAGAATTCGTATGGTTAATTTTTCACGATTACACAGCTTGCTTCCATTACTCACAAGCATTCCTTTCTGTTGACACACTAAAATGCAGCCCAATCAAAGGGAAGTCCAATTGAGAAATCCAAGGTAAAGACCCAATGGAAGTCAATTAAAAGGCAAAAAAAAAAAGCCCAAACTGGAAGCCTGTGGAAAAGCTTGAATATTGGAAGCCCAAGAGCAGAGGAATACCATCGCCCAAGACTGTAGGACGCCCAGAAGCTGAACGAATGTAGTACTGGACAATCGCCCAGGACGACAGCTTCATTATCGTCCAGGACCTCAAGTCGCCCAGAGTCAGACAATTCTAAAGGGTATGGTTTATCCAATTTAACAATTATGGAAGCGGTTGGCAAGTGAACCCGGCACGATCCCATGATCCAGAAAACAGCAAGGGTAGTGGCAACAGTTACTAAGTAACTACTCCCCAAACAAGCGGTTACTCACTAAAGGAGTGGACGGTTGCGAAGGTAATGGAGCAAGTCCGAGCAGTTTCGATAACCAAAAGATGCCCCAAGAAGTATAAAAGGAAGTAACGTCATAGAAGAAACTCCGAATCAAAAACTCTCTACAAGAGATCATGTAATTTTTATTCCTTAGTTTAAATTTAATCATTTTTCAGTACTCGTGTGCTTGCGCCCCTTGGAGGCGTTTTGTCTACTTCCCAATTGTAATTCTTCACTGGTAAACGCACCCCTTTTTGGGACTTTGTCTCAAGAGGTCTGTTCCTTACACAATCGTCTGACCCCTCTCTCTCGTAATTGTTGGCGGGTTGCAAAAACGCGCGAAAACACTTTCATATATTTATAGTATTTGATTGATTCTAATATTTTCAAGTCATGGAATTCATCATAGAAACGTAATATACTCCTTGACTTGATGATATATACGTAATATATATACTCCTTAATTTCTGCCAACCTCTTTTACATAATCATTGCTTTCTTCCATGAAAGCGCACTTCCTCCGACCCCATCTCGGATTGGTTGCACAACTAAAACGAGTGATGGCGGCAGAGAGAGATTCTTTTGAATATAATCGTTGTGGTGGTTTCAATGGAGCTTTTCTTTGAGATCTTTAAGGTCGAGGGTCACAGTTTGGACACCCCCCCTACCCTATGTTTATATATAGGGAAACCTCTAACGTCCGATGTGGGACCTACAATATGGTACCTATAATGGGCCCTACATTACCTCTAAATTTAGGTGGTTGGTTCTTCTGGAAGCCAAAGACCCCACATAAAAAGGGACTATTGGCTATGTTGTAAAACTTTCCATGCATTTTTGGACCCTTATTCGTCCTACCACTTCATATAAAATCATCATTTCCCAACCCTTATTTTGCGCACACACTTGCTTTACCTTGTTCGTATTCTCCCCCTTTTCTATCTTTTTCACAATGTTCCTCTCTCTTTGCCCTTTCTTGCCTTATTCATCATCATAAAAGTGAGCTACGTACGTCATTTTATTTTCAAATTTAGGCAGGAGCGAGGATTCCTGTGCGTAGTACTCTTTTGTTGTTACTGCAATTTCAACTACGTACCTCTCACCTAGCTAGTGCATGATGTCAGAAGATATGAATTTATCTGTAAATGGTCAGTCCAAGGTGCCTCCAGGATTCCGTTTTCATCCTACTGAGGAAGAACTTTTGCAGTATTACTTGAGGAAGAAAGTAGCTCACCAGAAGATTGATCTTGATGTTATTCGTGATGTCGACCTTAACAAACTTGAGCCATGGGATATTCAAGGTAAATTTAAGCCTACAGCAATCTTTCCTACTTGATATGTCAAAACAGTTAATTTTATTTTCTCCTTGAATGAATTGTTTTTTGTGCAGAGAAGTGTAAAATAGGATCTACGCCCCAGAACGATTGGTATTTCTTCAGCCACAAGGACAAAAAATACCCTACCGGGACTCGAACAAATCGTGCGACTGCTGCCGGATTCTGGAAGGCTACTGGTCGTGATAAAGTGATACATAGTAATTTCCAAAGAATTGGAATGAGAAAAACGCTGGTGTTCTACAAAGGACGAGCTCCACACGGACAGAAATCAGATTGGATTATGCATGAGTATCGGCTCGAGGACGATACTCATGACCCCAATGTATGTCTTTTCCCTAATAATTTGATAGCTTAATTAAAGGCCATTTTTAATTTCTTATTTTTGTGTTTATGTACAATGAAGCTTCTCAACATTGGTTAATTTCAGTCATCAACAAAAAATCTCCTAGGGTCATTTGAGCATTATAATTTATATGCTCTTATACGATATATGAAATTTGAGTTATGTCTTAAAGTGCCAATCTTGTTAAAATGAGGCCTTTATTTGTTGTGTATTTTTGATCTTATCGATATTTGGAGTGTTCGCCCACAAGTCGTGGCTCAACATCAATCTCGAAATTTAAGTCTTCGTTATGATACTATAAGTTTCATAGTCAAACTGTATATTTATTTGATGCGTGATTTATCTTTAACACTATGGAACGCATGAAGCTTGGTTAAGGTAGTCAAGTTTTGTTTGATTATGGGATATTTTGATCACTAATTGCATAATTGAGAAGAATTTATAAGATCGTATGGAATACTTCAATAATAGACAAGGTCATAATTATTTTTCCCTTTTAGCAGTATTTCAACTTATCATTCATGTCATATGTTTTCTACCTTTCCAATTATAATTCATTTTTTTTTTTTTTTAAATTGCGAATCCAGGCATGTATTCTAGTGGGGGATATGTCCCCCGAAGATGGTTGGGTGGTTTGCCGAGTTTTCAAGAAGAAAAATTACCACAAAGCTTTAGAGAGTAATTCATCCACTTCAATCTACTCAAGAAATAGTGCTACAGCACAGAATTCGAATAATGATGGCGTTCTTGATCAGATACTTGTGCACATGCGACAATCATGCAAAAAAGAACACGAATTAATGATCGACAACAATAACAACATCAACAATAACGAAGATGATGAAGACGAGGATATGCAATTTGTCAATCAAATGAAATCAACGATCGACGATGAATTTCATGCTGGTTTTCTTCCCCTACACAGATTGGATAATCCAACATTTCCATCACTTCTTAGCATTGAATCACCTTTCAGTACAGATCAAGATTGCAGCAGTTTCAAAGCAGCGTGTGAACAACCTATGGACTATATGCTAACAGATAATATTCAAACTTCTTGCACCAACCAAAATGGCAATTCTGTTGATGATCTGAAAACTGGGCCAACAGACTGGGTGGCGCTCGATCGCCTGGTGGCGTCTCAGCTCAATGGGCAGGCCGATACATCGAAGCAACTTTCTTGTTATGCTGATCCCAACGACAACTTCTGTTTTCCTCTGGAGGATCACGAGGTACAACGAACGAGACCAAACCAAGTTTCCGGGACTGACGCAAATTTTTGGACCTTCGCTTGATCACCACCTTGGCAATCATCTAATCCATTATCCCACTTGTCGGTCTAGCAGTCGATCTATCGCATTATTATTATTATATATTTTACTTAGCTCCTTAAGTGAAATAATATGGAATATATCTATACATACATATGCATCTTAGTCAATAACTTATATGAGTGCCTTTAATTCGTCAAACACAATTTTCTATTGCAGCATCATTGTCTACGTACGTACGTAGGAAGATCATTTGTACCTATGAATATGGTATTGCCCGAATTCGTTATGCTAATTAAAAAAAAAAAAAGGTTCAATAATTAGATACACCACCCATATTTCAACTTTAAAGTAAGGATCAATTATCCTTTTCAATTCTGAGTTGGCTTTTCACATATTAATCATCAACTTGCTATCGTGCTCTGGATTGAAGAGATATGCGGAGGGTTCCACGCAATTTTGCTTAGCGCCCTAGTAAAGATTCTAATAAAAGTTGGCATCACCTTTTCAAAATAAATAAGAATATTTGCTGTACTTAATTCAGCACGAGAATAATGAACCAACAATTAAAATTAATGTAGAGTATTTTGTCGCTTTCATGTGTAATTCCATATTTAGTGGAGATTTCTATGCCAATAATTTATTTTATCTTTTCAAATTATGGATTTTATTATATATATGGCATTAATATGATATTTTGTTCTTTATCCTCCAACACACTCGTACATACGTACACTATTTTACAATAATAAATGGCTAAAAACAAATTTTATTGTCCAGCCAAACGAGTTGAGTTGACAACACTATCACTACTTGTATCATCTTAAAAATTGAGAACCACACCTTAAATTTTTTTTTTTTTTTTTTTTTGGCCTTGGTAATGTGTGAAGATAGCCACAAATGTGCGTACACCAAGATACATAATGGGAACAAAAAAGCCTCAGATAGGTATCTCTTCCTCAATTAGCCATGTCAACGAGCTGAAATTCAAAGCTCAAGCTCGACTCGAGCAAAACAGATCCGAGTTTTTTAGGCCCTAGCAGAGTTTTGCTCGATCAAAAATTTTAGGCTCGACCTGTGCTTTCAGCTTGGGCCTTTACGAGCCGAGCCGGCTAGAATTTTTATTGTTATTTAAAAAAAAAATATCATGACAACGCAAGCAGTTGATAATTTTATTTTTATTAACTTTTTTTTTTCTTCTAAAACACGGGCAGGTCGAGCCACTCGGGCTCGAACCGATGCCCCAAAATGGGGCTCGGTGGAATCGAGCCACGAGTCGGCCTGGCTCGAACTTTTTTCGGGCCCAGCCCGAGTCGCTCGAGCAGACGAGTTTTTTTGTCATCCCTATCCTCAATTGATTTAACAAATTAAATATGCGTAAAAAGAAAAAAAAGAAATTAGTGTAGAGTATAAAATAGAAACGTGAGGTATACTGCGTTGAGGCAAGGATCACCGACAGAACCGTCCCTTGAAAGACAGTCGATAGAGAAAATTAATAACTGTTAAAATATTCGATGGTACAAGCTTTGTTTGTGGGCTCTCGAGGTTGGAAAGCGACGCAAGACTCCATGTTAAAAGTCTTTTTCTAGTGCAGTTGTTATTCATGATTAAGTAAGACAATTAGGCCACGAATTTCTTCGTTTATTGTCCCTCTTTATTCTTCCCAATTTCACTTTCTTCTACCCAATGAAAGCAACTGCTTAACTCAAACCCGAAAGTTACAATCATTGGGAATAAAGTTACAATCTTAGCCCCTGTTTGATGACCATTATTGTGTAAAAATAATATTTTTTGGAGAATATATGTTAAAAAGTGAGAAAAAACTTTAGTTTTACTTGCAAAATATTTCACTATGTGAACTTGTGATTGAAAATGAGTATGAAAAATAACTTATTTTGTTTTAGGACAATACTTGATGTACATAATTTATGTACATAAGGGTGTCATTTCCCTCATGTCAGGAAAATATTGTTATAATTTTGAGACAATATCAGAAACACCTCCCGAGCTTTATGACAATATCGGAGTTACTCCTTCACAATTAAAAAAATAATAGTATCCTACTTATTTCTGGGTTTGAGTATCATATTCACCCCGAACTACCTCTTGGCCAAATCTCATCTAAAATGGTGTCATCGTACCTAAATTGCCCTCATGAATTAAAATTAGTTATAGTTAATTTGCTCAAAATAAATCATACGAATATAAATTGACATGTCATATATAGAGCTTGTTTGATACCATTTAAATTTTAATCATATAAAATTACTTGTCTTGTTTATATATATTATGTAATTTTACAAAATAGTTATTCGTAAGTACAATGAAGGAGGATGTATTCAATTTAGATTTTTTTATTAATTGAATGACTTTTGTAAAGAACTTTTATTGCCTTTATAGAATTTATTTGACTTTTTCAAAAGAATATAAAAATTAAAAATCACCTCAATTAGGAAAATAGATAAGCAAAATACCAAAAAGAAATTACAACATTTCAATACTATTTGATGAAATAAAAAAAAAAAAAAAAGAAATCTCTAATGCTTAATACTAACAATATGTCCAAAACTGTATAAAGTTATTAAAATACCAATATTTAAAAATTTAAAGTCTTGATTGGTTCACCAAGACTTTTTTAAAATCTATAATAAACGATGAGTTTGACATTCTAATATATTATACGATCGCTATTTAATAATAAATTTTTTAGTGTGTGTAATATTTTAATTTTTCTTTATTGTAATAAACATATTGTTTTTGCTTATGAATTTATAAATATGAAATTTTATTGATAAATTTACATATGTAATTATTAAATGGGTAATTATATTACTACCACAAAATTTATTAAGTACACCACAATCAAAACATGGCTTTAATAAATACAACACAACAAATTTACAATTACATATTTAATTTAAAAATAATAATAAAAATGAAGAATTCTAAGTTTTAACAAATACATCACAACTAAACTTCATCTTTTTCTTTTCTTCCTAACATTTCTTTTCACTGTGTACTTTTTATGTTGCATGAATTCATTGCTACATGGACTTGACAAGAAAGAAGTAGAAAACATTACCAATTTCTTACCATCCACATTTTCAAGAGATACGGGTAATTAAGGTTTTCTTCTCATCCACATTATTTTTTTAAAAAAGCTTGATTTCCAAGAATTTGGTTAGTGAGCTTAATTTCTAATTTCAGAATGGTCAACAAAATGTTTCGAAACTTGTTAAAAGAAGATGATATATATTACAATACACACGGTGAGATGCATATTTGCAGTCTTTATTTTGTAAATTTTTAGAGAATCTAAACTTTAAATGATGGAATTTAAAGTTGATCTCACTTTTCTCGTTACGAATTATTATATATATCTGTGTATTTATTCATTTTGATGAGTGAATATTTTAGTAACATAAAAGTGTCTTAACGAATGGAGGATTAGACTCTCAAAATTCAAGAATTTTGACTGAAGAAGAAAAGAATGGTTCTTTTTAGGGGTGACGCGATTCGGTTTGGACGATTCAACTCAAATTATTTCATACGGTTTGGAATTTTTTTCAAACCAAACCATAATTTACGAGTTGGTTCGATTTTAATCCGCGGTTTACCTATCGACATTATAATAATATATTTAAAATAAGTAAACATATAAATTTAAACGGAACTAATAATGTTAAATATTAAATTACATTCAAAATTGGTTGCCAAAAGATGTTAATAGAACAAATATATATTTCTTCAATTTTATTTACTTTTTCTTGTTTGCCTTTCATATTATCATATAGTGGTTGGTAAAGATAGATGAGTGATGCTACACGTACATAATGCACTGTCCATAACGGTGTTCATTCTCTCACATGGAGGGGGATCCACTTTGAATAAAATATAATATATCCGAAATGAGCCCCCCTTTATGTGAGGGGGTGGACACCGTTATGGATATCGCTATGGACACCGCATTATGTATAAGTAGCATATTCCAAGATGGAGTCACATTTTGCTATAAGAGTCCCTTTGATTGCAAAAACGAAATTTGGGTGGAAAGAAAATGAATTTTAGGGAATTGAATTGCCTTGAACTTGTTTTACTGATAATTGTTAATTAATTGTTTTGATTGATATAATTTTTCATATGAAAAATATTGAAATTTTGGATCTTTTGATATTCGTTTAGCTTTATTTTTCATGAAAATTGTCCATTAAATGGATAGAATTTGTTACAATTGGAAATATAATTTGTTTAATTGTAAAAAAATAAAATAAAAAAATAAAAATAATAATAATAATAATAATAACCTGCTTAAAAAAGCTTTTCTCACCAAACCCATAGAAAAAACTTTTCTTCAAAAACCAAAAAAATGTGGAAAACTAATTCCACGGAAAGTTTAATCAATCAAACATATAAAATTGTGGAAATGAATTTTAATTTCCATCTTCCATAAAAAAAAAAAAAAAAAGAGCAATCAAACAAAGCTTAATAGTTTGGTTAAAACTCATTTCGCTCTACTAGTGAGATGAAAAATAAGGACTGAACATGATATGTTTAAATGTACAAAGAATGATAGAGTTTAAATTTATTGAAAATTGACAAATTTTATTTTCTAACGACTTTACGAAAGTAGAATGCAATAGTACTACTTAGGGAATTTTAACATTTCCACACAATCAATACGCTTTGTCATTCGTTCTTTCTAAACGACAAACAATTCATTAATCACCTAGGCACACAAATAGTAATTTTAATCCAAATCATAACTCACAAGTGTATAATAAGCTAAAAAAACAACAAATAAAAGAAAGAATAATGAAAAAATGACTTGAATGAGAATCTAAAACTTATCAAGAGAGAAGATAAATGGTGATTCGGGTAGAAATTAGTAGACTAACAAGCAAAATGAGACTAACGATTTGCGATTGGGAATCACATTTTGTTTTGCAGTGGCAGATAAGCGTCAAATGGTTGAGAAATGAGAGTTTACGTAGCTTCTGAAGTTGTGGGCATGATTTGATATCTTAGTTTTATTGTATTATGATTTGAATTGTTGAAAATAAATACTTTGATTTGAGATTAATTTTAATTTAGATTAGATATCGGGTCACGACGTGTGTTGTGGACTTATAAAATTATCGGCCAATAATGATGAACTTAATTTATTTTATATGATTATTTTAATAGGTTTGTTGTAATTTGTATTGCTAAATTGATATTTTTTTCTAAAAAGTGAAAACTTTAAGATTTGTAAGTTAATAAACTTAATGTTTTAATTAAAAATTTAAAAACGGTTTGGTTCAATTTTATGCGATTTTTGAAAATTGAAACCTAAACCAAACCATTTTGAAACGGTTTGGTTCGGTCTCAAAGGAATCACATTTTGATAGTGTGCATATTGAAAGAATAGTGTGCGCACAAAAACTTTGACTATTACCTAATTATTAATGAAACAAATTAAATTGTAATTGATAGTGTAAAATTTTATCTTTTCTTTCTTAAAGTATTTTAGGTATATCAACATCATTTTATATGAAACATGGATTAAAAAGCGGTCATGAGTGCGTATAGTACTAAAAACTAGACATAGGGGAAGTACGTGCAATTTTTTAAAATGTGAGGAGAGTCTATGATGTTGTCTCTACATTTTTTAATTTTATTTTTCATTACTTATACATTCTTCTAATACGATGTAACTCCACAAGCCATATTAGAGCAATCCCTTATCCTTCCGAATCAACCTTAATACAATCTCTCAATCGTATCCTCCTCAATCATATCTCCCAATATAATGTACGAAATATTCTCTTGATATTTTTAACTTGTCCCTTCAATAGCCATCATTATAATTTTAAAAGTCTAGGGGAATATCCAATGAATCCTGCAAGAACTTTGCAATTCAAGAGGTAGCCATTAATCTAAGTTTTCAATCTTTACAACTTTGTGATCTATATCAGCATGTCACTAGTTTTGATTGAAAGGCGGATTCGAAACTCGAGCCATTTTCGAAACAAAAATGGTATATGTATAGACTGTATTTACAGACCGATTGACAGAATGTCAGTTGGAAAAATTTCATTAAATTCAAGACAATAAAATAAAGTTAAATCAACCAGTTAAATTTTGCCATCTCAGTGCCTGTAAATCCATCGGTACAAAAAAAATACATACTTCCAAATCTCGTCATTGAATCCAATGAGAGTACACGTGAACTGCAGCCACAACACCTACGAGCTACTGTTGCAAGTTGCTAGTTAGAAACATGTGAAAAATAAACCACCCATGATGCATTGGATGTGTTCTCATTGGCACAATGACTTCTCACCAAAAGGATAAATCTGGTTAGGTGATGGGATCAATCAATGCACAAGCACCATCAAATAGGTACAAAAATGAGGTACCATACGGGAGGGTGAATGACGCAAAATAAGGGAATTACTTGTCGAAAAATAAATATTTCAAGAATTCGAATTTGCATACGGTATTGGAGTGTCTCTGGGATATATGTTGGAAGTGAAGGTGGGCTCCATATCACTTTGTTAGAAATTGGAGATTGTAGAAATATTTTTTGTGATATATTTCAAAGAGTAACTAGAATTTGATGACAAAATTTGAAATTATTAACACATGACAACTTAACGTTATTGTACATTACTATGAAGCCTTATTTCACACATACACCAACCAGAATTATTCTAGCCAACACTCTATCAATGGCTTCTTTTCTGTAACATGTTCGGTTCAAAGTGCTAAAGCGGTTACTTCGCAGCCATCGAGCACACATGCTAAGACATCTTTGTAGTCTCTTGAAATGGTGAACGAATCATACACCTTTCCATCACTGCTCTTCTTGTATTCGAAAAGTAGGGATGAGTAGGTTAGATGCTGTCAGTTTGCCAGAACCAAAATCATAATCCTTATAGAGTCTCCAAGTGGTTTCAAGGGGACTGAACCAAGATAAATGGCTCCCTCCTCCACCACCAACTACGTGTATTGTCCCATTCATGGTGCCAGAGTAGTGTTTTTTTTTTTTTTCACACACTGATTCTGCATAAAAGAATTAAAGAAGATTCAATATGAAGTAAAATTCAAGATCCAGTCGGAAAAGTTAAAACTTTACCACTTAGATAAAGATATTTTACGCAAACCTAATCAGATAAAAGAATCCTAGAGCATATGGAAACAAGGGCAACAATACTGCACAATATGAAAGACAATATTTTAACTTTTTTTCTTCATTGATCCCATCCAGTGAATCCAGCCAACCACTCCAAAAATGCGACAAAGATTTACCAGGTAAAATGGGCAAGTTCTTTCATAATTATGAACATGGCCATAGAATGCAATGTCCAACATGTACTTTCGCCAGAGCTTTTCTAAGCTTTCCCTTCCCAAGGGCTCTGCAAATGAACCTTCTTCTCCATACCATTTGTTAGAAGAATAATCAAGGACCCTATGAGCGGCAAAGATCAACCAAGGCTGTTTTTCCCTGTCTTGCTTGTGCAAGGCAACGTTCGATAAACCTGTGCTGCTCAGTCCCCTCTCTCCAATCACGCTCAGTGTCGGCTATGCAGAAGTGGAACATACCATAATCTGTTGAGTACCTGTAAACGAAGTTTATAGGTCATTTTTTTAATCAGATATGATTAACATACAATGCACAGCCTTGACAGCAAACACCATTTTCCAACTCCAGTATTTTATAAAAATAATTATTAGTTACCAAAACATAGCTCTATTCTCTGCAGGAACATAAAACATGGTCTCAGCCGGCACACCACATTCACCACCAGAATCTCAATTAGCATAAAAGGATCCTGTCCCAGGCCAATCACGGTCGTGATTGCCACTGTAGAATGAATTGTTATTACACATTGTAAAAATCTGGCCAAGATATAATGCTAGATAAATAATAATAATAATAATAACAACAACACAATGTGCTATCACAAATACATGCACACCTTGCAATCATATAAAGGACAGTTGATACTATGGGTTCCACCTCTGCTGTGAATTGGTCTCATTGTAAAATATAGCCATTTGCATATGGGAGATCTCCTAGATACAAAACTATGTCAAAGTTCTTGATATCCTTGATGAGTTGATTGGTGGTATTCAAAGAGTCAGGTTGATAATTGCTATATACTCATTTGAACCATCACATTCTATCGGAAAAATCAGATAACTAAATTACACACGATGAGAATTTGTAAGGATTTCTAACATGCCAACCTCAGCAATAGATACCAGACACATGGAATTAATTTACACAATTCTTAATAATTACACAACAGCTGAAGATGCCATTAATTAGTCAGACCTCGTTCCTCAGAAGCAACTCCAAAATCACTTCATTTGGAGTGAATTTTTCAAAATCACTTCATCTTTATTCACTAATTTTTTAGTTGGAAGAAGGTGAAAGGCACACTTTTTTTTTCAAACTAATGCTCAATATTTGGCAACAAATCCTTTAAGAAACTTGCATGTATGAAACCAGGGTCGCGCCAGCCAACTGTTCTTGCAAGTACGTCTACAAGCCAATTTGAGGATGTCCATTCATAATACCGTTTTATGTTTACTAAAATCTAAATGTATCTTGAAAAAGAGACCATCTTACAGATTCAATTAACATTCGTTCCTTATCATAAGACCAAGAGACGAAATGCCAGTAGATTCAGGGAGAAAACATAGCCAACAAAATAAAAGACCCTTTAACAAAATATTTTGAGTGATCCAATAATTTTAACAACCATAAGAAAATTTTAACAAAGTGTGCAGAAGAAAATTTCTTATTGAGTATCATCAGTTGAACAACCAAACAACACCTTCGAAAACCAGAACTCGTGAGTAGTTAAAGTAAGCGTCATGAGCTTATTTACCCCTTTTTTATACCTTTAACCAATTACGATCTCATAGAAACACTTTCTGTCTGAATTTATAACACTTATGGTAGAAAGAACTTGTTCATAGAATTAAATCATACTGAACATGCTGTTTTGCTCAAATGTTAATGCTCCAGCAGCTGAGCGCTTTCGTTCTTGATCCTTCCAACCCCGTTCCATGAAAGGAATGGCTTCATCTATATTATATCCACTTCTCCATGTTACTGTCATCAGCTGATTGCAATTTATGTGAAGAAAAAGAAGTACAGTAGTTCAATTCTGCAAGAGAATAAGGTCTAACAAGACATTATTGGCATGTTTGGCAATAGTGGATATAACTAGACAATACAATGAATAAGATTTTAAATTCTCTTTTTTACTCGACAATACTATCCAATTCTCTCGGCCAAACATGCTACAAGTGTCACAAAGACAACAATATGCAATTACATAGAATTCGGGTAAAAAAAAACTTGTAATCAACCAATCAATAGCTTTTAAGGTAGCAGCGAATCATCTAACTTCCATAAGGTACAAGTCAAGTCTGAGCTATACAGGATGTAATAACCTGTTAAAACATAATTATTGACTAACATCAGTCCAGATAATTTACTTTCATCCCAAAATTTCCCATGAGCGAGACGAGGATAAACTGGTGCTTTAGGATTTGCAAAAGCTATGGAATTTGATATTGCTTAGAGTTTTGGCTGCAATGGAATTGGATTGATATAGTCCATGTTACAGTGCCAATGTGCCATCATTCCATACTAATTAGGAAACAGGATAAAAACTAAACATAAACAGTTATAACTTATGATACTTGGACTCGGGTATGGATACGTATCTAAATGTCAGAACTTTTATTTTTTAAAATGTATGATACGAGGACATGACTAAAAATAGTCAAAATTTCGAATAGGGGGACATAGGTACGCCTTTTACTAGCCCAATATGTCATTTTGAATAAACCAAAATCAATTGTTCACATAGAAAGAAATAAGTTGAATTAGATGTTATGACGAATAAAATTGAATTTTGAGGTTTAGTTTTTAATTATGGGAAGTTAATTACTAAATGTTATATAGCCACTATTTGGTACACATTAAAATTTTTATTTTCATTTTTCTACTCATTTTCAATCACACATTCTTCAATAAAATAATATTTTCTATCACATTAATTATTTTTCCTTATTTTTCAACCACACATTCTCCATCAATCTAGTATTCTAGAATACATTTTTCCAAAATAATGTGGCTCAAACACACCCATAAAATAGAAAATGAGTGACTAGATTCCAATTTGAAATTAGTGGAGCACTAAGTAGCACTATATGAAATTTATTTTCATTTTATACAAACAAAATCCTAAACTATCGATACAGAGAGGGAAAGAAGGAAAATAAAAAAAAAAAAGGGAAAGAAAAAGGAAAGGAGAGGAAGAAGGGAAAACCTAGTGCTATAGCCTTTTTCCACCCTCTCGGCGACGGTGCTAGATATATAGGGAGCAGAAGTGAGAAAGAAGAAAAGGTAGAGAAAAGGAAGAGAAAAGAAAAAAGAAAAAAAAGGCAAAAATAGCAAAGTGTCCGGTTGAAACTTGGAGGATCCGACATATATTCCATACCCATACCCATGTCATGTGTCCGACACAGGTACTCCGGCCATTTTAAAGAGTCCAAGTATCAAAGGTTATAACAGCATGAACGGAAAGAAAACATAAGCCATTTTAAGTTTTTAGCATCCGAGTTAAATCAGAGTGAATTGGAATAAGGAGTTAATGTTTTAAACGAATTTGAACTCTGATGATCGTTTCTATGTCCAATTACTGTGATGCATTTTTTATATTACCAAAGCAATCCTTACAAAAAGTGAAAAGAATTCAAGAATAACACAAAAAAATAAAAAAATAAAAAAATAAAATGTTTACATACATTTGACAATCTGCCAGAAAACAATGCGAAGGAGAAATTTCTCTCTGATTGATCAAAACTGGAACCTTACTGAAGCTTTCTTAGTTGTCGTGAAATCAGGATTCGAATGATTTGCATACTTGTACTGTAACAATCACAGCACAAGACATCAGTTAGAAAAAGCAAAAATTGTGTTACATTTTCTGAATACTCAAAAAACAGAGGTCAGTGCATAAATATGACGACACCGGGAAACTAGAAATATCCACATGCTTTGGTAAAATTGTAACAGGAGATTACTCGAACTTTGCTGGGGAAAATACTCCAATCCAATCATCATTAGATGGTTCATCAGTTTCAAAATCCATGACAACCTATAGAGTGTCATCGCCCTGTTACCTTATCAAAAACAAAAACATCATTTTTCGTAGATATGGAGGAATGATGAATGGTAGTATGTTTGGCTGTGCTTAAAAGTTTCTTTTTTAAAAAGTAACTCAACTTTATTTACACATGAATATCATGTTCTCCAATACGTACTAGATACTTTTTTTAAAGTTATTTTATATATTATTATATTTTTAAAATTTCCGATATGTAACCGATACATATTTTTTAACTATTTTATATTTTTGTATGATTTTCGATACGTATCCGCTATGTCATTTTACATTATTTTAATACCTTATTGAATATCAATAATCAATAATATTTGTTAAAAAATACAAAATTCGAGTTTTAAAATTAACTAGACTTTTTATTGGAAATGCACAATATTATTTAATCTTTCAATACATGTAAACCTATATTATCTAATCCTATCACTAATCGGTATAACATAGATTCAAAGATTTGGTGACTACTTCATGGTTCACATGCACCTTTACTACAAAAGGTTACTTTGAAACTTCTTGTGCAACATTCCTCTTCATCTCGTCCTCAAAGAAATTGTAGTATGTAATATATCTACAACAAACCGAATAATTAATTTTCATTTATACCAATGTGTATCAAGAAAATTAGATCTCTATTCAAAAGAATAATCCAAAATGTGGGACATTGTCGGAGACTCATTTTATACTCTCAAATATATTGGATTTCTTGAGGTTGCTAATCTATCATTAGATAAGCTAGAGTTGAAAAATATTATTTTTAATGATAATAAACAAATTCATTCGATGATGTTGAAGAAAATGAAGTTTCAACAATTAGTGATTAAGATAAAGTGTTTTAGTATTTTATTTTATTTTACTTTCATTATTGTGCTTCTGTATTAATATTTTTTTTTATATTGATGATATGTTGAATTCCATAACACGTATCAGCATATCCTATTTTCTTTTAAAAATTCGTTTCATATCGTATCTGAATTACTTATGCGTATCTGTGCTTCAATTTGGAGCATAGCATGTTGATCCATGATCAAGGGACAAAAGTATTGTTAAGCTCCACGACAGTCCAACAGATGCTAGCTTAGAAATCTGAAACTTTTAAATAAAGCAAAGAGCTCCATAGTTACATTGCCATCACTTTCACCCACACAAACAATAAATGCTAACTAAAAAAAGAAGAGAGAGATTATGTGAAATTGAACATATATATAAAATGAAAAGTTGCTTACTTTGAGCTCAATATGAAGAAAGCTGGCTTGAATGGAGGCATACTAAGAGCAAGTGTGATTTTATGGATTGAAATCTTTGATAAAGGCTGTTCTCCAATAGCACCAGCTGAACTACAACCTACACTTTTCAAATGACTAAAAGCAGCATTACAATGGAAGTTCAGTAAGAGGCCCAAAATCAACACTACCACTCTTCTGTGGTTCTCCATGGTTTATTTAGTACACTAGTTAACAAGAGAAAAAGAGAATTATTGTGATGGTGAAAATTTCCTATTGCTTGGTACTTATTTATAGTTGGAACTTGGGTTGCAAGGATTAGACATGCTGGTGAATTGAACAATACTATCTAATATCAGGTCGAACACCAATTTACATGCTAGCATATATAGGTCCTATAAAATGAGCCATAAATTCTAGTATTTAACTGAGACTATGATTTAATGTCGCATGTGCTATCACCTATACTCTTGTGAAACACTACTAGTTCTAAATAGCAATACTCGGTGAATTCGTTAAGCCTATATTTTATAGTACACACACCTGGCTGCATGGCTCCATATTACTTGGCTGGCTTTAACAAGATACTGATCACCTTTGTTCGATGAAATCCTACACGTGTATAAGATCGTTGACAAGTAATAATGTAATTAGAAAAGTATTGATCCTCAGGGAATAAACTTTAAATGTATTAATCTGTTATCAAATTCGAATATTTGTTACACAAAAGAGATTAATTTATTTATTTCTAAATTATTCTATGAATTATCTGAAAACGTTAGTTTGTAAGAATGTATGAGATGAATGTATTGGATTCAACGAATTCACCTATTGTTATCATATTTTCAATTCTCAACCTATATAGCTTAGTGGGATTTATGCATTCAAAACAATTGATAAATCATTTTTATCTATCTCTTTCAAGGTAACTTAAAACATATTCTAAGCACGACCCAAAATTCATATGTAAAGAAATGCATTAACGTACACGATTATCTAGATGAATGCACACGGCACACATTTTATTTCTAACATTTATTATTCGTGTGTTAACCATTGTTCTAAACTTATTGTGAACCTCTCATCATTATAACAAACAACTAATTATCTGATTGGCGATCAATCAATAAAATAATGAAAGATTTATACAAAAATAATTATGAACACAAGAATACACTAAACTATTTGGTGTTTGAATTAAAAATTAGTAAACAATGGTTTCATCTTATCCAATAAAGTAAAGATTTTATCTTAGCATGTTTCTATATAATTTACACAAAAATATATAAAAAATCATCACCCAAAAAATAGATAGGAAAAGCCCCTTGTACAAGAGAAGCTGTCGGGGGCAGTTAAGGGGCTACTATGGCAACCTCTGATTGTGTATGTGTGTGTGTGTGTTTTTTTTTTCTTTTTTCTTTTTCAACTTTCAATGAAAAACTACCAAGTGTATATTTGTATAAAAACCTGGCAAATCTCTCAAGCAATGTAGTACGGTTGAAATGGATAATACAATAGGGTTGATGGAGAATCAATCTCTTAAATTTGATCTTGAATCTAAGCTTTGAATCTTTAAATCTTGATGTTAATTACACTAACTCTTGTAGCTAGATTTATTTATTTATTTATTAGCAATATGATATATGTTGTACTCATTTTCTACCTCTAGAATTAGCTTAAATTGCAACCACTACCATCCACGTAGAGACGAATTTATAAGGACACTAGCCCGACAACCCATAAAACAGCCATGCATCACATGGTCTTCATGCTTGTGATCTCACCATTCATCAATTTTTTACAGATTAGTTGTCAATATGGGTTGCGATTGCAACCCTCTATGCGGTGCGATCGCGTCCCTGTCTCAACTATGGGATCAATCTGTGGTTGGTCCCTAACTTTCCTTCAGGGCATAACTTGGTCTTTCTTATCACAAGTTCAGTTATTTGTCTTCCATTTGTATCCAATTGACTTTATGTAAGTTTCGATTGGAAGCCTTTAATCTAAATCAACTTTTAAATAGTTTCACTTTGGTCCTTAAACTCTTGAAACCCTTTTTTTGGTCTGAATTTCGTTTATTTTCTTCAATTTCACCTACAAGTATCAAGTTTCACCTAACAATTAGTATGTACATGAGAATAAGTTATAATTCATCAAAAGAAATACAAAATATCTACATTTAATTGGCCTAGATAAATGTACAAAATACACTTATCAACCTCGATTAAATTGAGTTGGATATGATCATGGCCATCTTTTCATAGTCTTGGGCTTGGTGAAAAGACATAACTATGTTATTGGTGAACTCATTGAATGATCATATCTTCTTGTTCTTTTCTTGCTTTCTGCAATTTATTTGGTGTTGTGAATGAGGAAAAAAAAATGCTTATCACCATGAAACTTAAAAAATTGTAGCTTTTCCGTTTGGAAACAAAAATTGTTCAAATTAGTAGCGACTAAAGTTTTACAAATATTTTCCAATCGTCATTAAAAAAATTAAAGTTATATAAGTTGTCATTGAACTTGAACAGTTTATCTCAATTGTCATTAAACAATTTTATTTTATTTTATTTTTTGAGGGAGGGTTGAAAAAGGAGGTACCAATCTTTAAATCCATGATTTCAGTTGTGAAAACAACAATCCTTAATCAACCGAGATAAGGTGAATCGATTAATTTTCTTTGAACTTTAAATGTTTTTTGAGTTGCTACTAAACTTATCAAAATGTTAACCTATCTATCACTCGTAACTTGTTTTAAATGTTAATAGACTTGATGAACTAACTCAAATGCTATCTCATCCGCCATTTCACCTATCATGCCATCAAGTCTGGTTAACTTTTAAAGCAAAGAATGACAAATGTGATAATATTTTATTTAGTTCAATGATAACTCAAAAGTTCTTAAAGTTCATCGACAATTGATTTTTTTTAAAAAATTCAGCTACTATCAGAAATTTTTTGGAAGTTCAATGGTAATTAAAAAACATTTGAAAAGTTTCCATGTCTTTTGGAATATTTAACACCAATATTTGGGAAATTCGAAAAAATTCTAAATATTCATATCAAAATTAAAAAAAAAAAAAAAAAAAAAAAAACTCAACAAAACTTCTAAGAAACTTTGGCGCAAATAGTTAGAAACTTTACAAAAAGCTTTAGAAGATACAAATACCTGTCACAAGTGGCAGGGCTGAAATTTAGCTTCTTGAGCATAATACCTCTTTGCATCTCTTTTAAGAAATTTTCGCCCAAGGTTTTTGTGCAATCCCTTCCTAAAATAAAAAGGATGTCCGGGCCATTGTCTCAAAAGAAATGATAAATATATCTTTTAGATTCAAAGAGGAAAAATTATTCAAAATAAACAAAGAGGTTTTATTCCTGTTCCCCACATGATGCAGTATCAATAGCAGTAGATTAAGGAAAGAGAGAAGAAGCTAAGAAGAAAGAGACAAGAAGGGGAAGAAACATGGCTATGGCCATTCTCAAAATTAATAAATCATTCAACTCTCTAAACTGTAGTGTAAAATTATTTAAATAGCGAAAATCCAGCTAGGGTTTGGGTCAACCCACTACTACAAGCTCATTAACAATAAAATAGAAAAATAAACTACAAAGTCCAATAACAATAAAATAAATCTCGAAAAATCTCATGATGTCCGCATCAACTCTCCCGAGATGAAAGAGAACTCGACCCGTCGAGTGAAGAGGTAGAAACGACTGCAATCAATCGCCCAACCATAAACTCGGAGGCAGGACGAGCGCCCTCCGATTTTGATAAAAGCGTGTCAGCGATGGTCAGAATCTAGTATCCCCACCAATGTCCCCTTGATACGTGGAAGTAGAACTGGACAAAGAAAGATCATGCTGACTCCGATAGCGCTCCAACAAGTATGGGTCAAACTGCTCTAGTGTCTCTCTAGTAATCCATGTGCAATCAGACTCAGACCGATCAACCTAACGAACAAGGAATCGTTGAACTTCCCCATCTTTAGTCAACACCACCTCTTCATCTAAAATAACATCAATTTTATCTTTGTGTGCCGGAAAATGTGGCATTTGATTAGAAGTAGCAAGAGATTCCGGGTCAAGATCCACAGATGGAGGTAGGAAAGGATCGTCGGAGGGATTGAAATAGCCTTTATAAGCAACCAAGTCTTCATCATTGAATGTAGAGTGGTAGCCAAGATGTGGCGGAAGGTCAAGAACATAAGCATTTAGGCCAACTTGTTTTAAAATTTTTAAAGGACCAGCGATACGAGCTTGCAATTTAGAGGTGGGTCCATGTAGACGCTGCTCTGGTCGAATTTGGATCATGACATAATCCCCAATATTAAAATCAACATGTCTTTTATGTAAATCAACCATAAGCTTATATGATGAGTTACTAGCTTCAAGTTGTTTATTGATCTCAATATGCAAATCATGAAGATGTACAAATGCTTCAGCTGACATAGACACTGTAACATGTGGGGACATTGGAATGAGATCTAAAGACTTCCTAGGCTTAAAACCATGAATAACTTCAAATGGGCTCATACCTAACGATCGATTCATGGAGCTGTTATAAGCAATTTGGGCAGTAGAAAGAATTAGATCCCAATTTCTAAGATTTTCTCGGACCAGACATCTTAATAAATTACCAAGACTACGGTTAACCACTTTCGTTTGACCGTCAGTCTATGGGTGATAGGCAGTAGAAAATTTCAGCTTTGTACCCATTTTGTGCCACAACGTTCTTCAAAAGTGACTAGTGAACCTAACATCCCTATCTGACACGATGATTTTGGGGAGGCTAACAATCTCATTAAAGTACAATGTAGCAACCCTGGACGCATCTGATGTTTTGCTACAAGAGATAAAATGAGCCATCTTGGAAAAACAATCCACTACCACAAAAATAGAGTCATGTTTCTTCGGGGTACATAGAACCCCTAACACAAAGCCCTAGCTTGTGGGGTACGTGGTGTTTCCTTGCTCGTTGGGTAGTTTCACCTGATGCAGATCATATTATTGGGGACAATTTGCAACTGGTCTTGGCATCATTTGTTGAGTTTTGATATCTGGTTCTTATGAAAGATCATCCCTTGTGGTCGAAGTTTATCCACTCGATAAGGTCGAGTTTTTCTCCCACCCCGGGGAGAGTTGATGCGGACATCATTTTTATGGAATTTATATTATTTACGTTCTATTATTATTATTGGGCTTGTTGTGGGTTGGCCCAAGCCGGTTAGGTATTTTTACTATTTATATGGTTTTCTTCATTGTTATTAGACAGTTGAATATATTGAATTAAAGATTTGGCTGTGGCCACATTTTCTCCCTCCCTCCCTTCTCGCTTCTTACCCTCTTCTTCTTGGGCTTCTTCTTCTTCTTGCTTCTTCCTCTCCTTCTTATCTTCTTCCTACAGTAATAATTCTCATTTCTACTGCACCACCATGCTTTCTCCCTTTCAGATGTTGATTGTTCAAGAAACTCAATTATAAAGGCATATATCCAAGTTGATAAGGAAATGTCACATGTGCAGTGTATATGTGGTATTTTTCACGTGCAAGATGAAATTATCTAGAAGAATGAAGTTAGGCACGTTTGGTTAAGCTCGAAAAAAATATTTTTATGAGAAAATTTTAAAATAATTATTTTTTTTTGGTCCAAGTTATAAAAAAATGTACTTATCTCAAAATCAATTCCTGTTCAAAATAATAACTTTTATAACGTCCAAAATCCAAATAAAAAAAAAAAAAATGTAACATGCATATTGAAAACCAAATGACTTAAAAGTAAATTTTATGTACTTGAGCCAAACATGTTCTTAATGAATAGCAGGTTAGGCTGGAGCTTGGCCAATATAGAGGTGTATGGTGATGTCAATAAGGTAATATTGAACTTATGAACTTGCACTTTTTGGTGAAGTTTCTTTCCTTTTCTTCAAATGGGTATGTGCGGACTAATCTATACAAGCTACAAACCCCTATAATTAGGTTTCATAGGAAGTGAGGGATCCAGGATTTTCAATAAGGGGGGTTGAAACTCGTATAAACTAATAAATATTAAACATAAACAGTTCAACACATCACCATTTTTTTAAACAGGTAATGCACATTGATCCATTCCAATATTTTCTGTACTTTATTCTTTTGCAAATGAACTTCACATTTCTACATCTCACTATATTTATTCAAGATTTGCACAGTCCATTTTCTTAAAAGCACACACATATAGAAAAAATAACATTTTTCTTTTCTTCTTGTATGGATAAGACTTGAGAGAGAATCAAGGCAGACACAAATGAAGACTATGCTATCAGAACAGCAAATGAAAACATATATGTGCAGAATGTGTAACAACACAAATAAAAAAAAAATGGAAATTTTTAATGTTAACCTGGGTTTCTGCTAAAGAGACTGATAATTATTGGCATGATGTAGGACATAAATCACTCCAAATCCTAATAGAAAAGGCTTGATTCTGAAATTTTAAGGAATGCCCATCAAACTTTAGTAAAGTGGGATTCTGTTTGCAAGGATTGAAATTAATTGTCAATGTTTCTTCTTTAAAAACTATATGAATTACCATATTCTGTTCTGCTCAGAAAATTCAAGTGATTAGTGGTATATGATATATAGAAGAATACATGAGTCCAGATTTTTAAATTTTAGAATTCAAAACCAGCAAAATGTGAAATACAACAAAAAAATCACAACAGGACTAGATTAACAATGGATTTTTCATGTCAAATGCATATTCATCAGAGCCCATATTGTACTAAAGAAATCAAGCAGTGAGATGAAACTCTATCAACAAATGTGGGAAGATTGAGGGCAAATTTACCATTCTGTAACATGTTTTGCACTGGAACTGGGACGAAATACCCTTTTCCCTGAAATGCTTGGTTTTCATTCAGCAACCTTAGCAATACCCATTTCCTCAATAAAGCCCAAAAAATTTCAGCTGGTGAAAATTTCCAAATTCCCAAGGAATGGCTCCCCGTGGGTAATTGAGTAAAAAATAGTAAGAACTGGGTAAAAAGTTATACATATTTAAACAGAAAATCAATATCCGATTTGGCTAAATTTTACATGGAAAAAAAAATCTAAATAACCAATCCCATATAAATCCAACGCAGAGAAAAGGCTTATAGCATATACCTTGAAACAATGGACAAGCAGATTTCCTGAAATTAAGCCTATCTCAAAAAATTGAGGGCCGAGACTGTGTGTCTGGTGTTCCGGCGACTATGAAAGAAACAACCTTTTCGAGGCGTCCGTCATATCTTCGAGATTTTGCTGGTGAAAGTACAAAAGAGTTGTGTAATCTTGGTCACCTTTCGGGTAACTTTAAGAATGACCTGATCAAAACGTCATAATTTCTTTTTAACTTTTTTACAAATGAATAATTTTAAAATGTTTAATGGTATTCAAAAGATAAAAATGCCCTTAAGTGAATAATATAATTACAAAATATGATTTTGTTAAAAAGACAACACTGCTCTTTTAGTTAACAAATAAAAATCAAATACTCCCTACATAACATTACAAAATCAGCTCAAACACAGATAAAAATTCTCTCATCTTCTACACTCTGAAAATCTCAAAAATATCGATAGTTGAAGAAAAAAAATTATCGATCAATTACTTCAAATCAGTAAGTACATTTACATATGTTTAATTTCGTTTTCGTTAAATATGTGTATGTTTTTTACTTGATAAATTAATATTCGACATAGGAGTTGGCAGATAAATTTTTTTAGCAGATGTATAATTTATTTTAAGCATAATGGGAAAAGAATTCATCTGCATAACTTTTCGATTGGTTTGCCTTAACGGCTATTACGAAAAACGATGAAAAGTGATAGCCACAAAAATGTCTGTTAACAGCCTAAAAATTGACTAACAAATTAACAGCCTAAAATAAGCTGTTAACAGCCGAAATTTAGGCTGTTAACAGCCAAACATTTTAGGCTGTTAACAACCTAAAAATCGGCTGTTAACAAGCAATAATTGGCTATTAACAGCCAAAATGTTGGATGTTTAGACTGTTAGGTGCTGTTTTGTTTTTTTAATAAGTTTCTATTTGAAATATTTACAAATTCGATTTTGTCATGCCACACAGATATGAGGATTATACTCCTGATTTGTTATTTTGGTGATTTTGAATTAGATGAAAATAATCGATGGACATGGAAATGGACAAGTGACGAACAACGTAATATGCCAACACATATAACAAAGACTACATCGTACGACGAACTGTACCATGATATACAGAACAAGCTGAACGTCAATTTATCTCTATACAATATGGTACTGAAATATCAATTCCAAGAGCATTTGCCATTTTCAATTCCACCTGCAAATGTTACATCTGATATTGACGCGAGTTATCTGTTTGATTTGAACAAAACGCAAATGATACCAATTTGCGTGACTTTAGTGATGAATGACGACTTAGAAGGTATAAATGAACATTCGGATGGAGCTGATGACAATGCAAATAATTTTTGGGCTATAGTGGAGATAGCTCGCGAGGATGACACTAATATTCCCGATACAATTGTTCATCATCATGACATCACTAAGACGCACATAATTCAATCGGTAGTTCAGGACAGCGAGAATGTAAATGAATTTACAAATGAGGATGTAATTGCTTTATCCCGTCAGAGACATGAGCGGGGTGGGAGCTCAGGGGCTGGAACGAGCGGACCTTCATCTAATTCTTCACGTGTGGTTCCCGATGATGAAGATTTGTATGTTGAGTAACTGTTTGAAACGAAGAAAGCTTTACAGGAAGTTGTGCACCTCCTGGCATTGAAATTCAATTTTGAGTTCAAGGTAAATGAATCAAACAAATCATTGTTGACACTTGTTTGTGTTGACGACAGTTACCGTTGGCTGTTGCGAGGAACTAAGATGGATACGAATGAAAATTTTGTAGTTCGCAAGTATATACGGGAACATACTTGTGAATTGGGGATTCGTCAAAACGATCACAGACAAGCTCGATCATGGTTTATTGAACGACAGATAATGCACAAGTATCAGAACCCACGGACGATCTATATACCTTTAGACATCATTAACGACGTTTGACGAGAGTACGGAGTGGTAATGAGCTACCGAAAGCCTTGAAGGCCAAAGAATGTGCGTTGGAGGATTTAATGGGCTCGGCCGATGAGAGTTATGCTAAATTGGCCAGATACTGCCATAATTTGGGGACAACTAATCACGGTTCCACTTTTTTCGTTGAGACGGAGAGCAAGAATTGTTTTAAGTATTTATTCATGGCTATTGGACAATGCATTAGATGATTTACAAATGCTATGCGACCGGTAATTTTAATCAACGGTACAACTCTGAAATCGAAATACAGGGGTACGTTGATTATTGCTACATGTCAAGATCTCAACATCCAGATTTACCCACTTGAATTCGGCATAGTCGACAGCGAGAATGATCGGTCAATGAATTGGTTCTTTATGAAGCTCAGGAAAGTGATCGGGGAAGTCCCTCATCTTGCCTTCGTAACTGATCGGGGTCAGTCTCTAATAAATGCTATCGCTGAAGTTTTCCCCGCGGCACATCATGGGTACTGCATGTACCATATACAAGGTAATCTGAAGACTAGATACCGGGGCCAAAGCATCGTTTCATTGTTCAGGAGGGCGGTCGAAGCTTACAGTGTCGAGGAATGTAATAAGTTTTTGGTCGAGATAGGAAATAAGTCGATATCGGTATGGGATTATCTTACAAAAATGGGGATAGAACATTGGGCGCGATCATATTTTTCAGGACGTCGGTACAACTTGATGACGTCAAATAACGTGGAGTCTCTGAATTCACTGTTCAAGAAGGATCAAGAGTTGCCAATTCTCGCATTGATTGAGAACATCCGTACGAAACTACAGCAGTGGTTTCACGACCAACGTGTGGAATCGCAGAACTGCTCGAGCTAGCTAGCCCCGGCTCAAGAGGAAAAATTGTTCAATGCCGTAGAAGTTGCGAGGAGGTTGAATGTGGAACCACTGGATGAGTCGCGCTTCTCTGTACAAGATGCACGTCATCTAGTATACATTGTGGACCTGAATGAACACACATGCACTTGTACTCGATTTCAGTTGGAGAGTTTTCCATGTGAGCATGCAGTCGCGGTATCTATGAATAGAGGCTTTGCAGCGAGAACATTATGCTCTCATTATTACACGGCTGAGTATTGGAGAACTACATATGTTGAGACTATACCCAAAAAAAAAAATTAAAGGAAAAAATAAGAAGTAACTAATTTGTTAAAATATAATATTTAACAGTTATAATTATTTATTTAATTATATTATTAATTATCAAATTAAAATTACTTATTTAATTATAAAATTTTTAATCGGCTTCGTAAAATATTTAATTCTATAAATATCTATTTAATATTCGAGTTATTAAATTACGTAAAATATAAAATTATTTATTAACAATTACAATTATTTATTTCATTATATTATTAATTATCATATTAAAATTAAAATTAAAAATATAAATTTTATTATATTATCAAATTAAAATTAAAATTAATTGTTTAACCATATAAATTTTATTTTTTTTAATTCTACAAATATCTATTATAATACACATTTATTAAATTATATATAAAAAAATTAAGCGGCCCGACTTTAACAGCCGACCCACTTCGTTAGCCCTGGGCTGGCCCAATTGAACGGACTTTATCTGAACTCGACGGTTAACAGCCGGCTACTAATGAACCAGCGGTTAACCGTCGGGTCAAATTAAGGCTGTTAACAGCCGGTTCAGAGGTCGAATCGGCTGTTAACAACCGGTTCAGAGGGCAAACCGGCTGTTAATAGCCTTTATCTGACCGGCGATTAACCGTTGGTTCATTAGTAGACCGGCTGTTAATCGTCGGGTTCTAAAATAGGCGGTTAACAGTTCGTTATCGTCGGAAATGGCTGAAAATCGCCATTTTCGGGGATGTAAAGCTCAAAAAAATATCCAAACACACCCATATCACTAAAATAGTAAGTAGATCTACGCATATATTCAATAAACACAAAAAAAAATGTAAATAATTGAAAACCGTAAGTGAGAAAAGAAGTTGTGAAATAAAAAAAAAACTAACCTTTGTTCGGCTGTGAGTGGGTGGCCGGCGTAGGTCATCTTTGTCCGTGGGTGGCCGGATTCTTCTTTGAAAGTGGTCAGTTTTTGTGAATAATGGTCGGTTTTGGGAATTGTTTGGACGATTTTCACGTGGTTAGATTTTTCTTCTCCTTCCAATGAGGGTATTTTTGCCTTTTACCTTTTAAAATTAGGTTTTGGTTTTTTTTTTAATGTTATTTATTGGTCAAATGCCAAAATGGAATTATGACCTTTTCAACAGGCCATTCACACGTATATCCTCGTCATCTTTCCTCGAGTATCTTGATGTATTTTGCAACAGTATATTGACGGAAAATATACCGTGGAAAAAGAAGTAAAAGTTATTAATGTGATGAAAAATATTATTTTATTGAAGAATGTGTGGTTGAAAATGATTAGAAGAATGAAAATGAAAATTTTAATGTGTAGCAAATAAGAGCTTATATACGATTTATAATTTTCAAAAGTCCCTCCATTTCCATACCGTATACAAGCGGGGCTCGTATTAGCATGTACAGGATCGATGAATTTCCTGTATGAAGGGAATGATTTTGGACCATTTTTTTAGAGTCTAAACAATAGTTGGGCATACTGTAGTCTCCACTTCGGGACAAAAGCTGGCTACGACAACTTTGAGCCGTACCTATATTGGCTTATGAAAATGTTGGATCCGGTGACAACATTGGAACAGGAACATCTAGAAAAGCCTTTAACCCTAGATATGGGGGAAGGGTGGAGAGACTATAAATAGGCCCCTGAGGAAGTGTGACCCTATTGTACTTTCCACCATTTCTCTAGCTATGATACTAGCAAACGCCGGGAGGCCATCTGTTCCGCTAAAAGAAGCAATCCCTACAATATGAGAGAAAATCACTGTCAAAATTGTGCTGCAAGGTCAAACTTGCCTAGGAGAGGTGAGATAAGGTGACATTCACCTTGACGATAGCGACCTAGGAAGGATCATCCTATCGCAAATGATAACATGCCTATCCGAAAGATTGGTATGATTATTTGAGGACCGCATGTAGGAGGTGAATCTCGAAATGCATAAAAGAATTACACAAGAGAAGCTAAGGATTCGCCTTTGGCCAGCTATATAGTGAATTAGCACAAAGAGGCAAGACCTGTAGAGACAATCACATTCACTCAGGAAGACACGATGGGCTATACTACCGTTACTGTGATACGTTAGTAGTAAAAGCTGTGGTGCGCATGCTTGTAGATAATGGCGGTTCAGTGAATATCTTGTTTGGATCCTCCTATGATAAAATGGTGGTGGATCATGAACTCACTCCTATGATTGCTCCCATGTATGGATTCACGAGGCATATCATTATTCCGAGAGGAATGATTATCCTATTTGTTAAAATGGGGATGCATCCTCTTGTAGCTAATCACTTCATGGAATTCCTGGTGGTTGACCACCGGTTTGCGTATCATGGAGTATTAAGGAGAACGGCTTTAAAGGAATTGTGGGCCGTAACGTTCATTCATCATTTGTGCATGAAGTTTCCTACCAAATAGGAGATAACAATAGTTTGGGAAGATCTAATGGGGTCAAGGGGATGTTACATCAACTCTCTGAGAAAGGTTGAGCCCCGAAGAGTCAATATGGTAATTTTTTATACCGAAATGATCGACGCCCTTGAAGTAGGGAAAACTCATGTAGAAGGGAAAGATGTCAAGATGGCAAAAGCCCTTGTGGAGCTAGAGAGATTTCATGTGAACCCTCAAGACACTACAAAAACTCTACAGGTAGGAAATGACTTGAAAAATAAAGCGAAAAAGGAGTTGAAGAACTTTCTGAGCAAGAACTTTGACCTCTTCGCATGGAAACATGAGGATATGATATGAATAGACCCGAATGTTTACTGTAACCACTTAAAGGTTGATCCAAACCAAGCCCCACATAGACAGAAAAGAAGAGCATCCAATGCGGAGATGTATAAAGTCTTGAAGGAGAAGGTGGAAAAGTTGATACAAAATGGTTTTATTAGGGAGGCCACTTATCCGAAGTGGACAACCAATCTTATGTTGGTAAAGAAATAAAATGGCAAATGAAGAGTATGCATTGACTTTTCCAATCTCAATCAGGCCTGCCTAAAGGATGCTTTTCCGTCCTGGATAGACCAGCTAGTAGACTCTACTGCATGTCACGAGCTACGGAGTTTCATGGGCACCTATTTAGGTTATAACCAAATCCCCATGCAGTAGGCGGATGAGGATAACACTTCTTTTATCACAAATAGAGGACTGTACTGTTATAGGGTTATGCCTTTCGAACTGAAAAATGTTGGAGCTACCTACCAAATGTTGGTGAACAAGATGTTCACTGAGTACATTGGCAAAACGATGGAAGTTTATGTGTATGACATGTTGGTGAAAAGCCTACAAGCAAAGGATTATATAAAACACTTGGATGCCACCTTCCAAATTCTGAGAAGCAGGATGAAGTTGAATCCACTCAAATATGCATTCGGTATGGCTTACGGAAAATTCCTTAGATATGTTGTGAATTAGAGATGAATTGAGGCAAATCCAAAGAAAATCAAGTCTCTAATCGAAATGAGATCACCACAAATGCCTAAGGAGGTGCAAAGACTTACTGGCACGATGACAACACTTAATTGTTTTATCTCGAAAGCCACAGACAAGTGCCTT
This sequence comes from Fraxinus excelsior, assembly GCA_019097785.1. Classification (NCBI taxonomy): domain Eukaryota; kingdom Viridiplantae; phylum Streptophyta; class Magnoliopsida; order Lamiales; family Oleaceae; genus Fraxinus; species Fraxinus excelsior. Next base: position 19,748,939 of record CM032627.1, read on the forward strand.
TCTTTTTTTAAGGTCTTCAAAGGGGAAAAAGGTTCATATGGACACTGGAGTGTAAGGAAGCATTCCAGGCGCTAGAAATTTACCTCAAACAACTCCCCTTCTATCCAAACTAGAGGCAGGCGAGCCTTTGTTACTCTATTTAGTTGTATCTGATGATGGTGTCATCTTGATTCTTATAAGGAAAGAGGGTACACACCAGTTGTCCATTTATTACATAAGCAAGACCTTATTACCAGCAAAGATGCGCTACCCGGACATGGAAAAGCTTGCCCTTTCCTTGGTCACTGCATCCCCAAAGTTAAGGTCATACTTCCAAGCTCATAGCATCAATGTGCTGACAAATGTCTCACTTAAGCAAGTCCTTCAGAAGCTAAACGCCTAAAAAAGGATGTTAAAATGAGCAGTTGAGCTCGCTAAGTTTGATATAATGTATAAATCAAGGACCTCGATAAAAGGTCAGGCTCTTGCAGACTTTGTTGTAAAGTTTACAAAAGCTCTCGAAATAGACATGAATATAGAACCTCCTACATAGAATCTCTTTGTTGATGGATTGTCAGTGAAAGCCAGTTCGGGGGTCGAAGTAGTGTTAGAAAGCTTTGAAGGTCATAAGCTCAATTGTGCTGTGAGGTTTGAATTCAAGGCATCAAGCAATGCGGCTGAATACAAGGCACTCCTAGCTGGCCTCCCTTAGCAAAAGAAATGCAAGTGAGGAGGTTGCTAATCAGTAGTGAAACTTCTAGGTTAGAGAAAAAAGTATGGCAGCATATCTCAAATTGGTCATAAACTTTCTCCCCAACTTTGAAAGGTTTGAATTAACACAAATTTCCTATCTTGAGAACACCCACGTCGATGCTCTAGTGAAGTTGGCTAGCAGTAAGGATTCAGAACTCCTCAAGGTTGTCCCCATCTAGCACTTGACTGAACCATTAATTGTAGTAAGAGAAGAGGTGATGTGAATCGAGGGCACCTCGGCTTGGATGCAACCTATTATCGCATTTCTCAAAGAATAGACTTTGCCCAGCGATAAAGTTAAGGCTCACCGGCTTAGGAGAAGAGCTGTTCATTTCACTATATAGGATGATGTGCTGTATAAGTGGGGTTTCTCATTCCCTTCCTTAGGTGCATCGAGGGGGAAAGAAGCGAACTATATCCTAAGGAAAATCTATGGAGGAGTCTGTGGCAATCATTCAAGAGGACCCGCACTCGTACACAAGCTTCTTAGGTTGGGGTAGTACTGGCCCACCCTAAAAAAGGATTCGATACAGTTTGTGCGCAAGTGTGACAAGTGCCAGCATTTTTCAATGTGCAAAAGCAGTCGTCGTAAGAGCTCATTGTAATATCGAGCCCATGACCATTTGCCATGTGGGAAGTTGACTTCATAGGACCACTGTCGAGAGTGAGGGGTAATGCCTGCTTCACTATAGTAACAATCGATTATTTTACAAAGTGGGTTGAGGTGGAGCCATTGGCTAAGATAATTGAGGCAAACACTTCTAAGTTCCTTTGGAAAAATATCATATGCAGGTTCGGCGTTTCACATTCTATCATGTCAGATAATGGTATACAATTTGACAATAGGAAGGTTAGGGATTTGTGCAACGAGCTTGGAATTAAGAAACATTTCTTAGCATCTCATCATCTTCAAGCTAATGGATAGGTCTAAGCAGTCAACAAAACCATTAAGCACATCCTCAAAAGGAGGCTAGACACTTCAAAGGGGACCCAGGTTGGTGAACTCCCCCAAGTTCTCTAGGTACTACGCACTACTAGCAAAATTGCAACTAGAGAAATCCTATTTTCCATGACTTACAGAATCGAGGTCATGAGCCTAGTTGAAGTGGGAGTACCTTCGCCTTGCCGCATCCACTTTAATGAAGTAACTAATGATAAACTGAGGATGTACGAGCTTGAATTCCTTGAAGAAATGAGGGAAGATTATCAAGTCAAGCTCGCCACATATCAATGCAACCCACTACTACAACCCCAAAGTGAAGAAAATAACCTTTCACATAGAAGATTTAGTACTCCAGAAAGTTTTTCTATCTTTGAATGAGCTAGGAACACAAACAGTGGGGCCCAATTGGAAAGGCCTGTACCGCGTTACGGAGAAAATGTGAATGGGTACTTATAGGATTGAGATCTTGGAAGGGAAGTTGATGCCTCACCCTTCGAACATTGAGCACCTGAGAAGATATTATCTGTAGGGAAACTTTCGGAACAGTGGAATTTTAATCACGTAAATAGTTTTTTTAATGAAATCAGCTATCACTTCATTATTTTTCCCCACGTAATACCCTTGGAGAGGTGCGTGATGCCTCCCATGGGGCCACCTCTGCCAAGGATGTCCATTCAATCAACGAGGCACATGACACCCCCATTAGGGTCGACTCCAATTCCCTCAAAGATAATGTTCACCACGGATGCACTATCCACCATGGAGAACGTCCTTGGAGAGGTACATGATGCCGCCCACAGGGCCACCTCTTCCAAGGAAGTCCACTTCAATTGACGAAGTATACGACATCCCTACTAGGGTCGCTTCTGATTCACTCAAAGATAATGCTCCTCATGGATGCACCATCCACCATAGAGAATGCCTTTAAAGAGGTACGTGATACCCTCCACGGGGCCACCTTTTCCAACGATGTCCATTTAGATCAACGAGGCGCGTGACATCCATACTGAGGTCACCTCCGATTTCCTCGAAGATGATGCTCCCCACAAATGCACTATCCACTATAGAGAACGCCCTTGGAGAGGTGCGTGATGCATCCCACGGGGCCACAATTTCCAAGGATGTCCCTTTAATCGACGAGGCATGTGATACCCTACTGGGTAGCCCCTAATTCCATCGAAGATGATACTCTTCATGGATGCACCACCCACCATGGGGAGAGCCATGACGAGGTGTGTGACGCCTCTCATGGGGCTACCTCTAATGATGATGCACATTTATTGAACGAGGTGTTTATACTTGTTCATTCGTTTCGTGAAGTGTGCACATTCATTGAAGTGGTGTGTTTGTACTTGCACATTCATTGAATAGAGGTGCTTGTTTATTCATTTACAAGAAGTATGCACATTCAGTGAAACGAGTTGTTTATACTTGTTCATTTGTTTGCGCGAAGTGTGCACATTCATTGAAGTGAGGTGTTTACTTGTTCCTTCATCCGAACTAAGTAATCACATGTTTCAATTTAAAAAATGATGACTACATTTATAAAAACTTTCAAGGCTGAAGCCATTACAATGAAAAAGAAAGGAAAAAATGGTTAAGAATCTACAACTACGACAAGCCCACCTCCCACATCCTCTTGAGGGGCTTTATCTTCTACTTCAATATCGGGACGACCTCCAGTAGGTCCGTCAAATTCATCTTCAAAGAACCCAATGTCTAGCTCCGGATACGCCTCTCTTAGGCGAGCTAGCATCTGATGAGCATTCCATGAAGCCCATTAGTTGGTGAAGTCATGTACTCATTCATTTGGTCGAAGTTTTCAATGTAGTTCTACATAGATACCTTACCCACTATGTTCACTTTAACTTTCAGAGATTCTATCTCCAAAAGCTTCGATTAACATCATTAACTCAGCTCTTTCTTTGTTGGCCCTCTCCAATGCCTCAAAGGTGATCTATTGGTGCTCATTGGATTGACTAATTTATTTAGTAAGGACAGCCACCTGAGACACATACTCGTGCAGTTCATTCTTCAGTTAGTTCACTTATATCTCGACAGCATCCAATTTCACCTCCACCTCAACCTCTTCTGCCTTGCCCTTGGCCTTTCTTACCTATTCTTCCCACTTCTGCGAGGCCTCCAACCTTTGGCTTAGTTTCTTATTTCTTTGGTGAAGGCTTTGAATCAACTCTTCCACCATAGATCCTACACTTAATGAGCGGGCCACACAAGCATTGTTGGTCGCCAGTAGATCCTTGATCTCACAAGAGACGACATGAATTTGCCATCCCTTGGTCCAAATTTTGTTGTGAGTCCGGGCAGCGGGGGCGGTCTTAGGAGGTAGCATTTCTAGTACGGCCTCGGAGAGTTCATCTTCATTACTCCCAAAGAAATTAGATACATTGCTAGGAGGAGGAGGATTCACGAGTTTCTTTATCCTTTTTTGGAGAGGCTCCACTAGTTGGCCGGCAAGATCAGATGGGGACGCTTTCTTTATCACCGTGCTCACGATGCCTCAGATTTAGTTTTCTTAACCACTTTGGTGGAAATAAGAGGAGGTGGAGGTAGAGGTAGAGGTAGAGATGGAGATGGTTTGGCCACGGTCACGACCGAAAACAATGCCCCAGATGAGCTTGCCCTTCTTCTCTTTATCAACGAAGTGTCCTCCTCTACTTCGTCTTTTTCCAAGGGCAATCACTTTTTACTTAGAATGTTTAACTTTTTTACTTGCTGCTTGTATGCAGATGAACTAGTTTTCAAGGCCCTTGCCTCAACCACCTTACGTCGGATTGTGGCAAATTCTGGCCTCAATGGTTTCTTTTACATGAAGTCGTCTGAAAGAAGAAAAAAGTGTTGGTACGTTCAATAAAGGTACTAAAATGAGATTTAAAGTGCATATGACTCACCCTGATATGCCATCACCATTCAAGGTGAAGTGTGTGTTCTTGTTGATCAGCTTGTTGCAACTCCAATTTTGGGTGGCTACTGTAGATGTGGCTGATAATATCCCATTGCTCGATGGAGATATTACATCTCGATAACAAACCTGCAAGCAGAGAGTATTAAGCAATAAGAACATATTTTATAGTTCAAACAGTTAGGTAGAGAAACTTGTGACACTGAGGAGTCTTTGTTTTTCTTCTTGAGAAACTGGAGAATAGGCTTAGCGGATGGAAAGCAGAGGATTCATTAGAAGGACTTGACCGCAAATTGCACAGTAAGTCTCATTTAAATCCATTAAGAATTGCATCAATTTTAGTGTAATGGGCAAAGATAGAGAGTTGCTCTTGTCAAAGATAAGCAATATCTCGCTAAATTTCGAAGATGCAAGGTGCATTGCTTTGAGAGAATCGCTCACGGAGATATTCCCAAACTTCATGATCAGTAGAATAATAAATCACATTGTTTGTGATTGCTGGATTAAGAGTATTGAAGATCCAGGAATGAACCATGTTGTTACACTGCACGTGGGCTTCATGCGCCGCCACACGCGCCGTCGGGAATCTCACGCGCCGGCCAGTAAGGTTCGCCTCCACCTGCAGAGGCCTCCTGTGGTGTTGGTTTCTTGAAATGGTCGCTCGTTTCACCGGAAAAGCCAAAAACGTTCTCGGACAGATTGAAGAAAACTGTCTGCACTGTTCACGCGATTTTGGACATGTTCCTGGTCGATTTTGGACCTGGAAATCACTCCTAAAGCTTTGATACCATATGTGAATTGTAAAACACCAATTTGCACCAAGAATAACCGGGCTCAGTCTCCAAATCGAACACCACAATCAACACAACCACCACAAACCTTCACTTTCCAAGTTTTGGTTGCTCCAACCAAAATTGACAACCCACCAAGAGTTATGAGAGGAGAAGGATAAAGCCAAGAAGGTTAACCACAAAGATTAACTGAAGAAGAAGAGAATAATCAACTACCAAGAACACAAAGCAAGGCACAAAGTCACAAAGCAAGGTGGAAGTCGATTTCTTCAATCACAAAGAACAGCTTCTATTTTTCTCTCCTAACCTAGACAATTGAATGGGTAAGTATATATAGAATGGGATGGGGTTTTAGGTTATAGTCTGTATTAGGCCCAATAACACATAGAATAGTGGGCTATCAACCGGTAAGAGCCATCCTAATTCGGGTTGGGCCATGAGCAACCCTAATTAAATTTGGTTGCTTCGAATGACCCAAGTGGGTTACGTTGATAGTTCCAGTAATTGTGGCGTCGATATATATATATATATATTCAGTCAATTGGCCAATGCCAACTGGATAAAAAACAAACGAGACTTTCATCATCGCCCAGGGAGGTCGTTTGACAACAAATTGCCTAACAAACCTCCACCTTGGTGTCAAAGGACCTGCAAAGAAAGAAATTACTAAGCATTAGTAATAATCCAAGAAGGTAAGACCAATAAAATTGAAAATCATTTACCTCCATCGATGTTTAGAAGATCTTTGCAACTTCTAAACTTCACCAATGGTAACACCTTAGTACCCATGTCAGAAGGATTATATTGTGTGTGTATTTTCTCAAGCCTTACAACTTCTTGAGACACAATATCTCTAATGAAATGTAGTCTAACATCAATATGTTTGGTGCGTTCGTGAAAAACAGGATTCTTACATAGATGTATAGAAGACTGACTATCTGAATATACTACCACATAGTCATTTAGAACACACAGTTCATGTAAAAGGCCTCTAAGCCATAAAGCTTCCTTAATAGCTTCAGTAGTAGCAATGTATTCAGATTCTATAATGGATAGTGCAACTATATGTTGTAACTGTGATTTCCAACTAACACAAGAGTTAGACAAAGTAAACACATAAGCAGAAGTGGATTTCCTATTATCCCTATCCCCAGCATAGTCAGCATCAACATATCCCTTCAGTTTAACACCATCATTATTAACTCCAAACTTTAGACCTACATTACAAGTATCCTTTAAATACCTTAACAACCATTTTAAGGCTTCCCAGTGCTCGGGACCAGGATTAGACATATACCTACTAAGAGTGCTCACAGCGAAAGCTAAATTAGGTCTAGTGCAAACTAGCAAGTACATAACAGAACCAATCACATTTGAATATGGAATTCTACTCATGTATTCTACCTCCTTTTCATTACAAAGAGCTTGATCTTTAGATAGAATGAAATGACTAGCTAAAGATAAAGTAACAGATTTGCACTCATGCATGCCAAATTTCTTTAGCACTTTAGAAATATATGATGATTGATGCAAAAACAAGATAGAATTTGACCTATCTCTTTCAATTTCCATACCTAGAATTCTTTTAACTTTTCCTAGATCTTTCATGTCAAATTCACCATTGAAACTTGTTTTTATATCACTTATCCATTTAGATGATGAACCAACTAAGAGCATATCATCCACATAAAGCAATAATAACACATAGTCATTACTTGCATCATTATGTTGGAAATAAAGGCAATGATCAAACTTACTACGATGGAACCCTATAGATAGTACAAAAGAATCAAACGTTTATACCACTGTCTAGGCGATTGTTTTAAGCTATATAAGTTTTTTTTTTCAGAAAACACACATAGTCAGGTTTTAATTTATCTTTAAAACCTCTTGGTTGATTCATAAAGATTTGCTCATCAAGTTCACCATGTAAAAAAATAGTTTTTACATCAAGTTGTTCAAGTTCCCAGTCAAAATGTGCAACCAATGCAAGCATGACTCTAATAGTAGTGTACTTAACAACTGGTGAAAAAATCTCATTGTAATCAACTCCCTCTTTTTGAGTGTATCCCTTGGCCACTAATCTAGCCTTAAACCTTAAGGGTTCAGATGCGCTAATACACTCCTTAACTTTAAAAACCAACTTACAGTCAACAGTAGATTTATTCTTAGGTTTTGGTACTAACTCCCAAGTTTGATTCTTCTCTAGAGAACTCATCTCATCTTTCATTGCCTTGAACCACTCTTCAGATTGGTCACTCTTCATCGCCTCCTCAAAGGTCTTTGGTTCCCTATCAGCCAGCTCCTCATAACTCGCATGAGCAAAAGCTAACTCGGATTCATAACCGAATCTCACAGGTGCTTTAGTCTGTCTCCTCTCCCCTATCCCTAGCTAAGTTATAGTCTGCTAGAGGGTTCTCTTCTTCAGGGTGTTCTTCTACTACTACTTCTTCTCTGTTCTCAACATCAGGTTGTTGTTCCTGAGTCTCCACCTCACTTTGTGTAACAGTGACATATGTGCTAGGTTTTTCTAACTCCACCTCCAGCTGACCACTCTCTTCACCTTGAATCACCTCACTCACAGGTTCAGATTCAGCTTTCAAACATGGCATTTCACTCTCATTGAATGTGACATCTCTACTCACAATGATTTTAACTCCCTTATGGCTCATATCCCACAACCTATACCCCTGACACCTTCTGGGTAACCTAGACAAACACATTTTCTAGCTCTCGGTTCAAGCTTTCCCTCACTCTGATAAGAAAATGCAATGGAGCCAAAAGTTCTAAGCATGGAGTAATCACTTAGTTTACCAAACCATTTTTCATGCCGAGTGTCACCATTCAATGCAGCAGATGGAGTCAAATTAATCAAATAACAAGCAGTCATAACAGCATCGCCCCAAAAGGACTTTGGGACTCCAGAACTTAACATCATGCAACGCGCTTTATCAAGTATAGTTCTATTCATCCTTTCCGCTACCCCATTCTGTTGGGGAGTGTAAGGAACCGTTTTATGCCTTGTTATTCCACTTTCCTTGCACATATTATCAAAATCAGTGTTACAAAACTCTAGGCCATTATCATTTCTCAAAAACTTGATTTTCTTACCAGTTTGATTTTCAACTTGTCTTTTCCAATTATTAAATTTATCGAAAGTGTCGGATTTATCCGTCAAAAGATAAACTCACACTTTCCTAGTGTAGTCATCAATAATAGACAAGAAATACCTATTCCCACCTGGAGTAGGCGTACTGGATGGACCCCACAGGTCCGAATGAACATATTCAAGCATGTCTTTAGTTTTATGAACACTCGAGGAGAAAGTAGTTTTGTGATGTTTACCAAGCACACAATGGTCACAAAAAGGCAAATCAGACACACAGTCATTTCCAAATGCACCATTTTCATTAAGAAGCTTAATCCCCTTAATACCCACATGTGCAAGTCTATTGTGCCATTTTTGTGTGTGATCAGACTTAGCAGAAGAGATAGAGGAGTTTAAGCCTCTCGTCACTTCCCCAATGGTTATGTAAATATCATTTTTTCTAACACCCTTAATAGAGACAAGTGCACCCTTAATCAATTTCAAAATTCCATTTCCAATTTTACCAGTGAAATCAGATTTCTCAAGTCGTCCTACTGAAATTAAGTTTCTAGACAATTCAGGGATATATCTAACATCTTTTAAAGTATACACAAAGCAAGTATCAAACATTAAAGTAATATCACTCATGCCAACGACACTGTAAACAAAATTGTCATACAACACAACATGCCCATCATTCGATTCATGCAAATTTTCAAACCAATCTTTATGCGATGTCACATGAAAAGATGTACCAGAATCAAGAATCCACTCATGAAAATGAGAATTGGCAGTTAAATTCAATTCAGCAGTAGAAACATCAGGACTTGTAATCAGATAAACTTCACCATCACAATCATCAGAAACAGAAGATAACACATTCACCTCATCTCGATCTCCCCCCTTTTTCTTGTTTTTCTCTTTATAACAATCCTTTATAAAATGCCCCGTGTTCCACCAAAGTGCAACAATTGGAAGATTTGTTGCCTGCGCGCGCGCACAGGCATAATCTCTCGCGTGCGCACGGGCTTATATTTTATTTACTGAGAGTGAAACATATATAAGGCGCGCGGGTAAGGACATATACGGCGCGCGCGCACATGCCATTTCTGGGCCTGAACGGCCCAATTTTCTGGTTTTATCCAACTTCCCATAAAAATCAATTTTAACCTACTTTCTTGAGGAGGAACGGCGTGGAACGACTGAGAGCATATCAAATCCAATTTTTTACCAAAAGAAAGGGTTTAGCACAAGATTCAAAGGCGATTATCACAAGATATTGAAAATTCAAAATCCGGATTGAAGAAATACAAAGAGGAAATTGAGTTTTCACTTTTCATTCATTATTTTTCATTCCGGGTGATGTTTTTCCAAACCTTATTTTGTGATTTACATAACACGATGCTAGGCTAAGTTTATTTGTATTGGATGGATGATGAAACTATTTGATTTCTAGTTTTTAATTCACGATTTGTGATTTTTAGTTCGATTCTCGCATTGTGATTCCATATACATGCTTTTTCATATTGTTTTAATGTTTGCGCACCATTAGAGCAATAAGTTGCTTATTTGTAGTGTTGGAAAACTCACGATAAGTAGAACACTGTATGTGTAACACATGAAGAATAAATATTAGGAATAATATTTGTGCAGTGTGCGATCTTGTATGATAATCCTATAATTTAATGCATATTCATCATATGAATGCGGACTAGGAATAGGATCGTGTCGTGATCAATATAGGTTTATTATATCTTGGAAAAGAATAATAAATAGAAGTGGAATTATCGGTCGTCACCAATGCAAGGATTGAAGTAATTATTACAAGTTGAGATTTGAATGTTAGAGTCATTTAGTGGAATCGAAAATCCAATACTCTCTTTCACGTTTAATTTAAAAAATCATAATTTTATTGTTTTCGTAGTTTTAGAACATAGTTAAATAAAACCCACCATATCTTGTTATTGTTTCAAATTTAGATATATGGATTGCACCAGAATTAAGCCGTATTCCCTGTGGAACAATAACTTACTCATCACATTTATTACTTGTACAACGATCCCGTACGCTTGCGGGATTATTTCGCAACAAGTTTTTGGCGCCGCTGCCGGGGAATAACGGTGTTAATTTTAGTTATTGATATTCTAGATTCGCATTATTTTTATTATTTTATTGTTGAAGGCTGATGTTACATCACTTCATTTTCTCTTGTCTTGACTCTATTCAGGTAAACTTGGTTTATGCAAGCTCCTGAGGAGGCTGGTCTGGGTCTAATAGATCACGAAATTGAAAGGACATTCAGAAATCGCAGGAGAGGTCAACTTCAAGCAAGGAGAATGACTGATAATCAGAATCAACAACAAAATCAGGCTCATGTTCCAATTGACAATCAACTACCGCAACCAAATCAACAGAGAGTTATCCAGAATGAAGCTCCCATTTTAGTTGGAGACTATGTCAATCCAATTCCTGTTCCAGTGCAACCTGCTGTAGTTTATCCTCCATTCGGACAACCTAATTTTCACCTTAGACCGGATGTCATAAATTTGTTCCAAAATCACCAAGACATCAGGTTTTTTGGAAAAGCCACAGAGAACCCTCATGAACATATTTCGGCTTTTCTCATGTTATGTGAAGTGATCAGTCACGAAGGGGTATCATCAGACGCTTTTCGAATGCAGTTATTCTCTCATACTTTGAAGGATGTTGCTAGAGAATGGTTTCTTTGCTTACCTCCAGGAAGCATACAATCACGGGCTGATATGGTTCAAAAATTTACGATGAAATTTTTTCCACCTTCTCGAGTCCACCAAATCAGGAATGAAGTCCACACTTTCAAGCAAAAAGATTTAGAAAGCTACCCTGAAGCATGGGAGAGGTTCAAGAATTTGTTCAGGAAATGCTCTAGCCTTGACATTCCTAAGAAAGCTCAGCAATATCTCTTCTACTACGGTCTACAGCAAGAGTTCAAGAATATGGTAGATGCTTTAGCGGGAGGATCAGTGATGAAACTTGACGTCGCTGAAGCTTATGATTTGTATGAGAAAATAGCCGAAAATCAGTCGATGTGGCCAACCGATAGGGAAGTTCCAAAGAAAACAGCAGGGATACACAATGTGGATACAATGACGGCGCTGACTGCACAAATGAAAGTTCTTACAATGAAAATGGACAATCTATCCCGGTCAGTTAACATGGTACACCAATCACCACCTGTTTGTGAAGGTTGTGGGGCAGATCATACTACTACAAACTGCCCTTTGGCATCTACACATGTTAGTCAGCCTGCAGAGGTGAGCTATGCGCATAACTTTCATAGACAACAGAACAACCCCTATGCCAACACTTATAATCCAGGTTGGAGAAATCACCCTAATTTCTCATGGTCAAACAATCAAGGGCAAGGACAGGGACAAGGAGGAAACAACCTAAACAGGCCACCAGGGTTCCAACATCATCAACAACACGAGAAGAAGCCGTCATTGGAAGATCTGCTATCTCAGTACATTACAAAAACTGAGAACAATTTTCAGAATCAACAAGCTTCAATAAAAAACTTGGAACAACAGGTGGGACAGATAGCAGCTGCAATAGCCAACAGACCACAAGGTACCTTGCCGAGTGACACAGAGAAGAACCCAAGGGAGCAGGTATTTGCGGTTGAGGCGGTGAATTATACAACTATTGAGCTCCCATCATTCACTCCCACCACCTCTGTCAAGGCTTATGTGCCACCCATTCCATTTCCTCAAAGACTTCTACGGCAACCAACAGTCGAGCAGATTCAGGCCATCACGACTAGGAGTGGTGTTCAGTTGCCAGAAATCATCGTAAAGATGAATGAGACAGAGAATAGTAAACTCTCTACTGAGAGCAAGGAACAGGCAGAACAGCCCGATAAAGCAACAGAGAAAGATCAACAATCAATTTCAGACAACCCACAACTTAAGACAATAGTTTTTGGCACAACACTCACATCTCCGATCATTTCTCTTCAAAGAATGCAAAACACCAAACTAGAGAGGCAGTTTACTAAATTTCTGGAAATCCTCAAAAAGCTGCATATCAACATCCCATTTATTGATGCGATTCTTCAAATTCCAAATTACTCCAAGTTTTTGAAGGAGATGTTGACCAAAAAGAGAAAGCTACCTGAACATGAAACGATAGCTCTATCTGAAGAGTGCAGCGCGATCATCCAATGCAAGATCCCTCCCAAACTTAAAGATCCAGGGAGTTTCACTCTACCTTGCTCTATAGGAAATTTAAATACTTAATTGCTTAATTGATTCGGGAGAAAGTATTAATCTAATTCCTTTACCTCTTTACAGGAAACTGGGATTAGGAAACCCTAAAGCTGCGTCTATAATCCTTCAGCTGGCAGACAGATCATTGAAGCACCCCTACGGAATAATCGAAGACATGCTCATCAAAGTGTGGGAGTTTATTTTTCCAGTTGACTTCATCATCGTGGAGATAGAAGAGGCATATCAGATGCTAATAATCTTGGGAAGGCCATTTTTGTCTACAAGCCGAGCTTTGCTGGATTTTGATACTAATGAGATAGTCTTAAGGGTGGAAGATGAGCAGCAGAGTTTCATCATGGAAAATCCAATCAAACAACCATCCCACTATAAAGATTGCCAACAAGTGGATCATTGGGAAAGCTACAAAAGAAAGCGAGACGCAGAAGGAATTATTGGTAGGGACAAAAATGGAGACATGATTGTTTGGAGAGTCAAGGATGAACTGAAGAAATGCAACCAGTGTCTAAAATGTAGGACTGAAAACTCTATTTTCAAGCCACCGTGAAGAGCTTAAAACAACAGGAGTCTAGCTAAAGACTGTAAACAAAGCGCTGGTTGGGAGGCAACCCAACATTTTTATCCCTTTATTTATTTGTTTTTATTTTCGTTTTTAGAATCATTTAAGATGATTTAGATTAATTTTATTTATTTATTTCAAGGAATCATCATCCACACCCCTTTTTCCTTACATCTTCAATATGTTAGTTGGTTTAATAGATGTTAGAGCTAAGTATCATTTGTTCCACGTATTTGATCTTGAATATTTTAATTGACTGTTTTGTGTAGGAATATGATGTCACAGAATATCTAAATCAACATTGACCAATGAGCCAACGGGAGCAGTAGGACATCTAGCCTTTGGATTCCAAGCCATATCAGGGGAGTATTTTCATCTTTTTCTTCCCTACCCCTTTATATGTGAAATTATGATTTATGACATTGAGGACAATGTCTACTTTAAATTTGGGGGTGGAAAACATGAGTTTTATTTATTTGTTTGTTTGTGTGTGCTTTTGTTACTAAAAAAAAAAATCAGTTTTATTACTTCTTTTTATATATTTTTGCATGTTTGTGTGGGTCGAATAATCTGCTAACGATGATGTATATAATGGAACATAGAGTTGGCCTATAAATTATGGATAAGTTATATGCTAAATTGTCGGTGCCTATTTAGGTGGAATTTGATATTTTTGAGCACGAGATTTATGTTTAGCATTGTGAAGAGAAAATTGATTCATATTTTTGAGTAGGATGACAAGAATGGACCATAGATGCTAAATCCATATAACCATTATATCTTACACCCTTAACCATTTCTAAAACCATTTGGGGTTGATTGAGCTGTTGTAGGGAGACATTGAGATAGATGTGGATTCCATGTGTGCTAATTTTGTGTGGATTGTTTGAAGCTAATAAGATGAAAATTAGGTTGAAATCTTCAGTTGAGGGTCGATTTTTGAAAATGAGTGTTTATAAGGGGCATTGCACAAAATAAAAAATAAAAAAACAAAAAAGATGAAAATGAAAATGAAAAAAAATGAATATGTAGTGTTACTTTATTATAAAACTTCTCTCCGTAGCCTTAATGACTCGAGTAATTAAGTCTGTAAGGGTATCTGAAAACCTGGTGCCATATGGTCATCTAACTTGGGAGTTATCGGCTGAAAGCTCGCTACAAGGGTCATTTAGAAAGCTTAATAGAGAGGAATCAAAAAAAAAAAAAAGTTAGATGTCTTGAGGAAGCCCCGAACACTCATTTGAAAGAACTGGACTCTTGATGAAGGATTGTTAGCCTAATTGATTCTTAGAGGTTGAGACTATCAAGAATAAGGAGAATCCGCATTTTTTTTGACTTGTTGAACTGTAATTAGCAAAAATCGAACCAAACTAGAGAGGGTGAGGATTAATATTATATCACAAAATCAACCTTAGATTGCACCTTGGGAAAATAGTGAAAATAGGAAAGTTTGGGGGTGTGTATCTTACGAGCGAAGAAAGGAAATATATGGCCATTAAGGGTTGGGGATTGAATCAATTTATGACGTTATGATGCTTGACATGAATCTTCACACACACACACACACATATCGGTTTTACATTGAATAGGTAGAGATTGATTTAACATTGTGATTTTGAAATAGCTTATGGTTTCAACTCTAAAAGTCCAATCCTGAGGTTAACACGTAGATTATCCAACCAAGTTAATTTGAATTTTTTTATTTTGTGTAGTTAAGCTTTACTTTGTTTGAGGACAAACAATTGATTAAGTTTAGGGGTGTTTGATAAGTGTATTTTATACACTTATTTGTGTCGTTAAATTAAAGCAATTGTCATTACTTTAGATGATTTGAGGCTTAATTTTATATTTTTTTGTTTGCTAGGTACATCTAGATGCAAAACCATGGAATTGAAGAAAATGGGCTGAAAATTGGCTAAAGTTGACCTAATCCAAAGTTTGGGGACTAAATCGCAAAGTGTTAATAGATTATTCGGACCTAGTATTGATGATTGGAGAGATGTTGGAGTCAATTACACAAAATTGGAAGATGGAGGGTCAAGAAAATACAAAGAAAGAACTGAAATAAATAAAGAATGCAATTCGAGGACCAAAGTGCAACAATTGGAAGATTTTTTGCCTGCGCGCGCGCACATGCATAATCTCTCGCGCGCACACGGGGCTTATATTTTATTTACCGAGAATGAAACATATACCCGGCGCGCGGGCAAGGACATATACGGCGCGCACGCACAGGCCATTTCTGGGCATGAACGACCCAATTTTCTAGTTTTATCCAACTTCCCATAAAAACCAATTTTAACCTACTTTCTTGAGGAGGAACGGCGTGGAACGACTGAGAGCATATCAAATCCAATTTTTCACCAAAAGAAAGGGTTTAGCACAAGATTCAAAGGCGATTATCACAAGATATTGAAAATTCAAAATCCGGATTGAAGAAATACAAAGAGGAAATTGAGTTTTCACTTTTCATTCATTATTTTTCATTCCGGGTGATGTTTTTCCAAACCTTATTTTGTGATTTACATAACACGATGCTAGGCTAAGTTTATTTGTATTGGATGGATGATGAAACTATTTGATTTCTAGTTTTTAATTCAAGATTTGTGATTTTTAGTTCGATTCTCGCATTGTGATTCCATATACATGCTTTTTCATATTGTTTTAATGTTTGCGCACCATTAGAGCAATAAGTTGCTTATTTGTAGTGTTGGAAAACTCACGATAAGTAGAACACTGTATGTGTAACACATGAAGAATAAATATTAGGAATAATATTTGTGAAGTGTGCTATCTTGTATGATAATCCTATAGTTTAATGCATATTCATCATATGAATGCGGACTAGGAATAGGATCGTGTCGTGATCAATATATGTTTATTATATCTTGGAAAAGAATAATAAATAGAAGTGGAATTATCGGTCGTCACCAATGCAAGGATTGAAGTAATTATTACAAGTTGAGAATTGAATGCTAGAGTCATTTAGTGGAATCGGAAATCAAATACTCTCTTTCACATTTAATTTAAAAAACCATAATTTTATTGTTTTCGTAGTTTTAGAACATAGTTAAATAAAACCCACCATATCTTGTTATTGTTTCGAATTTAGATATATCGATTGCACCAGAATTAAGCCATATTCCCTGTGGAACGATAACTCACTCATCACATTTATTACTTGTACAACGATCCCGTACGCTTGCAGGATTATTTCGCAACAACAACCATAGCATTTTTTTTCCTTAGTCCTAGATTTGGACCTAGGTTTACCCTTGCCCTTCTTTCTATGTCCATTACTACTCGACTCGCCACTACTTTGGTAACCATCATGACTGTTTTGCCTAAACTGAGTTCTACCTCTCATCATGTGAATCTCACCACTTTTGTTATCATGTTTTTCAGCTCTCATCTCCATCTCCTTACTTCTAAGGGAGTCAACGATAATTTCGGGTGTCAACGTGTCTCTACCATACTTAATAGCATTTTTGACTTCACTATAAGTATCAGGTATATCATTTAGCAAAATGATAGCCTTGTATGTTTCAGACATTGACTCACCACAGTTAACAATATCTTGAACAAGTTTGTTAAACACATCCAAATTGTCATCCAATTCTTTTGAAGAATCTATTTTGAAACTAAAAAAACGCTCAAGTAAGTAAAGCTTGTTGGGAGTAGATTTTAGCAAATACAGATCTTCCAATTTTTTCCAAAGTTCTTCAGTGGTTTTCAGTTTACCCACTTTTCTTAAAACATCGTCAGCCAAGTGTAAAATAATAGAGGTGTAAGCGAGCTCATTAGCCTCTTCTTTTTGTTCTTTTGAAAAATCAGCGGGAAAACTGCCATCAATGGCTTTTGAAACTTTTTGTTGAACCAAAATACCCTTCATTTTCTGTTGCCAAATAGATAAATCACCTTTTTCCAGTAAAAGTCCCCAATCAAAATTGCGCGTTGTCATTTTCAAACAAGAAACACAAAGTCACAATTAAGCCACACAAAGCAGACCTAGGTTCACAAATATACACCATTTTAGATTCCCAAGGTTTCGTAAGATTCAAGATCTTAGATCAAGGAAATTTTCAAACGGGTAAGGTCTAGGTATTCTAGAGACTTAACAAAAACAACCAGAGAGATAATAACAAAACAGTTTCACTCACAGTATATCAGAAAACCGATAATATGCTGCAATTAATCAAAAGAACAAATTTCAATCATGTAACGAACGAAAAGAGCAATTACTTCCTAATTTCTAGCACAAGCAATGGTTACCCCTTCACGGTAACCACAATTCTAATATCACCTCACACGATGACGCGCTAGTGCTAAAAATTAACGAGAGGATTAGCCAATTTACCAGAGCGGACTTGTCTGAGTCCGTAATTATCAAGAGTCGTGAATTTACTGCTTTAGAGCCACAATTTATGGTCTAAAGTAATTCAATAATTGTTTTGCAGTCTCGACCGTCGAACAACCGGGGGCAAAATCGTCCAACTTTTCCTGCATAATCTGAAACACTAAAACAAAAATATCAGTACGTTCAGGAAATCAAATTGAACAAACTGCCTGAAGGAATCTCTGCCAGAAGATGCTCAACGCGCCCTCACGCGCCGCCTCAACTCTCTGTGCGTGGGCTTCATGCACCGACACACGCGCCGTCGAGAATCTCACAGGCCGGCCAGTAAGGTTCGCCTCCACCTGCAGAGGCCTCCTGTGGTGTTGGTTTCTTGAAATGGTCGCTCGTTTCACCGGAAAAGCCAAAAACGTTCTCGGACAGATTGAAGAAAACTGTCTGCACTGTTCACGCGATTTTGGACATGTTCCTGGTCGATTTTGGACCTGGAAATCACTCCTAAAGCTTTGATACCATATGTGAATTGTAAAACACCAATTTGCACCAAGAATAACTGGGCTCAGTCTCCAAATCGAACACCACAATTAACACAACCACCACAAACCTTCACTTTCCAAGTTTTGGTTGCTCCAACCAAAATTGACAACCCACCAAGAGTTATGAGAGGAGAAGGATAAAGCCAAGAAGGTTAACCACAAAGATTAACTGAAGAAGAAGAGAATAATCCACTACCAAGAACACAAAGCAAGGCACAAAGTCACAAAGCAAGGTGGAAGTCGACTTCTTCAATCACAAAGAACAGCTTCTATTTTTCTCTCCTAACCTAGACAATTGAATGGGTAAGTATATATAGAATGGGATGGGCTTTTAGGTTATAGTCTGTATCAGGCCCAATAACACATAGAAAGTGGGCTATCAACCGGTAAGAGCCATCCGAATTCGGGTTGGGCCATGAACAACCCTAATTAAATTAGGTTGCTTCAAATGGCCCAAGTGGGTTACGTGGATAATTCCAGTAATTATGGCGTCGATATATATATTCAGTCAATTGGCCAATGCCGACTGGATAAAAAACAAACGAGACTTTCATCATCGCCCAGGGAGGTCGTTTGATAACAAATTGCCTAACAAGAAGAAACAAGAGGGAAGGCATGTAGTGCATTCCCCCAACTTTTTGAACATTTTTCGTTGTTTTGTTAACTCATGTTCGTGGTTTATTTTTTAGGATCGATTGAGATCGTTATTGCAAGATTTTGGTACCACTAAGAAGATCTCATGGAGCACTTTAATATGACGTTGCTGAAAAGTAAAATCTTCCACAAAATCAAAAGTTATAGTCTTCTAAATATGATTACTTAAATTGTCTATTTCAGTTTTCATATCATCTTCACTACTTTCGCATTATCTGCATCGCGTGCATTCTAGTTGAAAGAATAATTTCAAATACCATTGCAAAAAACTCATTGATATATTCATTTCAATCTTCTCAAACTACTAAACAACGACGAGGCCAAGAGTCCAAGACAAACGAATTAACCTAAAATGGTCCCTCAACTTGCAGCCATTGCTTATTGGGTTGGTTGTTATTTTCACAACATTTTCTTAATCGCCTTTTCTGCATGCTCTTCTAACTTTTTGTGCCATGTGGCACTCTCCTCACTCTGCCATGTGATTAATGAGATATTTGTATGGCTTCCTCTGAGGGGCTAAGATACTCTCACTTGTTGTGTGTGGCTTCGACTATCGTAGGTTTGTTGAGATCCAATTCATTCTATGTATTTAGATTCGATTATAAGAGTTCAATTGGTTGGCTCCACCAGGCTTTGTTCTTTTTCCCCAGTCACATATGTTCGATTTCATCCAGATGGAAATTGGAGAATGATAACTTTGCTCATATAAAGCAATTATAGTGAAACTTATATATTTTGATTGACTGCGTGACTCCAATTGTTTCCTTGTATGATCATTTTATGCCATGTATTTACGAAATAACATGAGTAATATCTAACAGATACAAAAAATTGAGGTACCATGAAATAGGTTGTGAAGGCGGGATAAATGAGGTAATATTCTGAATTACATGTTGAAAAAAAATATTGCAAGATTTCGAAATGTTCATATGCGATTAGAAGACAAAATATTATTTTTGTTTACACATTAAATTTACTTGGTGTGTCTGAGATATATATTAGAAGCGACCACGAGCTTCATATTGCTTTGTTAGGAATTGAAGATTGAAGAATAATTTTGTGAATGACCTATATAATTCAAGAGAAACCTTTATTTTTATGGGATTTTGGAAGCATGTATATATCCTAGTACATCTCATAATTCTCCATAGATGATTGATGTATAAAGCATGGACATTAAATTCTTAGTACTTGTATCTAATAACATGAACTACTCTTAAAGTACTCACACTAACAAATATTGGTTTGTTCTTCCAACAATATTCATACTCATGGTCTGAGAATGAGAACTTGACAAAAAAACAAAGTGCAGTTAATATTGCATGACTATTGAACATAACAAAATTGTCTTGTGACAAATTAATTTAATATTCATACTCGAAAACTCTCACTGGTATGAGAGTAATGAGAAGTTGATGATACAACATAGTGAAATTAATAACACATCACAACTTAACGTGCTCTACATTACTGCGATGCCTTATTGCAAAAAGTATACCAACTAGAACCGTTACTTATAGCGAACATTTTGTGAATGGCATCCTTTGATAGCATGTAAGATTCAAGTTGCTAAAGTGGTTGCTTCACAGCCATCGTGCACACAAGCTAAGACATCTTTGTAGTCTCTTGAGATAGTGAAAGAGTCGTATACCTTTCCATCGCTGCTCTTCTTGTATTCAAAAAGAAGGGAGGAGTGGTTAAATGCAGTCAATTTGACAAACCCAAAATCATAATCCTTATAGAGACTCCAAGATGTTTCAAGGGGACTGAACTCCGACAAATGGCTCCCTCATCCACCAACAACAGCGTGTATTGTCCCATTCACAGTGCCAGAGTAGTATGATATTTCAGAATTCACACATTGATTCTGCATCAAGAAATCTTCAATATGAGGAAACATTCAAGATCTGTTCGTAAAAGCTTGACCTCTCAGATAAAGATATTTGACGCAAACCTAATTAGGAAAAAAAGTTCCTAGAGCATATGGAAACAGGGTCACTACAAAGTATTAAACAGTACTGCATAGTATAATAGAAGATATTTAGCTTTTTTTTCATTAATTCTATCTAGTGCAATCCAGCCTAGCATTCTAAACATGCCACAAAGATTTACCTAGTAAATTGGGCAAATTCTTTCATAATTGCATGGCCAAAGAATGCAATGTCCACATTGTACTTTTGCCAAAGCTTTTCTAAGCTTTCCTTTCCCATGGGCTCTTCAAATGAACCTTCTGATCCATACCAATCGTTAGAAGAATAACCAGGGACCCTATGAGCAGTAAAGATCAACCAAGGCTGTTTTCGCCTGTCTGCTTGTGCAAGGCAACGTTCGATAAACTTGTACTGCTCAGTCCCCTCTCTCCAATCATGTTCAGTATCGGCTATGCAGAAATGGAACATACCATAATCTGTTGAGTACCTGTAAAATAAGTTTGAGTCAATTTTTGACATCTGATATGATTGACATACAAGATGCAGCCCCAACAATAAACAATCATTTTTCCAACTCCAGTATTTTACTTAGTAAAAAAAGTAGTTACCAAAACTTGGCTCTATTTTCTGCGGGAACATAGAACATGGTCTCAGCTAGCACACCACATTCACCACCAGAATCTGGAGTGTCATAAAAGGATCCTGACCCAGGCCAGTCACGCTCGTGATTACCACTGTATAATGAATTGTTATTACACACTGCAAATAAGTTAAAAATAATGCAATGTGCTATAACATGTTAAAAACACACCTTGCAATCATATAAGGGACAGTTGATGCTATGGGTTCCACATGTGCTGTGAATTGGTCCCATTGTGAGATATAGCCATTTGCATATGGGAGATCTCCTATATGCATAACTATGTCAAAGTTATTGAGATCCTTGATGAGTTGATCAGTGGTATTCAGAGAGCCAGGTTGATAATCGATGTACTGATTTGAACCATCACGTTCTGCCTAAAAAATCATCTAAATAAATTAAGGGTCTGAGCACACAATGAGAATTTGAGAGGACTTCTAACATGCCGACCTCAGCATTAGATACCAAAGACTTACAGAATGGTATACAGTCTTTCTATCTTAGTTCACTAATTTTATTTAGTTGGGAGAGGAAAGGGAAGACATGCTTCTTCTATTTTTTTTTTGGCTTGATGTACCTTCCCCATGTCGCCAAATATTATTACACGTTGCAGTGAGTCTTGTCCCGGATATGGGGACGATCTAAATGAGTACATCTTGCTCCACACAATGGAGCCATTAATTAATAAGTGACCCAACTTGTATGTATGTCTGGAAAAAAAAACTTTGCAGCCTCAGTCAAGAATTTCTAAATAATTGATGCCTACAAAAATTATGTATTTCCAAAACATCGAACCTTAGGAAACTTACTCAATATTTGGCTACAAATCCTTTAAGTGACTCGTATGTATGAAACCAGGGTCACGCCAGCCAACAGTACTATCAGGTGGACCTACAAACCAATTTTAAGATCCTTATCAGATGTAGTCCATTAACAATATTGTTTTGCGTTTATTAAAATGTATAGATATCTTGAAAAAGAGACAATCTTATAGATTTAATTAACGTTCATTCTTTAACATTAAACCAAGAGGCAAAATGCCAGTAGATTCAGAAAGAAAACATAGCCAACAAAAATCTTAATATAGAATTGGACATAAAGCTCTCTATGAAATTGGAAGTGTCTATCCATTTGCAATTTTGGGTGTATTATATGTTGAAACATAAATTAATTCTCATCAAGAAAATATTTGGAGCTAAGCTGGTTATTGATCCAATAATTTACATTCCTATCCAACAAACATAACTTCCAAAACAAAACTTAATTAAGAAAAATTCTTCACGAGTATCATCAGTCCAGCAACCAACCAACACCTTCATAAGCCAGAATTTGTGAGTAGTTAAACTATGCCTTACGAGCTTGCTTACCCATTTATTATGCCTTTAACGAATTCCGAGTTCATAGAATCCCTTTTTTGTCTGAATTTATAACACAATATGGTAGCAAGAACTTGGTCGTAGAAGTTTAATCATACCGCACATGCTGTTTTGCTCAAATGTTAATGTTCCAGCTGGTGAGCGCTTTTGTTCTTGACCCTTCCAACCCCATTCCACGAAAGGAATGGCTCATCTATATTATAGCCACTTGTCCATGTAACTGTCATCTGCAAAGTGCAATTCAAGTGAAGAAAAAGAAAAATAATAGTTCAGTTCTGCAAGAGAGTAGAATCTATTAAGACATTAATGGCATGTTTGGGTGCATTATTGGATATGACTCGGCAAAATAATAAACAAGATTTTACGTTCCTTTTCTTTCTCTATAATACTATCCGATTCTCCCAGGTAAACATGCTGCAAGTGTCAGGACAGAAATATGCAATTACATCAAATTAGGATTAAAAATTTGTAATCGACCAACAAAAGCTTTTAAGATGCAGCAAATCTAACTTCTATAAGGTAACAAACAAAGATTCATATTGAAGTCAAATTTGAACTATACAGGATGAAGCAAACCCTTAAAAGATAATTATTGGCTAATATCAATCCAGATAGCTTACTTCATCCCAAGATTTCCCTTGAGCGAGGCGAGGAAAAACTGGTGCTTTCGGATTTGCAAAAGCTATGGAATTTGATATTGCTTTGAGTATCGGCTGCAATGGAATTGAATGGATTTAGTCCATGTGGCAGTGCCATCAATATTCCTTAATAATTAGGAAACAGGATAAAAATAAACATAAGCAAATATACCAGCATGAATAGGAAGAGTACATAAGCTATTTTTAGTTTTTTGTGTCCAAGTTAAATTTGGCTAAGTTGAATATTGAAGGAATTAATGGTTTTAAATGAATTTGAACTGCAATGATCATTTCTATGTCCAGTTACCGTGATGCATTTTTGTATCATCAAAGCAATCCTTGCAAAAAGTTAAAAGAACTCAAGAATAACAGAAAAAGAAAAAAAATGACTTGCATACATTTGACAATCCGCCTGCAAACAATGCAAACGAGAAATCTTCTCGCTGATTGATCAACTGGAACCTTACTGAAGCTTTCTTACTTGTCGTGTAATCAGGATTCGAGTGATTTGCATACTTGTACTGTAACAATCCTATTGCAGGACATCAGTTAGAAAAAGCAAACACTTGTTACATTTTCTGAATCTTTAGTATTATGACATGTTTTGTACACACCTTTATTGGGGGCGGAACATGTATATGGAGCTTGTACTTTACGGTTATTTTCCACTTTACAACTCGATGCACTGCCAAGTTTCCCAACAGTTCTTAATCAACTATGTAAATACAAAACACAAAGAGCTCAAATTTTGCAGCTAATATATACATGATCTTGGCTCTAAACCTATTGAAGAGACAGAATACTCGAAAAACCAAGGTCAATGGGTAAGTATGATATCACGGACAAACTAGAAATATCCAGAAGGCTATAATAAAACTGTTAACAGGAGATTACTTGAATTTTGCTGGAGAAAAAACTCCAATCCAGTCATCATTAGAAGGTTCTTCATTTACAAAATCCACAACGACCCATGCAGTGTCTTCATCCTGTTACCATATTAAACAAAAACATTGGGCGGCCTCTACTATAATTAATTACATTCAAAAACTCAGTGTGAACTTGTAGTTACCCCCATCCAAAAATTGCAAATTGATTTTCAAATTTTAACCGAACTCAAGGAGCAACACACTTGTGGAGTAAGTCATGATACTATTTTCGATTTATAACAAAAAGTTGCTTACCTTGAGTCCAAGAAGAAGAGGGGTGGCTTCAATGGAGGCATTTTCACTAAGAGCAAGTGTGGTTTTATGGATTGCAATCTTTGATAGAGGTTGTTCTCCTATAGCACCAGCTGCACTACCAACTACACTTTTCAAATGACCAAAAGCGGCAGTACAGTGGAAGTTCACTAAGAGAACCAAAATCAACACCACTGTTGAGAGGTTTTTCTTGTATTTTTCTTGGAGGTTCTGATTCAAGAGAGGATTTCCCTCTATTTATTAGTGGAGATTACGCTTTTTTAGCTGGAAGAATTTTTTTATTATAGCTTATGATTGCATAATAAAATCAAGAAGGTTAGCTCAATCTCGATTAATCAATCGATTATTTAGAGTCCGTTTGATTGCAAAGGTGGAAAATGAATGGAAAGAAAATGTTTTACTGGGAATTGAATTGCCTAGAATTTGTTTTGTTGGGAATTGTAATTAATTGTGTTTGATTGATACAATTTTCTACCTGGAAAATGTTGAAAATTTAGTGTCCGTTTGACTTCGTTTTTTATAAAAATTGTCCATTAAAGTGATACTTTTTCTACCAATACGTCTAGAATTTGTTCTAATTACCAAAAAGTAAAAAAAAAATTAAGCAATTAGAAAAAATTACTATATTCGTTTGACTTTGTTTTACATAGAAATTGTCAACAAAAATGAAAATTATTTTTACAATAGTTGATAGAATTGGTTGCCATTGCTAAAAAAATAAAAAATAAATGTGGAAAATGTTTTCACACCTAATAGGTGGGAAAACAAAATCAAGCTTTTATGCATCAAATGATTGTACCTAGAAAAAGGCGGAAAATATTTTGCGAGGAAAAGAAACGCTATCAAACACCCTTAATTGACAAAAGTTAGAAAACATTTTCATTTTCCACCTTTTTTCCTACCTATCAAACGGACCCTTAGAGTAACTGTGACTTCAAACAAAGGATTGAAATGAAGAAAAATGCAGGCGGCCTATCAATGGTGTGGTTGGTCCAATGCAAAGAAATAAGAATCTTGTAAGGCCTATTTGTCATCCTTTAAAAAATTATATATTGTTTGCTTCAGTATCATTTATCTACCATATATTCACACAATAGAATATTTTATATACAAACCAAATGAAGTTTTCTTACTTTTTAACCACACATTCTCCAAAAAAAAAATATTATCCCATGACTCAATATTCCCAAATAAATTCTATCAAACATGCACTAAATATCATTTGCTATTACAAAACTTTCATATATATATATATATATATATATATATTGAGTTGTTAAACTTTTAGTTTGTCTCATTTGTTCTAATGAGCTTCATTTTAATTTAAAAATTCACCACTCTGTCACACATTGGCAAAGAAATAAATGGGTGAACATTAATAGCGTAGAATCTCACACGCGACCTCAAATATGAAAAGCAAGCCAAAATACTTTATAAAATATATAAAGTCTAAATTAGTGAATAAAACATGAAAAAATAACAGAATAGCCCAACTAATCAAAAACTGCCAATTACCTTTAAAATCTTAGGGTCCGTTTGATTACAAGGGTGGAAAGAAAATGAATTTCACGGAAAGTAATTGCCTAGAAATTGTTTTGCAATGAATTGTTAATTTAGTGTGTTTGATTGATATAATATTCCACTCGGAAAATTTTTAAATTTTATGTTCGTTTGAGTTTGTTTTACATGGAAATTATCCATTAAAGTGATAATTTTTTCCACAATTGATTATAAAATTTGTTTCCATTGCCAAAAAGTAAAGAAAAAAATGGAAATTTTTTTTTCCTAAAAAATCATTTTTTTATCAAAGTTTAGTGTTTGTTTGGCTTCATTTTACATGAAAATTGTCCATTAAAGTGAAAAAAAAAATTCAATTGATTATGAAATTTATTTTCTTGCAAAAATAAAAAATTGGACAACCTAGAATTCATTTTCCCACCACCAAATCAAGCTATTGGTGCACGTGTGAGGATGAAATGGAAAATATTTTCCATAGCAAAACTTTGCCATCAAACAACCAAATTCATGAAAAATAGAGGGAAATTGTTTTCCATTTTCCATGGAAAATGGAGGAAATCAAACATACCCTTATTAGAAGTCTATAAATAAGTGTGGCTAGGAGAGAATTGAGATGTGTTGTGAAAAGAGAGAAAAAAAAAAGAATAAAAGTTAATAGACTTGTGTGTATTATAATGAGAATTAAAGCCTTATATATATAGGAAAGAATTAAGGATACAATGGTAATAATTTCTAGAGCTGCATGGATGCTATTGTCATCCACTAATAAACTTACCATTTACAACACTCCCCCTTAAATGACATATTACAAAATATATGTCTCGTTAAAACCTTATTTGATAAAAACTCAATGGGACAAAAAATCAAACCGAAAAAAGAGTACAGTTATTTTGGAATATTAAAGATAAATGTTACCTCGTTAAAATCTTACTAGGAAAATCCATAAGCGAAGGAAAAAGAGTACATCTACTTCCCCTAATGTTGATCACTGAAAATTTTAAGCCGACGCATTCCAATCTTGTAAACCAATTTCTTGAATATAAATGTTGACATTGCTTTTGTAAATAAATCAGCAACACTGTTACTTGAACGAATTTATTGAACATCAATGTCGTCGTTCTTTTGAAGTTCATGTGTATGAAACTTTTTTGGAGAAATATGCTTCTTCCTATCACTTTTGATATAACCTCATTTGAATTGCGTCATACAAGCAATATTGTCTTCGTACAAAATTGTTTAACTGTCTTTTATTGAACTTAATCCGCATGATATTTGGATATGATGAGTCGTGTTCCTCAACCATACATATTGTCGGCATACTTAATGGATTGTAATAATTTCAGAATGATTTAAGGATATTGATGTCAATGATTACTTCACATATCTCCATGATATAGTTGTTCCTCCACATGGAAACACGTATCATGTTTGTGATTTAGCTTTATGTGAGTCAGAGAGATAACTTGTATCTGCATATCCACTAAAACAGATCCCCACTTTTAAGAATTAAATAATCTCAAATCAATTACCTTTAGGTAACGAAAAACATTTTTAACATCATTTCGATGTCTTTATGTTGCTATAGAGCTATATTTTGCAATGAGGTTTACAGAAAAAATTATGTCGGGTTGAGTACAGTTTGTAAGATAAGTTAATACTTCAATTGCACTAAGATGTGGTACTTCAAGATCAATAACCTTTTCTTCATCTTCAGGTGACGAAATTGATCTTTTTTCACATCAAATGATCGAAGAACTATAGGTGATGCCAATGTAGGTACATTATTCATATAAAAGCGTTTTAAATTTTTTTTTCTATATATGTAGATTGATGAACAAATAATCCTTTTGGAAAATGTTCAATTTGCAACCCGAGATAAAATTTGGTTTTTCCCAAATCTTTCATCTCAAGTTCATTTTTCAAATATTTGCTAATTTATTGAGCTCTTCAAAAGTTCCAGTTAAATGTAAATTATCAACATAAACTACCACAATTGAAAATCCAATATTTGTTTTCTTTATGAAAACACATGAGCGGATATCGTTATTTTTATAGTAGTCCTTCTACAAATATTCACTAAGACGATTATACAACATGCTTTCAAATCGTTTCAATCCATATAATGATCTTTCCAATTTAATTGAGAACAGGTTCTCGGGCATGTATCATTTGTTCCTCGCACTTTATATATATATATCAAGTGAGCCATACAACTAGAGAGTCACTATATACATAAAGCGCATATCTAACATTTGTGATACAGTCAAAATAATTAACAATGTAAAAGTGCTACTATCCATTACGAAAGAATATGCTTCCTCATAATCAAATTCTGATCTTTGTGAGAAACTTTGAGCTACGAGTCGAGTTTTGTATCTTGTAATTTCATTAATTTTAATTTCTCTTTCGTACAAAAACTTATTTGTATCCAAAATGATTATATTTTCAAGTGTTCGAATTACAGGTCCAAACACTTTATATTTCTTTAAGAAATTCAATTCCACATGTATGACTTTTTTCCACTTTGGCCAATCATTTTTATGTTGATAGTTTTTAACAGATTGTGGTTCAAGATCCTCATTTTCATAATATCAATAGCCACATTAAAGTAGGAAAATATTGTCTATAACAATATTATTTTATTTTCATAATTTATGAGATAATATATAATTTATTGAAATTTCATTATTTTCGAACACAAATGGTTTTTCAGGAACCATATTTTCAATATTTAATTGATCAATCTTTTCTAATATTATTTTTTCTGAAGTTTTTAGTTGGTTTTTCTCGTGTACTTTTCTTTTTTAAGGTACAAAGTCTTCTGAGCCAACTGGTCGACCACGCTTCTGACGTATTTGAAATTCATTTTCTACAATAAATTATCCTGCAGGGATATAAATTTTTGTTGGAATATTTTCTGTTAATAAATATGACTTTGTCACTAATCTTATGTTACAAATATATCTAGTACTTGATTTGCAACTCTTTGCAAATGAATGATTTTTTCAACATCTTGGTCACACTGATTGCTGTGGGGATCAAAATGAATTAAAGTTGTTTCATTCCAAAAAAATTTACCTAATTTATAAGAATATAGTTTTTCCCCTTCCAAAGTTGGGAAAATCATTTCATCAAAATGACAATCTGCAAAATATGTAGTAAATAAATTACTCGTTGAATATTCAAGTTACCTAATAATAGATAGTGATTCAAGACTCAGATAAATCTCAAGTTTTCGTTAGGGACCCATTTTAGTACATTGTGGAAGGTGAAATAGGGATTTGGACAGTACAATCAAAAACCCGTAGGTGAGAAATATTAGGTTCATGACCAAATGCCAGTTGCGAAAGTAAATATTGATATTATGCAGTTGGCCTGATACGTATTAATGATGCAGTATGCAATATAGCATGATCCAAACATAAGTTGTGAGTTTTGTTTTCGTTTTATGATTTAAGCAAATAGTCTAGCAAATGTTACATTCCTAGTGGAAAGTAGGCAAACATATGACCATCTAATAAAAAAATCAATTAATATCATAAAATAGCGAAATGGTCGACACGGTGGCTTTATTGGCCCACATATATCTCCATAATCTCTTTTCAAAAAAGTTGGAGATTCAATATTTATCTTTGTAGCCGTAGGTCAAATTACTAAGTTGTCTTGCGAACAAGCTACACATAGATAATCACTAAGTAATTTTTTTTTTTTTTTTGTTATTTAAAGAATGTCAATGCGAATTGTTTATTATTCAACGTATCATTATAGCTCCTGGATGTCCAAGTCAATCATGTCAAAGTATAAATTTTTTTTGATCAGTGAACTTTTGGTTCGTGATGATATTTGATTCAACCATTTTATAAATGTATAATGCATACCAAATGGGAGTGAATGAAGTTTTTCTTTTATCTTTTTTTGGTCAGATACAAAAGAAGTTATGAAAAGATATTCAATATTATTTTCTTGTATCGTCTCAATGTGATATCTATTGCAGCGGATATTTTTAAAATTAAACAAATTTCTTCTGAATTTTTTAGAATAAAATGCATCTTCAATATTTAATTTTGTATTATTTGACAACATAATACAAGCTCTTGCGGAGCTTTCAACAATATTCGATGTACTTGATATCGTATTAACATTATTTTCTGCTAATATTAAGTTCAAAAAAATTATCTTGAAGAATAGTATGTGTAGTTGCATTATCAATCAATCAAATATTTTCACAATCCATTAAATTTTAAAAAACTTGAATTTAAATTTAAAAGAGTAAATATAATTATATATTATGAAATTAAAAACACATAATAAAGTTTCAATTTTTTGCGAAAAGTAAGAATATATTTCAAATTGAATTTCTAAATGAAAGGAAATATAAGAAAGTAAATTAATCTATATCTTCCATCACACTACGCTCAATCAAATGTCAATATTTTTATTTGGATCAGCAAATAAATCGGAGAAGTTCAAACGAGTCGCATTGATTGGACTATCATAATCAGCAAACTTTATATCTACTTTTCACTTTCTCTTGATTGATTTTTGGTAGAGGTCCACAATGTGTTTTGCCGTACGATGGGTACGTTCCCAATGCCCTTTCATTGCACATCTACATCAATTTTCTTCATACTCATTTTTGGATGTGCTACTTTCATTTGCTTTGTACATTTTGAAATTGTTGTCTTGTTGCTGATAGCTTTGTTGATTATTTCGTCCATGATTTATCCACGTGCACGTCCGCGTCCGTGTCCAAAGTTGTGTCCACATCTTTATTTTAATATTGTATTTGTTTCAGACAATACAATACTATTTGCTTCAAGCAATGATACAGAACTAGTTTGACATAATCCATGATTTTTCATCAGCAATTCATTATTTTGTTCAACCACAAGCAGACGAAATATGAGTTCTAAATACCTTTTGAAACGCTTACGATATTACTTACTGCAAAAGCACATTCGAGACATAAAAGGTGAAAAACGTTTTCTCTAACATATATTGATCAGTGGTTTTTTCTCCACACAAGATACTCACTAACAGTTTTGAAGTCTTGCAAACGAATGTGCATCCACTCATAGGGGCTTTGGGAAGGACTATAGTTCTCTAATGATCAAATCTTTTAATTAATTTTTTCCAAAGACATGTGGATCTTTCTCAATGAGATATTCAATTTTCAATCCATCGTGAAAATGATGATGAAGGAAGATGAGTGATTTTGCATGTTCTTGCAGTTTCCTTCTTTTATTGCCTCTCGCAAACATTTTGAGACAAGATAGATATCAGCATTAAGTACCCATGATATATTATTTTTACCAAATATATCAGAGCAACAAACTCAAGTTTTGTGATGTTTGCCATTTGATTAACTACACAATAAAGCAAAAGTGAATACAATTAGTTTCGAAAAATATGATTAAACATCACATAATAGTAACATCAAGTAGTAAATATTGATATGACACAAGTTACGTGTTTCTTTCAGGGATAAACGCTAATTTAAAATAATATGTTCTTCGAAACATGTGTTACTTTGGGAGCATGTTGTATTTTACTATTACTTATCCAATAGCATTATATCAATATTCTTCTAAAATATTGAAAAATATAATTCATACTCTTCAGAAACAAATAATATTCTTCTACAATATTTAAAATTACAATATTGTGCTACTTCAAAAACAACAACGAAATATTTGTAATAGACAAATCTACGATTTATATTCTTCTAGAATATTAATTAGAATATTGTGCTACCTCATAAGAAGGAAAAAAAAAAGATAAATATAATATGCTAGAACCACACCAGATTAATTAATTTTACCAAACGCATATAATTAAAAAATTGACTGCGGCACTACAGCTGTAACTATCTCATAATTATATAAAAAAAAAATTATTGATTATATTCATTAAAAAAATTCTACTTCTCCAGTAAACATTAATTAATTATGCATGGCAGTGGTGTGACTAATATAAATACATAATTGAATTGTGAGTGCTGTGAATTAAAGGAAATGTAATGATTGAATATTCTTGACTTTTTGGATGCAGTGAATTGTAAAACCAAAATTTGATTCTTTGGTACTATGAAGAGAAATGCTCGAGTGACCGGGGGTTGAAAAGCCCCCTGACTGGCCCCTCACATTAGTGGGGACCCACCTTTTAAAAAAATTCCAAAAAAAAAGGTGGGCCTCCCACTAATGTGAGGGGCCGGTCGGGGCCCCGATCACTCCAACATTTCTCTACTATGAATTGATAGATGAGCAGTGCCCTGGCGGCGATGAAAGATGTAATGCTTTATTAAAAAAAAATCACATTGATAGATGAATAAGAGTGAAAAAAACGTGTAATTTGCGTGTGTGTTAAGCTTTCGTGACGATAACGTGTTGTGAATAAAAGAGATGGGAGAATAAAAGTCAATAGATTTGTATGTATTATAATGAGAACCAAAATCCTATATTTATAGGGACTGATTAAAAATATAATTGTAATAATTTTTAAGACTGCAGGGATACAATTGTCGTTCACTAATAAACTTATCATTTACAACAATATGCAAAATTTAGTAAAGAAAGCCAAACATGAGAAGAACTCAATCGTTCTCTCAAATAGTCATTTCCCGTATTGCTTTTATTTGAGTATTAAATCAGAGAGTTTAGAGGGAAAGTATTAGTTAGATGAGAAGAATTTGTTGATTAGTATTTACGGTCAGCAACGTCTTCCAAATTAATAAAAATACTTGATTGCTAGTTATATCGTAAGAGATATCTTTCATATAATAGTTATGTGGTACTCTAAGTTACCACTACGCTGCAGCATAAAGTTGTATCTGAAAACATCGTTGTAACATTCATTTTACAGCATTTACGATGGAAGATCAGCTACAATATGACGTCGCTAAGCAATTTCTGTTAATTTGGTGAGAATACGCAAGGGAATGTGACAAAGTGGTGAATTTTGAAATAAAATGAAGTTTAGTAATCCAATCGAGAAACACTATAATTTTAGTGATTTACTTGTGATTTTGCTGAAAGTTAGTTTACCTTGGATAAATATACCTGAAAAAAAAATAAAATAGTTTACCCTTTTATTTACACTGTACTGTTAGTTGAAACAAAAGGGTTGCCTGATTTTTTTAGTTTATACTTTTCAGAATAGATTTACTCCATAAATAGTTTTTGCACTGTATTTTTCAATAATTGAGTGTGAATGTGTGATTCAAGGATGGCAACAGGGCGGGTATGAGACAGGGGACGGTCATTCTCACCCCCGTTCCGTCGGAGATTTTTATTATCTTACCCCATATACATACCCGGTTGAAGCGGGACGGGGCCCTTATCCCATTTATTTTTACTTTTATTTTTTATTTATTTTAATTTTTACTTTTTTTTTGGTCTTTAGTTAGTAAATATTATTGCATTTTTACTAATTTGTTAAAAGCAACTTATGTTTTCTTTAAAAATGATGATAAATTTTTTATTTTTATTCGATTAAATTTGAAATTAATTTTAAACGGGGCGTGGATTATGTTTCCCGTACCCGCTTCGGGGTAATAACCCTCTCCCCGTCCACACCCCGTTTACTTGATTAGGCGGGTAATCCTCGTCCCATTCGGAGTGTGGCCTCACGAGTATCGGATTGAACGGATTATTGTCATCCCTAGACTCAATAGAAATATAAAATTAAGAAAGGGAATAATAATAATATAATCCCTAGGCATCTCCACTAAACTCTATGATTGAAGTCAAAAGAAAGCTCACAACTTCATGTTGGCATTTTTCACGTGGAATATGGTAATGTCATTAATTCTTGATTGATCAAAATTAAAAATAATTTACTTAATTAAGATTTTTTACCCTATTGTTAAAATAAGTTACATTTTTTTACTTTGATCCATATAGGCGATGAAGTAGGCGAGCTCACTTGAACTTTAGCTGGATGTATTATGTACTTGTGGGTAGAATTTCAAAGTATTCACGGCGGACTTCGTAATTCATCTTTCGGATTGAAGAATCATTAAACAATGAGATCAAAATATTGAGCCAAAGATGACTGCTAGAAATCGATTTATTAATTCAACTTTTTTTTCCTTTTAATTCCAACTTGGCGTCACCTCTTGCGAATTATAATCAAGCTATATTCTTCACTCATTAGAATAGAAACTTGGTACCATTTCAAAGTATTTAATTATGCGAACTTCACTACTCATTGTAGATTGAGAAAAAAAAAAAACATTAAACAATGATTTCGAAAATGAGCCAAAGATTACAGTTAGAAATGAATTTATTAATCTAACTTATTATCTTTTAATTTCCATTATAGCATCATCTCTTTTTGATTATTTTCGAATATATTCTTCACTCGACAGTGTAAGTTCTTGGTACCAATTTGAAGTATTCATAGTGAACTTCGCAAAGTATCTTTCGAATTTATAAATTGTGAAACATGTGTTCAACTCTATTTTTAACCGTCTAATGTAGGCCTAAATGTCAAAAAGCAAGTGCTTGTTTATTATGGTACTATGAAGAGAAATGTCATATGGTGACTAAGTTTCGCTTAGAGTCCTAGACAAACTCGTAAGATTTGAGGCTTGATGTTGCTCCCTTGCCAAATCCTGCACGTTTTAGAACTTTCGATAACAATTGATCACTCATTGTATTTGTGGAGCATGAACTCCACTACCACCTAGAGTTGAGTTGATCACCATTGATGATACACAGCATTATTCTAAACTCAGAGGACAAAATAAACTTTAAAGGACCAATTTGGAATTTTCCCCAAACTTTAGGGACTAAATGTGAAATTAATCCACAATTAAACATTTGGCAACTTAACATTATTGTCTATTGTCGTTTTTCCCACAATCTGTAACTTACATCACTACAATGCCTTATTTCACAACACCAACAATAATTTGTCCTATCGAACAATATCAATGGGTTCCATTCAGTAAACATGTCTGGTTCAAGTTGCTAAAGTGGTTGCTTCACAGCCGTCATGCACACAGGCTAAGACATCTTTGTAGTCTCTTGAGATAGTGAATGAATCATACACCTTTCCATCACTGCTCTTCTTGTATTCGAAAAGAAGGGACGAGTGGTTAAATGATGTCAATTTGACAAAACCAAAATCATAATCCCGGTATAGACTCCAACTAGGGGTAACCGAACTGAACTCCGACAAATGACTCCCTCCTCCACCAACAACGACATGTATTGTCCCGTTCACAATGCCAGAGTAGTGTGATCTTTCCGAGTTTACACATTGATTCTGCAGAAGAATTAAAAAAGTTCAACAAGTGGGAAAAGTGAAAGGAACCGGTGCATAAAGTTAACCTTATTACTTAGATAAAGATATTTTATGCAAAAATAACAAGGAAAAAAATAGTCTAGAGCATTAGAACAGCAACATTTCAACTTAATTTTCTTCATTAATCCTATCCTGTGCAGTGCAGTGCAGTCGAGCGCAGCATTTCAAACATGCCAAATAGGTTTACCTGGTAAATTGGGCAAGTTCTTTCATAATTGTGGACATGGCCAAAGAACGCAATGTCAACCTTGTACTTTTGCCAGAGCTTTTGCAAGCTTTCCCTTCCCATTGGCTCTTCAAATGAACCTTCTGGTCCGTACCATTTATTGGAAGAATAACCAAGCACCCTATGAGCAGCAAAGATTAACCAAGGCTGTTTTCGCCTATCTGCTGATGCAAGGCAATCTTCGATAAACTTGTACTGCTCAGATCCCTCTCTCCAATCATGCTCAGTATCTGCTATGCAAAAGTGAAACATACCATAATCTGTTGAGTACCTGTAAATATGTCATCTTTCAATGTCATCTGCGATCTATATATAAGACACAGTTAAAACAGAACTCCATAGCCAAGATAATAGTTAAATCCATTAGCAAGCTGCTTTTCTTGATATACTGTGGAGCCTAACTGCATTGTACATTTTCCCTGCTGAGCAGTTTCCGGGCAAAGCCCTTGAGGTGAACTTTTTATCCAAATGTATATTTGGTGGTCTTATTAGGTCACCCTAATATTCATATCAAATATTAAGGATTTTAAGGAGAGGATGAAGGAGAGCAATTTTTTGTAGACAAGACTAAGAGGTGTGTGAAAAATCTTAATTATCTCCTTTGTTATAGTGAAAATCTATGCAGAAAGTAAATGTAGCTCTCACACTGAGGCGAAATATTTTAAATCTGAAACTGCAATAAAAAGTAGATGTAGCTCCAATTGCTAGCATATCTTTACATACTAGAATAGTCAAATTATTATGATCAAGATAAAACAGGGCACAGAAGATAACAATCAGTTTTCCAACATTTTACTTTAGAAAAGAATATATCAGTTACCAAAACTTGGCTCTATTCTCCGCAGGAACGTAGAACATAGTCTCAGCTGGCACACCACATTCACCACCTGAGTCTGGAGTATCGTAAAAAGATCCTGTCCCAGGCCAATCACGCTCGTGATTGCCACTGTAGAACAACTTGATATGTCAGTGTAAAAATTTGGCCAAGATAAAAAGTTACATAAAAAAATATGAAATGTAATATCACCTGATATATAAACACACCTTGCAATCATATATGGCACAGTTGATGCTATGGGTTCCACCTGTGCTGTGAATTGGTCCCATTGTGAGATATAGCCATTTGAATATGTGATGTCTCCTATATGGAAAACTATGTCAATCTTCTTTACATCCTTGATGAGTTGATCGGTGGTATTCAGGGAGCCAGGTTGATAATTACTATATTCATTTGAACCATCACGTTCTGCCTGAAAGTCATAGTATCTCATGTTAAATGCATTTAACACAGCTAAATAACTTATATATAAAAAAATAAGTTAACTACATTTAGTGTCTGAGCACATAAAAATAATTTGGCAAGGACTTTCAACGCATCTTAGCACTAGATAGCAAAGACTTAAACTATTGTAGTTCATAATCTCCCGACAGCTGAAGATGCCATTAGTTAGTTAAACATTATTTCTCACAAGAAGCACCATAATCTCTTCATTTGACTCGAGTCTTTTCAGATTATTTGAATGGCTTCTAGTAGGCATAGAGAAAAGAAAAGATATATATTTTACAAATTAATGCTCAATATTACCTTCCCCATGTCACCAAAGATTATCACTCGTTGCAGTGAGTCTTGTCCAGGATATGGGGACGATCTGAACGAATACATCTTGCTCCAAATGTAGAATCCATTTCTTAATAGGTGGCCCATTTTGTATGTATATCTGGAAATAATAATTGCAGCCTTGGTAGACAATAGTTATATTATTGATGCCTGCCAGAATTTATTTTCTTATGAAAAATAGACGCATTGGAAACTTACAAAGTATTTGGCCACAAATCCTTTAAGAAACTTGTATGTATGAAACCAGGGTCACGCCAGCCAACTGTACGTGCAGGTGAACCTACAAACCAATTTGATGATTCTTATCAGATGCATTTCATTCATCACATTGTTTTATGTGGATTGGGAGAGAGAACATAGGTAAGAAAATAGAAGACCATAATTTTTTAATTATTAAATCTTAATAGAACATTGGACACAAAGCTCCAGTATGAAATTAAATTGCCTATTCAATTTCAATTTTCGGTATATTATACATTGCAACCCAAACTTTTGTCCTAGGTTTCGAGTTAAGATTGTTAGTGATTTAGTCCCTATTTGGTGTGGCTTAAATAGTTGGATAAAAATTCAAATCAAAGTCAACAATTAATTTTAACCATACATTTTATCAACTTTTATTAAAATCTACTAAAAATCTGATTTTTAACTACACCAAATAGGGGATTAGTTTTCTTACATTCCAGTCCAACAAGCACAACTTCCAAACGTAATAGAATCCGCGGAAAAATTGTTTACAAGTATCATAATCATCCCCAACAATCATTCGAGAAAGAAAACTTACCTATATAGTACATCAACATATCTTAGCAAGAATGTGGTCATAAAAGTAAACCATACCGCACATGTTGTTACGCTCAAATGTTAATGTTCCAGCTGGTGAGCGCTTTTGTTCCTGACCCTTCCAACCCCATTCCACAAAAGGAATGGCTTCATCTATATTATAGCCACTTGTCCATGTTACTGTAATCTGCAAAGTACAGTTCAGATGAAGAAATAGAAATCCAATAGTTCAGTTCTGCAAGAGAGTAAAGTCAATTAAGATAATACTGGCACTTTGGTAAGGTAGATTAGACTGGACAATATTAAATAAGAAAAAGCAGTTAAATTTTGTTGGTCGTACAGCCCGGTATGATCTAATACTGCTTACTAAACCAAGTGAACGAAAGAGAACAATATGCAATAAAACGAGGGCAAAAAGTTTCTAGTTGACCAATCCAAATCTTTTTAAGGTAGCAGCAAATGTAACTTCCATAAGGTAATGGACAAAGATTCATGTCCAAGTTCTAATTGAGCTACACGATGACATAAACCATTAAAAAATAAATATTGGCAAACATCAAGATAACTTACTTCATCCCAAGATTTCCCTTGAGCAAGGCGAGGATACAGTGGTGCTTTAGGATTTGCAAAAGCAATGGAATTTGATACTGCTACAAGTTTAGGCTGCAATGGAATTGCTATGGATTTAGTTCGTGTGACAGCGCTGTCAAAATACTTACTAACAAACAACATAGAAATAGTGATAAGCGAGGAATACAAATAGAACATAAGATAATTTTAGTTTTGCGAGAGCGAGATTAATAGAGCCCCAGCAACCAGCATTTTAGTACTGTTTTGAATGATTTATATTATTGTGAATTTTAAATCTGGGTAAGTTGTATGAAGATTTAAAGCTTTTGATGGATTCAAACTATGATTATCATTTTTAAGTCCAGTTACTGATGCATTTTTGTAGTAACAAAAATTTCACTGTTACCCTAACAATATATATAGAAACCAATTTGATATGTAATTCCTAAGTCTACATCAGTTCCAAACTATTCATTCCAAATGCAAATTTGTAAAGATCTAGAAAGAGATGTAAACCACCAGCAGGATACAGTGGCTAGTTATATTCAGAAAGTGAAATAGTCACAAGATTAACAGAAAAAAGTGACTTAACGTACATTTGACAATCCACCTGCAAACAAAGCAAAGGAGAAATCTCCACGCTGATTGATTAACTGGAACTTTAAAGAAGCTTTCCCTGTCTTCTTGTAATTGGAGTTGGAGAAATTTGCATATTTGTACTGCAATGATTATATACGTACAATTTGACATCCGTTAGCAAAGGCAAAAAACATTCTTAATATTTTGACTTGTTGTACACACACCTTTATAGGGGATGAACATATATATGGAGCTTGATATTTACTGTTATTTTCCTCGTAACAATTTGATGAGCTGCCAATTCCCGACATTTGTTCATCATTGATACAAGAAAAATGCACAGAGTTTCAAAATTTCAATGCATAAGCTTAATAACACAGACCACCTAGAAATAACCAGAATGCGAAAATAAACCTATAACTGGAGCTTACTTGAGTTTTGCTGGAGAAAAAACTCCAATCCAATCATCATCAGCTGGTTTGTCAATTTCAAAACTCACATAGACCCATTCAGTGTCCTCACCCTGTTACCAAATCATAAACAAAAACATCATTTCCCCAAAGACCTGAACAAGTAAGGATTGGCCTCTATTATTATGCACATTCATTAAGAAAGAAATAACTTTTCTATACTCACTACGAAATCGCGTTTATAGGAATGGGGCCACTTAAAGTCAAAAACTCAGTGTGCACTTTTAGATCCCTTTTAACCAAAAATTGCAGAGCTGATTTTCAAATGTTAATTAAACACAATTAGTAATGCACTTAGGAAGGAAATCATTATCCTATTATAGATTAAAGCCTAATCCCTACTTTCAAATGCAACAAGAAAGTAAACAAATTACACGTAGAACTATAGTAGTTCCCCCTAAACATGATAGCTAAGTCCTCTCGTAGCTGCAAGTTTTCTTCACACCTCACTTGCACCCAAAAACCCCCTCTAAAAGATCCTTTATACGCGTAGGAATATTATGTCAATAAAGTAAGATTAATGGCCACACAGTCCAACACACAAATGAGAAAAACAAAAACCACAACTTATTGGAAAACGCAAAAGAACAGAGAGATTATCTGAGATTAAACCCATGTGAAAAGCGGTAAGCTACTTACATTGATGCCAAGAACAAGAGGAGTGGCTTTAATGGAAGCAGAATCCCGAAGAGCAAGTTTAGTTTTATGGATTGCAATCTTTGATAAAGGCTGTTCTCCAATAGCACCAGCTGAGCTACCAACTACACTATTCAAATGACCAAAGGCAGCAGTGCCATGGAAGATCACTAAGAGACCCAAAATCAACACCACCATTAAGCGGTGCTTCATTGTTTGTTTCTTGAAGGTACTGATTCAAGCCACAAAGAGAATTATTGCGTATAGAGAGGATTTCAGTCTATTTATTAGTGGAAATTCCCCTTCTTTGCTGCAAAATCTGTTTTTACAGATTGGATATTGAAATCTAGACTCAATATCGATTCATCAAACGATTATAATACAGGTCAATTTTGACTTCAGACGAAAATGTAGAAATGCAGGCAGAACAGGCCACTGTAAGGCTGTAAGCAAAAACCGTCCAATCGAAAAATCCAACCGAAACTGCATTTTAGAAATCGTCGATTTGGTGTCACGTGCACCCGTCAATGAAATGATTTTGAACCAAACCAAGGTTTGAGAATTTTATTTGTGGTTTAAAATCTAACCGGACCGGTGAAAAAAAAAAATAATGATTTTTTTTTTTTATAAATTCATCCAAATATGCAAAATTCAATAGTTTTGTCATTTGTATGTATTTTTGTCAATTTATTATTTTCTATTACATATATATAATAATTACCAAATAATCCTAATTTATATTTAATCATCTCGAGACTTAACCTAATCTATCAAAAATTCTTTTCCTCTTTAGAATTCAAATTTCTACAGTTGCTTCTGAGTTTGCATTCCCAAATGGAGGTCAGATACTTGATTCATTTAGGAGTTTATTAGGTGCAAGGATGGTTGAGACTTGTATTTGCAAAAAGAATTGGTTGCAAATTAAGAATGAACTTATAGTGTTGTGCCAATATTTAGATGAAATAGAAGCATTTGATGATTCAATGAAAGTTGTGGCATGTGGTTTATATTTTGTATTGCCATATTTTTAAAGATTCTCTTATCTATCTAGTATCTAATACTATGATGATATAACGAATGCATTTGTTTGACAATTGAGACTATGAATCATGTGTGACAACAATTGGTGTTTGAGTATATGTGAGAAACTGAATTCGTAACAAAATACAACGGTAAGCTTGTGTAATTGTTATGTTAAGATATTATAAACAATTGATTTATTATTATGGTTGGTTATTCTCTCTATCTAATTAGTAGTTTTGTTTTTCAGATATGACGATCACGAGATCTTGTTGAACATCATTTTATTTTTTGGGCTTTATATTTAGTTTAGTAGACTTGTATTGTAACGTTATCGTAACGTCTTAGCCTAAAATGACAAATAAAAAACTATATTTTAGTTTATTGTGATTTTACTTTGATTTAGTTGGTATGTAAACTTGTAGTAGATATATTTAATTTGTTTTAGATTTATTGCTAGTAAGATATAAATATATATTGAATTCAATGAATTAATGTCATAAAAGTAGACAGACAAAAAAATATACGGTGAAACCGGCGGTTTAAAACCTGACCAAATCGTTAGGTTTAGATTTGAGTTTTTTTCAAACCGTTCAAAATGGTTTGGTTTAGGTTTTGGTTTTTCTCAAACCGGTTTAAACGGTTTGGTTTGAAAATTTGTCAAAAATCGCAAAAATCGGACCGCTTACACCCCTAGGCCTCTGTTCTGATTGGTCCAATACAGGAAGTAAAAATCGGGCAAATATTTTATCATAGGTCACTAGACTTTCGAAAAAAATCTATATTGACATGAACTTTTAAATTTATCTCAATTGGACTAGTGAATTTCAATTGTGTAACCGAACTTTAATTTAGCTTCAAATTTCATCACTTGTCATACGTAATCTCTCAAATTGTTAAAATAGCTCAACTGGTAGTCATGTAGAAATAGATCTTCCACATAACTATTAATTTAACACTAAAAAAATTGCATCCTTTAATCTTTTAACTAAAAGATATCATCATAACTCATATTCAATCGTTTTTGTTTTCAAAGTGCAACGTAGTGTTTACGGGAAGAATGGTACGATATAATTGTCAACCAACCAATTTATGTTAGTTTAGGAGACAAAAAGGTTACGAAATGTGAAAAAGAGCTGAATTTTGAAACAAAATTAAAGTTCAATGACTTAAATCAAACAAATTAAAGTATAGTGATTCAATTGTGATTTGACTGAAAGTTCAGTGAACTTCGATGAAATTTAACCTATTCTTGAACTTTACAACTTTCAATGATTGAGTGTAAAGGGCAAATTTTAAATTGCAATTTGCAAATAGTCGAGGGTGTCATTAAATAGAGTTATATATAAACTAAAAAAGGAGAGAATAATAATATATTCCGCACGGATCTCTGCTATAAATAGAGTTGTAATAATATAAAAACTTCAGTATTTGTGCCTTATAAACGTATTTACATACTCGAGTGCATCTCAAATGTGTTTGGTAGAGATTAAAATCGGATTAAAATTGAAAAATTAGTCGTTATTGTTAATTTTTTTAGACGAGTGTGACCCAATAACGGCTATATTTTCAATTTTAATCCGATTTTAATCTCTACCGAGCACGCCAATAATGTTTTAAAGAAAGCATTTTGTAACGTGCTTTTGAAGCGAATTTTGATGATTTTCACGTTACAAGTTTATCCAATTTTCATATATAATTGTTCTACTTACCTCGGCAAAGTAGTGGCAGTCCCACATATACAAATCCTCTTCAAGCTCTCAAAATGTCAATTATATAGTGCAAATTTAGTCCCTGTTTGATCTCATTTTTAAAATTTATTTTCCTCAAATTTATTTTCAACTATATACTTTCGTGAAATTTACAGCTTGTTTTTCAATTTTTTTAATCATACATCTCATCAATTTTGATCAAGATTTACTAGATATCTAATTTTTAACTAAATCAAAACAGAGCTTTTAGAATGCACGGTCAATTAGGCTAATATGATTACAATATTAGAATTAAAAGGAACGGGGCAGCCATATTTGAATATAATCAAACCAAAATTGGTGTTTGATTGAGGTTAGAACAGATTCTA
This sequence comes from Fraxinus excelsior, assembly GCA_019097785.1. Lineage (NCBI taxonomy): Eukaryota > Viridiplantae > Streptophyta > Magnoliopsida > Lamiales > Oleaceae > Fraxinus > Fraxinus excelsior. Next base: position 19,792,371 of record CM032627.1, read on the forward strand.
GTTCGTGTGTGATATTGATATATATATTTCAATTAGTTGATTTATTTAGATTTACGGAATTACACCATTAAAAGCAACAAATTATTTTTTAATTATTATTAAATGATTAGATCAAACAAGTTAATTTATCCTAAATCTAAATACTACAATCAATAATTAAAACAGTAAAAGAACACCAAAAATGATTGCGGAGAAACCACAGTTGGGTAAAAATTTCAGGTATTTTGCTAGTCAGTAATCTACTATAAATCGAAACAAACTTACCGTACGGTCCAAACGCATCTAACCGTAGAACTTCTGACGTCAATTCCTACAATCTTCATTGATCCTATTGGAGGTGTGCTCATTCAAAACAAATCCCGACTTCTGACTTATACATTAACTCTCCTGGATTGCGTACTTCTAATGCCAAATCCTGACTACTAGTATCTCACCTTAGTCCTCCTAAATTTGTACTTTTGCAACATTTTCAGATCCCTATTATCGATTTATCTTCAATGAATTAAATGGTTTGGTGTTTGATTAAGTGCCCGTTTGATGCACATTTTTAAAGCCAATAATGCATTTTTCTTTCAAATCAGGTGAGCCCATGCCTGGCACTTTTGTTCCCTGCCAAATTAAATGATGTTCTAAATTACTATAATGTCCCTTTTGTTTCCTGCCTGGCACTTTCTTTCAAATTGAATGAGGGGTAGAATGGAGAATGTGCTACCCTAAATTGGAAAAAAAGTGTACAGTTTTTGTCAGGCAAGTTATTGTTCCAACGTTCCGAATTTTTCTATATTTTGTCAAAAATTTGCATCAAACAGGGTGTAAATGATCTTGTATATTTTGATCTTGTGGTTTTATATGCAACAATATGACTTGATAACAAAATATGTTTTGGAAGAATTTATGGATCAAGTAATATATAGTGGTTGAATTTCGAAATCAATGAATGTTTTGGATCATCAAAGAATTAATATTTAAGGAATAAATCTGATTCAACACACTTTTGGACGTCCCATATAGTGTATATTTATAATAGGTAGTGTTTGAGATGAAAAGGAACTCAAGATCAGTTTGAAAACGAATATTATTGTTACTCGAATAACCACGTCGCTCGACCGCTAGTCCAACGACATGCGAACGTCAGCTAGCCAGTTTTAAGTATTTTCATCTTAACTTTTTCTCCTGATATCAGATAGAGGTGATTCAAAATGCGTTGAAAAGTTAATTCAAGGAACTACAATTCTTTTAAAAATAGTCTTATCCCAATTCCAATATTTTCTATGTGAACAATGCGTTGCAAGTTGCGATGGAGAATATGGAACATAACTTGTGCGGTTTTTTCACACTCTTTAGACTTCTAATTGCATTTCCTTCATCATATGTGATCTTCTTGGACATCTTGGACTTTTTCAAGGATTATACTACCAACCACAACTCTTTTAACTTTAATTAGGACTCAATAACTCTTATGTTAACTTTGATTATAACTCGATAAACTCCTAATACGATTCAACTGGGACTTGATATTGACAAGGAAATTGTCAGTTACAAATTTAGAAATCGTCAATTATAATTTGGAATTAACAATCTCCTCATTTGGTATTCTGTGATAAAATCATTTATTTCAATGTCAAAAAGTACAAAACTACCCAAAAATAAACTTCCTAAAATTTTCTTCAATACTTTGTCAACATGTTTTCTAAAACACATGGAGACAACAATATCATAACACGTGAAAAGTATGAGGAAACTATCAAAATCAAAATCATATAACTAAATAAAATAAAACATGTGTAACACCGAAACATGAATATCATGTGAATTATAAATTTAGAAATAAACCATAGAATTTTATATCAATATAGACAAAGTACAACACTATATCAATAGTAAAATTTCAGCAAATATATCAAATCACTACCCCCTAAGTCATCTATCAATAAAAAATTTTAAAACTATCATCTTAACTCATATAATCAACGCTCTGAAATAAATATAAATCTCTCCCCCATTTTTGTCATGAATAACAAAGAAAAGGCAAGTAATCATCATGTCAAACACAGAAATGAATGAATAAAAAAATATGAACATGTATAATGATGCAAAAATTATGCACAAACATGTGATAAGAGAATAAAGAATTTCCAATTTCAAGACATGAACAGTTATTTTCTTATTTATACATGCATAGTTCATAAACAAGTAAATTTTTCCCTCATAAATTATTTTAAACCTAGTGAAGTAAATTGTATAAGTCATTCATGTGTGAAAAGTGACATTAAAATCATGTAAGCAAGTCTCAAAATCTTAAATCAATGAGAAAAGACGATCAAAGAATTATTGATAAATGAATATATTCTTCAAAGTATGAATTCAAACCTAATGTTACTAGTACATTTATAAATTAAAGAGCTCATAATTAATTGTATCAATTTTTTATTTATCCCTCTATCTATGAGCACGTTTTCAAATCTTATGTACAAACTCTTCTTCAATAAAATTTCTACATGACCCCTATAACGAGTTTTAGGTCAATAACTCCAAAATCAGATAACTTACAGGGCACAAGGTATTAAGATACCCTACAAACTTAACCACTTAAGTCATAAAGGCTACGAATAAAAGTATAAGATTGTCTCACAACATTTTACGTAATTCAAATTTTTTTCTTTAAAACTCAATAGTAATCTTTATTTTAAGGGCAATATATAAGAGTTTAGGTTAGCTATTTTAAAAGTCATTCCATATCTAAAGTTAATTCACCAAACAGATGATAGTCATCCCAAATCTCAAATACGAGGTCAAAACTCACTCACAAGAGTCTAATGTGTGCAGTGTATAAGATACATGTAATAATCTATACCAAGTATTCCAAACAAGTTCTAAACAAACTAATGAAAATTAAATTTATCAATTATGAACCTAACTAGTACTTTATAGCAAAATAACATGTCCAAAAAAAGCCATTTTCCACTTTTTTATTATTTTTCAAGATAATAAATCAAATGCAAAACAAATAAGGAAAAAGTTTAGAGTGCGTCCATGAATATGTAGATATTATAAATAATGCAGATGCAAGCACCAAACTACCTACTCAATGAGGTAACGCTCTTACCATGAAGAACAATGCGAGTAATACTGCAATTAACATCACTTTGACCTACGACATCATTCATTTTTATCCAAATCTTCTCAGACAAAGACGTAATCTTAATCGACTTAATCATCACATCAGTCAAGCGATTCACATGGTTAGTCAAGAAATTCACACATGTAGGTAGATCTTGACTGTTATTCCTAATCAAAGACTTATGACATTTAGGTCTATTGTGATCTAATACTCCACAATTATGACATGTTGGAATGAATTTAGGAACAATATTATATTTCAAATTTTGAACCTTGGGTGGAGGAAACTTAGGTTGTACCAATGATTTCAGTCCTACGACACTTGCATTCTTGGTCGTGTTCATATTCAAGAACTCGCGACACTTAGGTCTTATAACAATACCTTAATTACCACAATGGTGACATATGGGGAAATGAACCTAGGAGCAACTCTAAGTTTCAAGTTTTGGACTTTAAACTTTGATGTAGGTACAAACTTATTGTTAGAAGATGAAGTAGTAGAGAATTTCTTTCATTAAAGCCTATACATTTTTTTTTTATCCCAAATTGTTTTATTGAAACATATTATGATATCAATTTTCTTAGATCTTCTAGAAAAATATTGAAATTGGGCATTTGATTTTTCAAGATCACTCATAAGAGATTTGACCATAATCTCAACTCTTAATTCATTCAATCCTTTGGTGGACTCTTCAAATTTAATTATAAGGCTCTCCTTTTATAATTCAAGCTTATTCAGTTTCTTAAAAACTGCTCTATTGACTTTATATAACTAGAGACTCTCCTTATACAGTCGATCATAAGCCTCATAAATATCCATATCATCATCAGATCCTACATCAGAATGTGATTGACCCATCTAGATAATTTTTTGGTCAAAGATTAAAGTAACGAGTAACTTTTTAATTATTTCTAAATTATTAGATCAAACAAGTCAATTTATCTTAAATTTGAATACCATAATCAATAATTATAGAAATAAAGAACACAAAATATGATCACGAAAAAACTCCAAACACTTTGTCAACCGTAATTCACTATAAATCGAAACAAACTTACAAAATGGTACATACCCGTCTACCCCATAGAACTTCTGAACTCAATTCTTGCAGTCTCCCTTGATCCTACTGTAGATATACTCCTTCAAAATAAATCACGACTCCTCGTTTATACCTTAATTCTCTTGGATTTGTGATTCTACAACAGCTCTCGATCCATGGTGTCGATTTATCTCCGATAAATTAAATGGTTTGGTGTTTGATCAAAAAAATCTTGATGAGAACATTAATTTTGATGAATATGATAATAAAAAATCAAATTCAATCAATCAATCAAAAAATTTCAATGAGAACATGAAGAAAAATTAATTTTCATATAACTATTTAAAACATAATTTTTTCAAATTAAAGGTCACCAAACAAGGGCTAAATTTTCATATAACTATATGTATTGGTGTTTATTAAATCATATTAGTATGACTTGTTAGCATAAGTTTTGATATGAAAATGTGCTTGGGTGTGTGGATTTGGACATAAAAAAATATGAAGTAGAAATTTTAACTTTTTGTTTGATTTTCTAACTGTGACCCCAAACCGAGTTCTACAAATTTTTGGACGAGACCAATGTGGTTTGAAATCTCTACGAGTTCTCTATCCATTAACTTTGGAATCAAGTCATTCGAAGGTTTAAGTTATGCCCATTTTTCAAGTGTTGTGTTAGTGTACCCCTGGAACAACTTTAAGCTGTGATTGAGTGTTCAATTGTGTTCTTAAATAATGTTAGAAATTCTGAAATTTCAATACATTGTACTTGAATGATTTTAGAAAATAAGTAAAAAAATTCATAAAATTCTTAATCCGAGAAATGATTCGACTGAGCTAGATCGTTAGGCAGCGTTGCAGGGTTGAACTCCATTAACGTATGCTAACCTCTTTTCCATCTTTCGTTTTAGTTTCATTTTTTAAGCAAACTAAAGTTAATTAACTTAACTCATTTGTTTCTTTATTTTGTTGGACATTGTGCTAGAAAGTAAATGTAATCTAAGAAATAAAAAGGAAATAAAGAAAGATTTAATTTAACCCAGATTTCGTAAGCACATCTTTGTAATAAATCCAAAATCCTAAGATTAGGTTTGTTTGATTGCAAATGTGGAAAGAAAATGTTTTACAGGGAATTGATTTCCCTATAAATTATTTTATTGGGAATTGAAATTAATTGTGTTTGATTGGTATGATTTTTCATGGAAAATATTGAAAGTTTGGTGTCCGTTTAACTTCGTTTTTTTATGAAAATTGTCCACTAAAATGATAATTTTTTCTACCATTGGGTCAAGAATTTGTTCCAATTGCCAAAAAAAAAAATTATCATACCGAATATCATTCGTTTGACTTTGTTTTGCATGAAAATTGTCAATAAAAGTGATAAATTTTTTTAATCTAGACTTTTTTCCAATTGCAAAAAAAAAAAAAAAAGGAAATTTTTTTTTCACCAAAACATCAAGAATTTATTTTCCTCAAAAAGTGGAAAATGAGAAAAGGTAGAAAAAAAAATTTCAGGAAAAATTTGCATATCAAACACTAGAAAAGTTGAAAAATGGAAAAATCCATAAAAAATACGGTGAATCAAACGGAGCTTTTATCATATTAAACACAATTAATATCCACTTTTTCCACTGTTCATTTATTGAAAAGTACAATTTTAGCAAAATGAAATGAAACCCAAATAGAAGCAAGCTATCCAAAAAGAATAGTGTTATATGTACAAAATTGGTGTCATATTCACATATTTAGCTCCTGTTTGGGCTTCATTATTTCATTTATAATGAGAGAAATAATATTTTCTGGAAAATGTGTGGTTGAAAAAAGATAAAAACAAATTTAGTTTATGTTTAATAGTATTTTATTGAAAAATGTGTTATTAAAAGGAAGGGAGAGAAAAATGTATTATAAATTAACAGGGCCAAACGAGTGCTTAATGGATCTTATCATTTCAATTCACATCATCGACACATCACATGTGGAAGATCCCAATTTGTCATATACCATTAATCATCCAAAAATTATTTAACTACAAGACAATACCTAGACCAAAAATAAGTGTCATCCTTCCATTACCATTCCTAGTATGTTCAACTGCTCTTGAGCTAGATTTACAAAAGAAATTAGAGTTTCTTTCAAAATATAAATGGATAACATTTCAGTATAATTCCGATCTTAAAAGTATCATATTCTGTCAAAAGAACAAAAAGGAACCAAAATGCTCTAATTAATACTCAAAACAAAAGAAAAATGTGAAATCTGAAGAAACAAAAAATAATACAATCGAACTTTGGGACAATTTTCACAGATATAACTGGTCAAAGAGTTTTGTTTCATTTCAAACAAAAATCAAGAACTTTAATGAGACGACAGTGTCCTCTTCTCTTCATCTCTATTTGCCAGCTTGCTCTTAAACGTCCTATGTACCGACAAATTTCAACTAGTCGGCAATAGGTGTGGCTGATATGTAAGAAAAGAGAAAAAAGAGTGAAAGTTCTGCGATTATTAATGTATGCTATATTTACGAGTTTTTAGTCAAAATTATTATTCCCCCGTTGTATAAAAATAGACTTATTTTTCTTTTGGGAAATTTGGCCACTAAACTTGGTTGGACAATGTATTTTGTGAAACGGCTTTTGACCAATAAAAAAAACAAAATAATAAAAATAAGACAAAATATTTTAGTTGGCAAAATAACAAAATTTTCCTTCATTTATTAACTCAATAACCCCCAATTTTCCTCTTTTCATCACATCATTTCTCCTCCAAATTCACTGTAAAACCTTAGTTTCTATTTTTTTTTTTTTTATTGAAAATAACATCTTCTTCAATTTTAAGTTCTTAAAATCACAATCACCCATTTTCTTCTCTTCGGTCATCGTTCTTGCTACCATAAAATCATGTTTTTTAGATTGTACTTTTATTATTGAATATAGTATAAAATAATATTTAATTTGTGTTGTTTTCATATTTGGTGTGTTTTTTGTATTGTCTGCAACCATTGAATGATAATGGTGCTTCAACTATTATCTAAAATGTAGAACATCAGTCCACTCGTTATCTACCGTGGTTTGATTTTTCAACAAAATGACCTCTAATAATGGACTCATTAATGTATTTAATATAGACGGATTGACTATATTACAAAGAACGATTAAAATGATATAGTTTTTATATTATTGAGATGGTGAAAGCACAAATCGTCTTACTCTAAGTGTCGATTAAGTTGTTAAACATTTATTTCAACTTTTGTATGTGTCAAGTGCATATTACAACATAAATAAGTTCAACTTATTATTTCTCAAGGCACGAATGGGTCATGGCTGCTTATACTCGTGTTCATACATGTAACAACACAATTGTCATTTTTCTGTCTAGTAATGACGTTTGTGTCGTTCTGAAATTTATACCTATATTTTAATTCTTTTAACAGAAGAACCTCTTATAATGGACTCCCTAACGTGTATAACATATAAAGTTTGACCATGTCATAAATAACGTAAATGAGTTCCATTTATTTGTTCACAGGGCACGGATAACACACATGCTTATATTCATGTTTACACACATAACGACATCGGGCCGTTTTCATCTCAGTAACAACACTTGTGTCGTTCTATTGATTTTTCCTACATATTGAATTTTTTAATGTAAAAGCATCCAACAATGGACCCCCTTACGTATGTAAAACATAAAAGTTGATCATGTAACAAAAAAAGATAGAAATGACATATATTATATGTTTTCCAACAACGGACCCCTAACGTATTTTTGTCGTGATTATTTTTCATATTAGATTGTGGGTTCTTCACAATGAAACGCATATAATTTTTACAAGCTCGATTTAGTATAGATTTGATTTGTCCAGAATATATATCCACTTGGAAGAACTTAGCTGCGGAGATATTTGCATGGTACTTCGATCCGTAGATTTAGTTAATTTTTTAAAGTTACTTTTTGTCCTTGCTTTTCAAGAGATTGATTTTTTAGTTGTGCATATTCGATTTAAGTCAAATGTTTTACGTGTAGTTATAGTGTTGATGCATTTTAAGTTAAATGTTTGTGTTTCAGTTGTACATTTCTTTTCAGTTTGTTGTTATCCCAAGATAACGGCACATGTGATGTTACTAGAAATATAAGCATCCAGGAAAATGGCATAGATTCCCGTTACTGAAATTATAAGAGGAACGTGAGAACGATGCAAATATCGTTAAGTTTGTTATAAGCTTTCATGAGAACGGAATAAATATCGTTAAATGTTTATGAAATTGACGCACAAGTGTTGTTATGTTTGTAAATATAAGCGTACATAAGAATGGACACGTGCTATTACTCTAATGAAAACGTTTATGAGACTGGAAAAGTGTCATTATTTACATATAAGTAATCACGCCCCATTCATATCCCTAGAATGATGTAGGAGAAATATATGAGAATGACTTGTGCTTTCACCAACTCAATATCAAATAATTTATATCATTTCAACTATTATTTATCACGTGATTAACATTTCTCATATATAATTTATCAAAAAACTTGAGAAATCAACAAAACGGCAAAGGCGTCGTTACTGAGTAGAAAACTGCCCTTGTGTCATTCTATTTATAAACACGATTATAAACAGTCACGCTCTATTCGTGCCCCGAGAAACAATAAGTTAAACTCATTTAAGTTTTAAGACGAATATTACATTTACAAAAGTTGTGAGATATACTCATTACTTATATTCTAATGAAAACAATAGAACCACTTATGCTTTCATCAACTCTATAATATAATTTATGTCATTTCAATCGTTCTTTGTTACGTAATTAACATTTCTGTCTTACGTACTCTAGGTGTCCAATGCTTGACGTTGTTTTGTTAGAAATAAGTCAAAATATAGAAGAAATCAACAAAACGACTCAAGTGATTGAGAAGAAAACGACATTTGTATCATTCTATTTTTAAACACAATTGTAAGTAGTCACGCCCCATCCGTGGCCTGAGAAACAATAAGTTGAACTCATTTAAATTCTTACAAAAGTTGAGAGATATACTCATTACTTATATTCTAATGAAAACAGTAGAACCATTTGTGCGTTCATCAACTCTATATCCTATAATCTCTATTATTTCAACCGTTCTTTGTCAAGTGATCAACATTTTTGTCTTTCGTATGTTAGGGGTCCAATGTTTGAGATCGTTGCGTTGGAAACAAATCAAAATATAAAATAAATTAATAGAACGACTCAAGTGACGTTATTAAAAAGAAAAGGGCCCTTATATCGCTTTTGTAAATATGATTATATGCAACAATGTCCCATCTGTGCCACGAGAAACAATAACTTTAATTCATTTAAGTTGTAAGATAGACATGTAGAAAAATTGAGAGATATGCTCGTTACTTATATTTTAATTAAATAACAGAATCACGTCTGTTTTCATTAAATCATATAATATATGTCATTTCAACCATTCTTTGTCACGTGATCAACCTTTATGTCTTACGTACGTTAGGGGTCCAATTTTTTAGGTCGTTGGGTTGGGAAAAAATCAAAATATTGAAGAAATAAACAGAACGTCACAAGTGGCGTTACTGAGAAGAAAATAGTTATTGTGTCATTCTATTTTTAAACACAATTATAAGTAGCTACACTCCATCCGTGCCTCGAAAAACAATAAGTTGAACTCATTTAAGTTGTAAGATGGAAATAACATTTACAAAAGTTGATAGATATGCTCATTACTTATATTCTCATGAAAATAATAGAAACACTTGTGCATTCATCAACTTTATATCATATAATTTATGTCATTTCAACTGTTCTTTGTCATGTAATCAACATTTATGTCATACACACATTAGGAGTCCAATGCGTGATGTTGTTGTGTTGGAAACAAATTAAATCATAGAAGAAATCAACATAACGACACAAGTGACATTACTTAGAAGAAAACGACTCTTGTATTGTTCCAATCTTAAACACGATTATAAATAACCCGTCTCGTCCGTTCCCCGAGAAATAATAAATAAACTCATTCAAGTTATATATAACTGATAATGATTGTACTATCCTTTTTTAATATAACAACTGCGGTGTCGTTCTAACCTACAAATAATGGCTGGAGGGTCGTTATCATTCAATAGTTGCAAAAACACAAAAAAAACCGTCAATACGAAAACTAATAAGTTCTAAAATATCATTCCATATTATATTCAATAATAAAAGTACAATGTTCATGAAATTTGCAAAAATGCATTTATTCTTTCTTCAAATGCAATTGAAATTTCAAAGTTGATAATATGGTAACCAAACTATTGTTCAAATGTCCAAAAGATACTCAAAATAGATGAAGAATATAATGAAGAACGTGAATTTATGGTAGAAACCACAAAAGCTAAAGAAACAAAAAAACGGTTAGGTGTGATTTTGTGGCCATAAAATTGAATTGAGAAATTTAATTAAATTGATAAGGATGTTCATGTATTTTCCAATTGAACTGCACTACACGTACAGAAAATGGAGTTGCAGAAATGCACCAGAATAGATACAATAGGGGGTGGGTGGTTTATTGTTTTCAATATTTTACTAACATGGGGTGGGCCTCATGTGAGTTTTATGTTTGAATTTTATTGGCAGAATTCTGTACAAATGGAAAAACCATTTCCAATAATGGGGATATTTATGACATTTGTCATTGTTTATCTATTGTATTTTATAATTGAAAGACATTTGACAAAAAAACATTAGGAGGAGGTTATTTAACCAAATACATGGTTTGACTAGGCTATTTAACCAATTATCTCTTTTCTTTTTTAATCTGTTTCAAATTATAGACAACTTTTCTTATTTAAACAATTATTTAATGTAGGGTATATTAGAAAAAAATGAAAGAAAAATTATATTTTCAATTATATTAATTACATTTTCTAATATATGTGAAAATGGAAACAAGCCTAGTACTTTTTTAGCTGGAATTGCATTAAGTTCTATAAAATAGTTTATGAATGAGTACTAATTGTGAATGTGATAAAGATTCGTCTTCATAGCAAAAAATCTCTCTACAAACTTGACCGTGTACGATATATCCTCCTACCTACTGAAAATCGCAAAGAGGGTCCATGTTTGAAACCTTTTGTTCGAAATACTCCAATGTCGTCAAAATCTGTCAATTGTACCATTAGATCCTAATAAATAGAGAAAAAATAAAAGGAAATAGAAAAGGAAAAAACTCCCATCTATTAGATATTCTCCCTGCGCCTATTTGAAATTGGCAAAAAGTGTCCACGCCATCTATTTTCTCAATAAATAGAAATAGATGGAAAATGTTGAATATGTCATCCAAATAAAATAAAAATTGAAATCATAGTTACAAATAGGGATGACAATTCGAACTGTTAAAATTGAAAATCGCGATTAACTGAATCGAATAGGGCGAAAAAAATCGAACTAATGGTGCAATATGGTGGTTATGGTTTGGATTTTAATGCCCGTGTTCGGGGTGATGCGGGTATGGTATTAATTGATGGTGCCCCCACCTCAAACCGATTACCCGTTTAAAAAAAATTAATTAGGCAATTGAACTTTCCATTATTCTTTCCCAAAATTAATTGGGCAATTTTGACAATTGGATTTCCCCAAAATTCTGGCCTAATTAATAATGCTAGTAAACCCTTAACTCAATAACTTAACTCTAACCCTACACGTTAAAATTGAAAATTGAAAACCAAACTTACAAAACACTCATCCACTCAACCAATAAGCCAAATCAGATCCGTCAACGCTTTGCTGCCTTATGAAAAAAAGTTAGCACTGGATTGCAAGACTTGATAGAACTCCACGTATCTAATGATTCATATTGCTTTACTTTACAAAGAGATGTTTCCTCGTCTAAAGCAAAGAGAGCCTCAATACAAAAGTGTACCCAATGAGTGTGATTGGAACTTGGTTACGGAGATTTGCGATAAGTTGGATATATTTTATGAAGTGATTGAATTATTTTCAAGTACAAAATATCTTACCGCCAATCTGTATTTTCCAAATATTTGCGACATAAAATTGGCAATCCGTGATTGGAGCACATCATCTTGTGATGAAGTCAAATGGATGGTGTCAAGTATGAAGGAAAAGTTTGATAAATATTGGAGTAGCATGCATGAAATTCTAGCTGTTGCAACTGTATTAGATCCGAGATCTCGTGATTTTAGCCAAATTCCTTTGTTTAGGCCCCCGAATGATCAATTTTCGTATTTCCCGTTTTAGATTTTCGCTATTTTTGGAACGATTTCTTTTTCTATGTTTTTAGGGTTTCTTGTAATGCCTATTTAAAGGCTTTTGGACGTTTTTCCGTCATTATTGATTTTGAATAAAATTTCGTTCTTGGAGAATTCCAGTTTTCATGTTTTCAAGATTTACGCTAGTAAATCTTGTTACTTCCGTTCTGCGTCACGAAAACTCTCACTGGTATGAGAGTAATGAGAAGTTGATGACACAACACAGTGAAATTAATAACACATCACAACTTAACGTACTCTACATTACTGCGATGCCTTATTGCAAAAAGTATACCAACTAGAACCGTCATAGCGAACATTTTGTGAATGGCATCCTTTGATAGCATGTAAGGTTCAAGTTGCTAAAGTGGTTGCTTCACAACCATCGTGCACACAAGCTAAGACATCTTTGTAGTCTCTTGAGATAGTGAAAGAGTCATATACCATTCCATCGCTGCTCTTCTTGTATTCGAAAAGAAGGGAGGAGTGGTTAAATGCAGTCAATTTGACAAACCCATAATTATAATCCTTATAGAGACTCCAAGCGGTTTCAAGGGGACTGAACTCCGACAAATGGCTCACTTCTCCACCAACAACAGCATGTATTGTCCCATTCACAGTGCCAAAGTAGTGTGATATTTCAGAATTCACACACTGATTCTGCACAAATCAAGAAATCTTCAATAGGAGGAAACATTCAAGATCTGTTCGTAAAAGCTTGACCTCTCAGATAAAGATATTTGATGCAAACCTAATTAGGAAAAAAAATTCCTAGAGCATATGGAAACAGGGTCACTACAAAGTATTAAACAGTACTGCATAGTATAATAGAAGATATTTAGCTTTTTTTCATTAATTCTATCTAGTGCTATCCAGCCTAGCATTCTAAACATGCCACAAAGATTTACCTGGTAAATTGGGCAAATTCTTTCATAATTGTGGACATGGACAAAGAACGCAATGTCCACCTTGTACTTTTGCCAAAGCTTTTCTAAGCTTTCCCTTCCCATGGGCTTTTCAAATGAACCTTCTGATCCATACCAATCGTTAGAAGAATAACCAAGGACCCTATGAGCAGCAAAGATCAACCAAGGCTGTTTTCGCCTGTCTGCTTGTGCAAGGCAACGTTCGATAAACTTGTACTGCTCAGTCCCCTCTCTCCAATCATGCTCAGTATCGGCTATGCAGAAATGGAACATACCATAATCTGTTGAGTACCTGTAAAATAAGTTTGAGTCAATTTTTGACATCTGATACGATTGACATACAAGATGCAGCCCCAACAATAAACAATCATTTTTCCAACTCCAATATTTTACTTAGTAAAAAAAATAGTTACCAAACTTGGCTCTATTTTCTGCGGGAACATAGAACATGGTCTCAGCTAGCACACCACATTCACCACCAGAATCTGGAGTGTCATAAAAGGATCCTGACCCAGGCCAGTCACGCTCGTGATTACCACTGTATAATGAATTGTTATTACACACTGCAAATAAGTTAAAAATAATGCAATGTGCTATAACATGTTAAAAACACACCTTGCAATCATATAAGGGACAGTTGATGCTATGGGTTCCACCTGTGTTGTGAATTGGTCCCATTGTGAGATATAGCCATTTGTATATGGAAGATCTCCTATATGCATAACTATGTCAAAGTTATTGAGATCCTTGATGATTTGATCAGTGGTATTCAGAGAACCAGGTTGATAATCGCTGTACTGATTTGAACCATCACGTTCTGCCTAAAAAATCATCTAAATAAATTAAGGGTCTGAGCACACAATGAGAATTTGAGAGGACTTCTAACATGCCGACCTCAGCATTAGATACCAAAGACTTACAGAATGGTATACAGTCTTTCTATCTTAGTTCACTAATTTTGTTTAGTTGGGAGAGGAAAGGGAAGACATGCTTCTTCTATTTTTTTTTTGGCTTGATGTACCTTCCCCATGTCGCCAAATATTATTACACGTTGCAGTGAGTCTTGTCCTGGATATGGGGACGATCTGAATGAGTACATCTTGCTCCAAACAATGGAGCCATTAATTAATAAGTGACCCAACTTGTATGTAAGTCTGGAAAAAAAAAACTTTGCAGCCTCAGTCAAGAATTTCTAAATAATTGATGCCTACAAAAATTATGTATTTCCAAAACATCGAACCTTAGGAAACTTACTCAATATTTGGCCACAAATCCTTTAAGTGACTCGTATGTATGAAACCAGGGTCACGCCAGCCAACTGTACTAGTAGGTGGACATACAAACCAATTTTAGGATCCTTATCAGATGCAGTCCATTAACAATATTGTTTTGCGTTTATTAAAATGTATAGATATCTTGAAAAAGAGACAATCTTATAGATTTAATTAATGTTCATTCTTTAACATTAAACCAAGAGGCAAAATGCCAGTAGATTCAGAGAGAAAACATAGCCAACAAAAATCTTAATATAGAATTGGACATAAAGCTCTCTATGAAATTGGAAGTGTCTATCCATTTGCAATTCTTGGTGTATTATATGTGAAACATAAATTAATTCTCATCAAGAAAATATTTGGAGCTAAGCTGGTTATTGATCCAATAATTTACATTCCTATCCAACAAACATAACTTCCAAAACAAAACTTAATTAAGAAAAATTCTTCACGAGTATCATCAGTCCAGCAACCAACCAACACCTTCATAAGCCAGAATTTGTGAGTAGTTAAACTATGCCTTACGAGCTTGCTTACCCATTTATTATGCCTTTAACCAATTCCGAGTTCATAGAATCCCTTTTTTGTCTGAATTTATAACACAATATGGTAGCAAGAACTTGGTCGTAGAAGTTTAATCATACCGCACATGCTGTTTTGCTCAAATGTTAATGTTCCAGCTGGTGAGCGCTTTTGTTCTTGACCCTTCCAACCCCATTCCACGAAAGGAATGGCTTCATCTATATTATAGCCACTTGTCCATGTAACTGTCATCTGCAAAGTGCAATTCAGGTGAAGAAAAAGAAAAATAATAGTTCAGTTCTGCAAGAGAGTAGGGTCTATTAAGACATTAATGGCATGTTTGGGTGCATTATTGGATATGACTCAGCAAAATAATAAACAAGATTTTACATTCCTTTTCTTTCTCTATAATACTATCCAATTCTCCCAGGTAAACATGCTACAAGTGTCAGGACAGAAATATGCAATTACATCAAATTAGGATTAAAAATTTGTAATCGACCAACAAAATCTTTTAAGATAGCAGCAAATCTAACTTCTATAAGGTAACAAACAAAGATTCATGTTGAAGTCAAATTTGAACTATACAGGATGAAGCAAACCCTTAAAAGATAATTATTGGCTAATATCAATCCAAATAGCTTACTTCATCCCAAGATTTCCCTTGAGCGAGGCGAGGAAAAACTGGTGCTTTCGGATTTGCAAAAGCTATGGAATTTGATATTGCTTTGAGTATCGGCTGCAATGGAATTGAATGGATTTAGCCCATGTGGCAGTGCCATCAATATTCCTTAATAATTAGGAAACATGATAAAAATAAACATAAGCAAATATACCAGCATGAATAGGAAGAGTACATAAGCTATTTTTAGTTTTTAGTGTCCAAGTTAAATCTGGCTAAGTTGAATACTGAAGGAGTTAATGGTTTTAAATGAATTTGAATTGCAATGATCATTTCTATGTCCAGTTACCGTGATGCATTTTTGTATCATCAAAGCAATCCTTGCAAAAAGTTAAAAGAACTCAAGAATAACAGAAAAAAAAATGACTTACATACATTTGACAATCCGCCTGCAAACAATGCAAAGGAGAAATCTTCTCGCTAATTGATCAACTGGAACCTTACTGAAGCTTTTTTAGTTATCGTGTAATCAGGATTCGAGTGATTTGCATACTTGTACTGTAACAATCCCATTGCAGGACATCAATTAGAAAAAGCAAAACACCCGTTACATTTTCTGAATCTTTAGTATTATGACATGTTTTGTACACACCTTTATTGGGGCGGAACATGTATATGGAGCTTGTACTTTACGGTTATTTTCCACTTTACAATTCGATGCACTGTCAAGTTTCCCAACAGTTCTTAATCAACTAGGTAAATACAAAACACGAAGAGCTCAAATTTTGCAGCTAATATATACATGATCTTGGCTCTAAACCTATTGAAGGGACAGAATACTCGAAAAACCAAGGTCAATGGGTAAGTATGATATCACGGACAAACTAGAAATATCCAGAAGGCTATAATAAAACTGTAACAGGAGATTACTTGAATTTTGCTGGAGAAAAAACTCCAATCCAGTCATCATTAGAAGGTTCTTCATTTACAAAATCCACAACGACCCATGCAGTGTCTTCACCCTGTTACCATATTAAACAAAAACATTGGCCTCTACTATAATTAATTACATTCAAAAACTCAGTGTGAACTTGTAGTTACCCCTATCCAAAAATTGCAAATCGATTTTCAAATTTTAACTGAACTCAAGGAGCAACACACTTGTGGAGTAAGTCATGATACAATTTTCGATTAATAACAAAAAGTTGCTTACCTTGAGTCCAAGAAGAAGAGGGGTGGCTTGAATGGATGCATTATCACTAAGAGCAAGTGTGGTTTTATGGATTGCAATCTTTGACAGAGGCTGTTCTCCTATAGCACCAGCTGCACTACCAACTACACTTTTCAAATGACCAAAAGCGGCAGTGCAGTGGAAGTTCACTAAAAGAACCAAAATCAACACCACCGTTGAGAGGTTTTTCATTGTATTTTTCTTGGAGGTTCTGATTCAAGAGAGGATTTCCCTCTATTTATTAGTGGAGATTACCCTTTTTTAGCTGGAAGAATTTTTTTATTATAGCTTATGATTGCATACTGAAATCAAGAAGGTTAGCTCAATCTCGATTAATCAATCGATTATTTAGATACGAGTAACTGTAACTTCACACAAAGGTTTAGAAATGAAGAAAAATGCAGGCGGCCTATCAATGGTGTGGTTGGTCCAATGCAAAGAAACAAGTATCTGGTAAGGCCTATTTGTCATCCTTTAAAAAGTTATATATTGTTTGCTATAGTATCATTTCTTCATCGTACATTCACACAATAAAATATTCTATATACAAACCAAATAAAGTTTCATTACTTTTTAACAACACGCTCTCCATAAAAATATTATCCCATAACTCATTATTCTCAAATAAATTCTATCAAACATGCACTGAATTTCATTTGCTATTACAAAACTTTCACATATATATATATATATATATATATATATATATATAAAGTGACTATTAAACGAAATATATTGGTTTAATGGAAAAACTAACGGAATTTCTTGTTTTTAACGGAAAATCTTTTTTCCCCACCCCCTACTTTCAAAATTATAATTAAATCTTAATAATAATAAATTAGCTTTTGATAATTCATTCAAACTAAAATATCTTGGAGCTAACTTATCCGAATCGACTTTTTCTCGAATCTGATTTATGTATCTAATTACGATTTATCCAACGAGACCAATATTCATATATTTACGATAACTCCATCAATATCTAAATATTTGACACAAATAAAATATAATTTGATAAATGTATCATTTAGTTCCTAACTTTCAAAATATTAAAATATAGTATATAAAAATTGAATTATATTTTATGAAAATTTTCGGGGTATTACATTCTCACCCCCTTAAAATATTTTCGTCCTCGAAAATTTACCCGTCACTTACCAATACTAAGTCTAACACATGATATACATATATTATCGTAATACATATCATACTTTAACGATAAAATGAATTGCATTATTACTTAAAAAAGAGTAAAGACTTAAGTCATGCAAAAAGTTTAAGCCTCCGTTTGTTTCTCATTAAAAACCCATAAAAATGAAAAATATGACCGTTATTCATCACATCAATCTATCAATTTTGAATTTCTATCTCTTGTGTGGGGTCCAATAACGGCTATATTTTTCATTCTCATTCTACATTAATGAGAATCAAATAGAGTCTAAGTAAACTCATCTTCTTACCCCTTAACATACCTTGAGTTTTCTGTTTGTGATTTTGGGTTGGAAATGACAGAGAGAAGCACTTTATTTAATTATTTATCAATTACATAAACATTACATCATTAATTATTTAATTAACCAAAAAAATACATCTTTATTAATAACAAATTAATTCTTAAACAAAACTATTAAATATAAACTAAGCAAACGTGCATTGCACGTTGCTTACAACTAGTGTGTGTGTGTGTCTATATATATATATATATATATATATATATATATATATATATATATATATATATATATTGAGTTATTAAACTTTTAATTTGTCTCATTTGTTCTAATGAGCTTCAAATTAATTTAAAAATTCACCACTCTATCACACGTTGTCAAAGAAATAAGTTGGTGAACATTAATAGCGTAGAATCTCACACGCGACCTCAAATATGAAAAGCAAGCCAAAATACTT
Source organism: Fraxinus excelsior (assembly GCA_019097785.1). Lineage (NCBI taxonomy): Eukaryota > Viridiplantae > Streptophyta > Magnoliopsida > Lamiales > Oleaceae > Fraxinus > Fraxinus excelsior. The sequence continues at coordinate 19,811,268 of CM032627.1, forward strand.
TATAAAATATATAAAGTCTAAATTAGTGAATAAAACATGAAAAAATAACAGAATAGCCCAACTAATCAAAAACTGCCAATTACCTTTAAAATCTTAGGGTAAATACTTTATAAAATATATAAAGTCTAAATTAGTGAATAAAACATGAAAAAATAACAGAATAGCCCAACTAATCAAAAACTGCCAATTACCTTTAAAATCTTAGGGTCCGTTTGATTGCAAGGGTGGAAAATGGATGGAAAGAAAATGAATTTCAGGGAAAGTAATTGTCTAGAAATTATTTTGTACGGAATTGTTAATTGAGTGTGTTTGATTTGTATAATTTTTCACTCGGAAAATTTTTAAATTTTGTGTTCGTTTGGCTTTGTTTTAAATGAAAATCATCTATTAAAGTGATATTTTTTTCCACAGTTGTTATAAAATTTGTTTCCATTGCCAAAAAGTTTTAAAAAAAAAATTCCTAAAAAAATCATTTTTTTATCAAAGTTTAATATTTGTTTTACATGAAAATTGTCCATTAAAATGAAAAAGAAATTTCAATGGGTTATAAAATTTATTTTCATTGCAAAAATAAAAAATTGGCCACAACCTATAATTCATTTTCCCATCAAATAGGTGGGAAAATGAATTCCACCAAATCAAGTCATTGGTGCACGTGTGAGGATGAAATGAAAAGTATTTTCCATGGCAAAACTTTTCCATCAAACAACCAAATTCATGGAAAATGGAAATTGTTTTTCATTTTCCAAGGAAAATTGAGGAAATCAAACATACCCTATTAGAAATCTATAAATAAGTGTGGCTAGGAGAGAATTGAGATATGTGTTGTGAAAAAAGAGAAAAAAAAAAAAGAAGAGAGAATAAAAATTAATAGACTTGTGTGTATTATAATGAGAATTAAATCCTTGTATATATAGGGAAGGATTAAGGATACAATGGTAATAATTTCTAGAGCTGCATGGATACTAATGTCATCCACTAATAAACTTACTATTTACAACACCTCCTTGAATGACACATTACAAAAAATGTCTCGTTAAAACCTTATTTGATAAAAACTCAATGGGACAAAAAATCAAACCGAAAAAAGAGTACAGTTATTTTGGAATATTAAAGATAAATGTTACCTCGTTAAAATCTTACTATGAAAACCCATAAGCGAAGAAAAAAAGTACATCCACTCCCCCTATTGTTAATAATTGAAAATTATTGAATCGACGCATTCCAATCTTATAAACCAATTTCTTGAATATAAATATTGGCAGTGCTTTTGTAAAAAAATCAGCAATATTGTCACTTGAACGAATTTGTTGAACCACAATGTCGTCGTTCTTTTGAAGTTCATGTGTATGAAAGAACTTCGGAGAAATATGCTTCTTCCTATCACTTTTGATATAACCTCATTTGAATTGCGTAATACAAACAATATTGTCTTCATACAAAATTGTTGGACTATCTTTTATTGAATTTAATCTGCATGATATTTGAATATAATGAGTCGTGTTCCTCAACCCACATATTGCCGACATGCTTCATGGATTGTAATAATTTTAGAATGATTTAAGGATATTGCTGTCAAGGATTGCTTCACAGATCTCCATGATATAGTTATTCATCCACATGTAAACACGTATGCTGTTTGTGATTTAGCTTTATGTGCGTCAGAGAGATAACTTGTATCTGCATATCTCACTAAAACAAATCTCGACTTTTGAGAATAAAATAATCTCAAATAAATTACCTTCAGGTAACGAAAAACATTTTTAACATCATTTCGATGTCTTTATGTTGCTATAGAGCTATATTTTGCAAGGACATTTACAGAAAAAACTATATCGGGTCGAATTCAATTTGTAAGATAAGTTAATACTCCAATTGCACTAAGATGTGGTACTTCAAGATCAATAACCTTTTTTCCATCTTCAGGTGACGAAAATGATCTGTTTTCACATCAATTGATCGAACAACTATAGGTGATGCCAATGTACGTACATTATCCATATAAAAGCGTTTTAATAATTTTTTTTTCTATATATGTAGATTGATAAACAAATAATCCTTTTGGAAAATTTTCAATTTGCAACACCCGAGATAAAATTTGGATTTTTCCCAAATCTTTCATCTCAAGTTCATTTTTCAAATATTTGCTGATTTATGGAGCTCTTCAGAAGTTCCAGTTAAATGTAAATTATCAACATAAACTCCCACAATTGAAAATCCAATATTTGTTTTATTTATGAAAACACGTGGGCAGATATCGTTATTTTTATAGTATTCCTTCTACAAATATTCACTAAGACGATTATACAACATGCTTTCAAATCGTTTCAATCCATATAATGATCTTTCCAATTTAATTGAGAACAGGTTCTCGGACATGTATCATTTGTTCCTCGCACTTTATATATATATATCAAGTGAGCCATACAACTAGAGAGTCACTATATACATAAAGCGCATATCTAACATTTGTGACACAGTCAAAATAATTAACAATGTAAAAGTGCTACTATCCATTACGAAAGAATATGCTTCCTCATAATCAAGTTCTGATCTTTGTGAGAAACTTTGAGCTACGAGTCGAGTTTTGTATCTTGTAATTTCATTATTTTTAATTTCTCTTTCGTACAAAAACTCATTTGTATCCAAAATGATTATATTTTCAGGTGTTCGAACTACAGTCCAAACACTTTCTATTTTTCTAAGAAATTCAATTCCACATGTATGACTTTTTTCCACTTTGGATAATCATTTTTATGTTGATAGTTTTAACAGACCGTGGTTCAAGATCCTCATTTTCATAATATCAATAGCCACATTAAAGTAGGAAAATATTGTCTATAACAATATTATTTTATTTTCATAATTTATGAGATAACATATAATTTATTGAAATTTCATTATTTTCGAACACAAATGGTTTTTCAGGAACCATATTTTCAATATTTGATTGATCAATATTTTCTAATATTATTTCTTTTGAAGTTTTTAGTTGGTTTTTCTCGTGTACTTTTCTTTTTTAAGGTACAAAGTCTTCTAAGCCAACTAGTCGACCACGCTTCTGGCGTATTTGAAATTCATTTTCTACAGTAAATTATCCTGCAGGGATATCAATTTTTGTTGAAATATTTTCTATTAATAAATATGACTTTGTCACTAATCTTATGTTACAAATATATCTAGTAATTGATTTGCAACTCTTTGCAAATGAATGATTTTTTCAACATTTTGGTCACGTCGATTGCTGTGGGGATCAAAATGAGTTAAAGTTGTTTCATTCCAAAAAAATTTACCTTGTTTATCAGAATGTAGTTTTTTTCCTTCCAAAGTTGGGAAAGTCATTTCATCAAAATAACAATCTGCAAAATGTACAGTAAATAAATTACTCGTTAAATGTTCAAGTTACCTAATAATAGATAGTGATTCAAGACTCGCATAAATCTCAAGTCTTCGTTAGGGACTCATTTTAGTACGTTGTGGGAGGTGAAATAAGGACTTGAACAATACAATCAAAAACCCGTAGGTGAGAAATATTAGGTTCATGACCAAATGTCAGTTGCGAAGGTAAATATTGATAATATGCAGTTGGTCTGATACGTATTAATGATGCAACATGTACTATGGCATGATCCAAACATTAGTAGGGAGTTTTGTTTTCATAAGTAATGGTCTAGCAATAAGTTGTAGACAATTAATAAATGACTCCGTTAAACTATTTTGTGTATGGACATGCGCAATCGAATGTTCAATAACAATCCCAATTGACATACAATAATCATCAAATGCTTGTGATATAAATTCGTCATCATTGTCAAGACGAATATTCTTGATTGAGTAATCGAGAAATTGCGCTAGTAATTTTATGATTTGAGCAAATAGTCTAGTAAAAGTTACATTCCTAGTGGAAAGTAGGCAAACATGTGACCATCTAATAGATAAATCAATTAATATCATAAAATAGCGAAATGGTCGACACGGTGGTTGTATTGGCCCACATATATCTCAATGAATTATTTTCAAAAAAGTTGGAGATTCAATATTGATCTTTGTAGCCTAATGTCAAATTACTAACTTGTCTTGCGAACAAGCTACACATAGATAATCATTAAGTAAAAAAATTTGGTTATTTAAAAACGTCCATGTGAGTTGTTTATTATTCAACGTATCATTATAGCTCCTGAATGTCCAAGTCGATCATGCCAAAATATAATTTTATTTTTTTTGGATCAACGAACTTCTGGTTCGTGATTATATTTGATTCGACCATTTTATAAATGTATAATACATGCCAGATGGGAGTGAATGAAGTTTTTCTTTTATCTTTTTTTGGTCAAGTACAAAAGAAGTTATGAAAAGATATTCAATATTGTTTTCTTGTATCGTCTCAATGTGATATCTATTGCAGCGGATATCTTTAAAATTAAACAAATTTCTTCTGAATTTTTTAGAATAAAATGCATCTTCAATATTTAATTTTGTATTATTTGACAACATAATACAAGCTCTTGTGGAGCTTTCAACAATATTCAATGCACTTGATATCGTATTAACATTATTTTCTGCTAATATTAAGTTCACAAAGAATTTTATCTTGAAGAATAGTATGTCTAGTTGCACTATCAATCAATCAAATATTTTCACAATCCATTATGAATCTATAACAAAACAGATATATTTTTAAAAACTTGAATTTAAATTTAAAAGAGTAAATATAATTATATATTATGAAATTAACAATGCATAATAAAGTTTCAATTTTTTGCGAAGAGTAAGAATATATTTCAAATTGAATTTCTAAATGAAAGGAAATACTAGAAAGTAAATTAATCTATATCTTCCATCACACTACCCTCAATCAAATGGTCAATATTTTCATTTGGATCAACAAATAAATCGGAGACGTTCAAACGAGTCGCATTGATTGGACTATCATAATCAACAAACTTTATATCCACTTTTCACTTTCCCTTGATTCACTTTTGGTAGAGATCCACAAGGTGTTTTGCCGTACGACGGGTACGTTCCTAATGCCTTTTCATTGCACATCTACATCAATTTTCTTCATACTCATTTTTGGATGTGCTACTTTCATTTGCTTTGTACCTTTTGAAAGTGTTGCCTTGTTGCTGATAGTTTTGTTAATTATTTCGTCCATGATTTATCCATGTGCACGTCCGCGTCCGCATCCAAATTTGTGTCAACGTCCTTGTTTTAATATTGTATTTGTTTCAGACAATATAATATCATTTGCTTCAGGCAATGATGCAAAACTAATTGGATATAATCCATGATTTTTCATCAGCAATTCATTATTTTGTTCAACTACAAGCAGACGAAATATGAGTTCTAAGTACCTTTTGAAACTCTCACGATATTACTTATTGCAAAAGCACATTCGAGACATAAAAGGTGAAAAAAAATTTCTCTAACATATCTTGATCAGTAGTTTTTTCTCCACACAAGATATTTACTAACATTTTTGAAGTATTGCAAACAAAGGTGCATCCACTCATAGGGGCTTTGGGAAGGACTATAGTTCTCTAATGATCAAATTTCTTAGTTAATTTTTTCCAAAGAACATGTGGATCTTTCTTGATAAGATATTCAATTTTCAATCCATCGTGAAGATGATAATGAAGGAAGATGAGTGCTTTTGCATGTTCTTGCAGTTATTCTTTATTTCCTTCTTTTATTGCGTCTTGCAAACATTTTGAGACAAGATAGATATCAGCATTAAGTACCCATGATATATTATTTTTACCAGATATATCAGAGCAACAAACTCAAGTTTTGTGATGTTCGCCATTTGATTAAATACACAATAAAGCAAAAGTGAATACAATTAGTTTCGAAAAATATGATTAAACATCACATAATAGTAACATCAAGTAGTAAATATTGATATAACACAAGTTACGTGTTTCTTTCAGGGATAAACGCTAATTTAAAATAATATATTCTTCGAAACATGTGCTACTTTGGGAACATGTTGTATTTTACTATTATTTATCCAATAGCATTATATCAATATTCTTCTAGAATATTGAAAAATATAATTCATACTCTTCAGAAACAAATAATATTCTTCTACAATATTTAAAATTACAATATTGTGCTACTTCAAGAATAACAATGAAATATTTGTAACAGACAAATCTACTATTTATATTCTTTTAGAATATTAATTATAATATTGTGCTACCTCAGAAGAAGAAAAAAAGAAGATAAATATAATATGCTAGAATCACACAAGATTAATTAATTTTACCAAAACGCATATAATTAAAAAATTGACTGCTGCACTACAGCTGTAACTATCTCATAATTATATAAAAAGATTTATTGATTATATTCATTAAAAAAAATTCTACTTCTTCAGTAAACATTAATTAAGAGCCTGTTTGGTAGGGCTACTAATCAGATTAAAATTGAAAATATGACTATTGTTGGGTCTTATTCGTCTAATAAAAGTCAACAATAACGGCTAGTTTTTCAATTTTAATCCGATTTTAATCTTTATCAAACACCCTCTAATTATGCATGGCCAGTGGTGTACTAATATAAATACATTTGAATTGTGAGTGCTGTAAGTTCAAGGAAATGTAATGATTGCATATTCTTGACTTTTTGGATGCAATGAATTGTAAAACCAAAATTTGATTCTTTGGAACTATGAAGAGAAATACTGGAGTGACCGGGGGGTTGACAACCCCCCTGACTGGCCCCTCACATCAGTGGGGGCCCACCTTTTCAAAAAATTCAAAAAAAGGTGGCCCCCACTAATGTGAGGGGCCGGTCGAGCCCCCCAATCACTCTAGCATTTCTCTACTATGAATTGATAGATGAACAGTGCTTGACGGCGATAAAAGATGTAATGCTTTTTTAAAAAAATATCACATTGATAGGTGAGAATAAGAGTGAAAAACGTGTAATCTGCACGTCTGTGTGTGTATTAAGCTTTCGTGCTGATAACGTGTTGTGAAAAAAAAAAGATGGGAGAATAAAAGTCTAATAGATTTGTGTGTATTATAATGAGAACAAAAATCCTATATTTATAGGGAAAGATTAAGAATATAATTGTAATAATTTTTAAGGCTGCAGGGATACAATTGTCGTTCACTAATAAACTTACCATTTACAACAATATGCAAAATTTAGTAACTTTCTCTCAAATAGTCATTTCCCGTATTGCTTTTATTTGAGTATTAAATCAGAGAGTTTAGAGGGAAAGTCTTAGTTAGATGAGAAGAATTTGTTGATTAGTATTTACAGTCAACATCGTCTTCCAAATTAATAAAAATACTTGATTGCTAGTTATATCGTAAGAGATATCTTTCATGTAATAGCTATGTGGTATTCTAAGTTACTACAACGCTGCAGCATAAAGTTGTATCTAAAAACATCATTGTAACATTCATTTTACTGCATTTACGATGGAAGATTAGCTACGATATGACGTCGCTAAGCAATTTCTGTTAATTTGGTGAGAATACGTAAGGGAATGTGACAAAGTGGTGAATTTTGAAATAAATTGAAGTTTAGTAATCCAATCGAGAAACACTGTAATTTTAGTGATTTACTTGTGATTTTGCTGAAAGTTAGTTTACCTTGGATAAATATACCTGAAAAAAAAAAATAGTTTACCCTTTTATTTACACTGTACTGTTAGTCGAAACAAAAGGGTTGCCTGATTTTTTAGCTTATACTTTTTAGAATAAATTTAGGGATTGTTTGGTATAGATTTTAATCCAATTAAAATTGAAAATATGATCGTTATTGAGTCTCACTTGTCTAATAAGAGTCAACAATAACGACTAGTTTTTCAATTTTATTTACACTGTACTGTTACTCCATAAATAGTTTTTGCACTGTAGTTTTCAATAATTGAGTGTGAATGTGTGATTCAATTAAGGATGGCAACGGGGCAGGTATGAGACGGGCCGGTCATTCCCATCCCGTCCCGTTGAGTATTTTTATTACTTTACCTCATACACATACCCGGTTAAACCGGGACGGGGCAGAATCGGGGCGGGCGGGGCTCTTATCCCATTTATCGTCCCATTTATTATTATTATTATTATTTTTAATTTTAATTTTTAATCTTTTTTTTTTGTCTTTAGTTAGTAAATATTATTACTTGTTTACTAATTTGTTAAAAGTAACTTATGTTCTCGTTAAAAATGATGATAAATTTATTATTTTTATTCGATAAAAAACTTAAATTTGAAATTAATTTTAAACAGGGCAGGTAGCGGGAGCGAGGATTATGTTTCCCGTACCCGCCCCGTACCCACTTCGGGATAATGACCCTCGCCCCGTTCCCACCCTCACCCCGTTTACCCGATTGGCGGGTAATCCCCGCCCCATTCGGGGCGGGATCCCACGCGTATCAAGTTGTATTGTCATCCCTGGATTCAATAGAAATATAAAATTAAGAAAGGAATAATAATAATATAATCCCTACGCATTTCCACTAAACTCTATGATTGAAGTCAAAAGAAAGCTCACAACTTCATGTTGGCATTTTTCACGTGGAATATGGTAATGTCATTAATTCTTGATTGATCAAAATTAAAAATAATTTACTTAATTAAGATTTTTTACCCTATTGTTAAAATAAGTTACATTTTTTTACTTTGATCCATATAGGCGATGAAGTAGGCGAGCTCACTTGAACTTTAGCTGGATGTATTATGTACTTGTGGGTAGAATTTCAAAGTATTCACGGCGGACTTCGTAATTCATCTTTCGGATTGAAGAATCATTAAACAATGAGATCAAAATATTGAGCCAAAGATGACTGCTAGAAATCGATTTATTAATTCAACTTTTTTTTCCTTTTAATTCCAACTTGGCGTCACCTCTTGCGAATTATAATCAAGCTATATTCTTCACTCATTAGAATAGAAACTTGGTACCATTTCAAAGTATTTAATTATGCGAACTTCACTACTCATTGTAGATTGAGAAAAAAAAACATTAAACAATGATTTCGAAAATGAGCCAAAGATTACAGTTAGAAATGAATTTATTAATCTAACTTATTATCTTTTAATTTCCATTATAGCATCATCTCTTTTTGATTATTTTCGAATATATTCTTCACTCGACAGTGTAAGTTCTTGGTACCAATTTGAAGTATTCATAGTGAACTTTGCAAAGTATCTTTCGAATTTATAAATTGTGAAACATGTGTTCAACTCTATTTTTAACCGTCTAATGTAGGTCTAAACGTAAAAAAGCAAGTGCTTATTTATTTATTTTTCAAAAAAATTCTGTCCAATTTTTTTTTTTTTCTTTTTCTTTTTGAAGTCAAATCAACTAGTTTAACGAAAATAATCATAACTAATGGTGTTGGGATAATTAAAATAATAATAAAAATAGAGAAACGTCATATTGTGACTGAGTTTCGCTTAAGATTCCTAGACAAACTCGCAAGATTTGAGGGTTTATGCTCCCTTGCCAAATCCCGCACCTTTTAGAACTTTCGAAAACAATTGATCACTCATTGTATTTGTGGAGCATGAACTCCACTACCACCTAGAGTTAAGTTGATCACCATTGATGATACACAGCATTATTCTAAATTCAGAGGACAAAATAAACATTAAAGGACCAATTTGGAATTTTCCCCAAACTTTAGGGACTAAATGTGAAATTAATCCACAATTAAACATTTGGCAACTTAACATTATTGTCTATTGTCGTTTTTTCCCACAATCTGTAACTTACATCACTACAATGCCTTATTTCACAACACCAACAATAATTTGTCCTATCGAACAATATCAATGGGTTCCATTCAGTAAACATGTTTGGTTCAAGTTGCTAAAGTGGTTGCTTCACAGCCATCATGCACACAGGCTAAGACATCTTTGTAGTCTCTTGAGATAGTGAATGAATCATACACCTTTCCATCACTGCTCTTCTTGTATTCGAAAAGAAGGGACGAGTGGTTAAATGATGTCAATTTGACAAAACCAAAATCATAATCCCGGTATAGACTCCAACTAGGGGTAACCGAACTGAACTCCGACAAATGACTCCCTCCTCCACCAACAACGACATGTATTGTCCCGTTCACAATGCCAGAGTAGTGTGATCTTTCCGAGTTTACACATTGATTCTGCAGAAAAGAATTAAAAAAGTTCAACAAGTGGGAAAAGTGAAAGGAACCGGTGCATAAAGTTAACCTTATTACTTAGATAAAGATATTTTACGCAAAAATAACAAGGAAAAAATTAGTCTAGAGCATTAGAACAGCAACATTTCAACTCAATTTTCTTCATTAATCCTATCCTGTGCAGTGCAGTGCAGTCGAGCGCAGCATTTCAAACATGCCAAATAGGTTTACCTGGTAAATTGGGCAAGTTCTTTCATAATTGTGGACATGGCCAAAGAACGCAATGTCAACCTTGTACTTTTGCCAGAGCTTTTGCAAGCTTTCCCTTCCCATTGGCTCTTCAAATGAACCTTCTAGTCCGTACCATTTATCGGAAGAATAACCAAGCACCCTATGAGCAGCAAAGATTAACCAAGGCTGTTTTCGCCTATCTGCTGATGCAAGGCAATCTTCGATAAACTTGTACTGCTCAGATCCCTCTCTCCAATCATGCTCAGTATCTGCTATGCAAAAGTGAAACATACCATAATCTGTTGAGTACCTGTAAATATGTCATCTTTCAATGTCATCTGTGATCTATATATAAGACACAGTTAAAACGGAACTCCATAGCCAAGATAATAGTTAAATCCATTTAGCAAGCTGCTTTTCTTGATATACTGTGGAGCCTAACTGCATTGTACATTTTCCCTGCTGAGCAGTTTCCGGGCAAAGCCCTTGAGGTGAACTTTTTATCCAAATGTATATTTGGTGGTCTTATTAGGTCACCCTAATATTCATATCAAATATTAAGGATTTTAAGGAGAGGATGAAGGAGAGCATTTTTTTGTAGACAAGACTAAGAGGTGTGTGAAAAATCTTAATTATCTCCTTTGTTATAGTGAAAATCTATGCAGAAAGTAAATGTAGCTCTCACACTGAGGCGAAATATTTTAAATCTGAAACTGCAATAAAAAGTAGATGTAGCTCCAATTGCTAGCATATCTTTACATACTAGAATAGTCAAATTATTATGATCAAGATAAAACAGGGCACAGAAGATAACAATCAGTTTTCCAACATTTTACTTTAGAAAAGAATATATCAGTTACCAAAACTTGGCTCTATTCTCCGCAGGAACGTAGAACATAGTCTCAGCCGGCACACCACATTCACCACCTGAGTCTGGAGTATCGTAAAAAGATCCTGTCCCAGGCCAATCACGCTCGTGATTGCCACTGTAGAACAAGTTGATATGTCACAGTGTAAAAATTTGGCCAAGATAAAAAGTTACATAAAAAAATATGAAATGTAATATCACATGATATATAAACACACCTTGCAATCATATATGGCACAGTTGATGCTATGGGTTCCACTTGTGCTGTGAATTGGTCCCATTGTGAGATATAGCCATTTGAATATGTGATGTCTCCTATATGGAAAACTATGTCAATCTTCTTTACATCCTTGATGAGTTGATCGGTGGTATTCAGGGAGCCAGGTTGATAATTACTATATTCATTTGAACCATCACGTTCTGCCTGAAAGTCATAGTATCTCATGTTAAATGCATTTAACACAGCTAAATAACTTATATAAAAAAAAATAAGTTAACTTCATTTAGTGTCTGAGCACATAAAAATAATTTGGCAAGGACTTTCAACGCATCTTAGCACTAGATAGCAAAGACTTAAATTATTGTAGTTCATAATCATCACACGACAGCTGAAGATGCCATTAGTTAGTTAAACATTATTTCTCACAAGAAGCACCATAATCTCTTCATTTGACTCGAATCTTTTCAGATTATTTGAATGGGTTCTAGTAGGCATAGAGAAAAGAAAAGATATATATTTTACAAATTAATGCTCAATATTACCTTCCCCATGTCACCAAAGATTATCACTCGTTGCAGTGAGTCTTGTCCAGGATATGGGGACGATCTGAACGAATACATCTTGCTCCAAACGTAGAATCCATTTCTTAATAGGTGGCCCATTTTGTATGTATATCTGGAAATAATAATTGCAGCCTCAGTAGACAATAGTTATATTATTGATGCCTGCCAGAATTTATTTTCTTATGAAAAATAGAAGCATTGGAAACTTACAGAGTATTTGGCCACAAATCCTTTAAGAAACTTGTATGTATGAAACCAGGGTCACGCCAGCCAACTGTACGTGCAGGTGAACCTACAAACCAATTTGATGATTCTTATCAGATGCATTTCATTCATCACATTGTTTTATGTGGATTGGGAGAGAGAACATAGGTAAGAAAATAGAAGACCATAATTTTTTAATTATTAAATCTTAATAAAACATTGGACAAAAAGCTCCAGTATGAAATTAAATTGCCTATTCAATTTCAATTTTCAGTATATTATACATTGCAACCCAAACTTTTGTCCTAGGTTTCGAGTTAAGATTGTTAGTGATTTAGTCCCTATTTGGTGTGGCTTAAATAGTTAGATAAAAATTCAAATCAAAGTCAACAATTAATTTTAACCATACATTTTATCAACTTTTATTAAAATCTACTAAAAATCTGATTTTTAACTACACCAAATAGGGGATTAGTTTTCTTACATTCCAGTCCAACAAGCACAACTTCCAAACGTAATAGAATCCGCGGAAGAAAATTGTTTACAAGTATCACAATCATCCCCAACAATCATTCGAGAAAGAAAACTTACCTATATAGTACATCAACATATCTTAGCAAGAATGTGGTCATAAAAGTAAACCATACCGCACATGTTGTTACGCTCAAATGTTAATGTTCCAGCTGGTGAGCGCTTTTGTTCCTGACCCTTCCAACCCCATTCCACAAAAGGAATGGCTTCATCTATATTATAGCCACTTGTCCATGTTACTGTAATCTGCAAAGTACAATTCAGATGAAGAAATAGAAATCCAATAGTTCAGTTCTGCAAGAGAGTAAAGTCAATTAAGATAATACTGGCACTTTGGTAAGGTAGATTAGACTGGACAATATTAAATAAGAAAAAGCAGTTAAATTTTGTTGGTCGTACAGCCCGGTATGATCTAATACTGCTTACTAAACCAAGTGAACGAAAGAGAACAATATGCAATAAAACGAGGGCAAAAAGTTTCTAGTTGACCAATCCAAATCTTTTTAAGGTAGCAGCAAATGTAACTTCCATAAGGTAATGGACAAAGATTCATGTCCAAGTTCTAATTGAGCTACACGATGACATAAACCATTAAAAAATAAATATTGGCAAACATCAAGATAACTTACTTCATCCCAAGATTTCCCTTGAGCAAGGCGAGGATACAGTGGTGCTTTAGGATTTGCAAAAGCAATGGAATTTGATACTGCTACAAGTTTAGGCTGCAATGGAATTGCTGTGGATTTAGTTCATGTGACAGCGCTGTCAAAATACTTACTAACAAACAACATAGAAATAGTGATAAGCGAGGAATACAAATAGAACATAAGATAATTTTAGTTTTGCGAGAGCGAGATTAATAGAGCCCCAGCAACCAGCATTTTAGTACTGTTTTGAATGATTTATATTATTGTGAATTTAAAATCTGGGTAAGTTGTATGAAGATTTAAAGCTTTTGATGGATTCAAACTATGATTATCATTTTTAAGTCCAGTTACTGATGCATTTTTGTAGTAACAAAAATTTCACTGTTACCCTAACAATATATATAGAAACCAATTTGATATGTAATTCCTAAGTCTACATCAGTTCCAAACTATTCATTCCAAATGCAAATTTGTAAAGATCTAGAAAGAGGTGTAAACCACCAGCAGGATACAGTGGCTAGTTATATTCAGAAAGTGAAATAGTCACAAGATTAACAGAAAAAAGTGACTTAACGTACATTTGACAATCCACCTGCAAACAAAGCAAAGGAGAAATCTCCACGCTGATTGATTAACTGGAACTTTAAAGAAGCTTTCCCTGTCTTCTTGTAATTGGAGTTGGAGAAATTTGCATATTTGTACTGCAATGATTATATACGTACAATTTGACATCCGTTAGCAAAGGCAAAAAACATCTCACATTTTCTGATTCTTAATATTTTGACTTGTAGTACACACACCTTTATAGGGGATGAACATATATATGGAGCTTGATATTTACTGTTATTTTCCTCGTAACAATTTGATGAGCTGCCAATTCCCGACATTTGTTCATCATTGATACAAGAAAAATGCACAGAGTTTCAAAATTTCAATGCATAAGCTTAATAACACAGACCACCTAGAAATAACCAGAATGCGAAAATAAACCTATAACTGGAGCTTACTTGAGTTTTGCTGGAGAAAAAACTCCAATCCAATCATCATCAGCTGGTTTGTCAATTTCAAAACTCACATAGACCCATTCAGTGTCCTCACCCTGTTACCAAATCATAAACAAAAACATCATTTCCCCAAAGACCTGAACAAGTAAGGATTGGCCTCTATTATTATGCACATTCATTAAGAAAGAAATAACTTTTCTATACTCACTACGAAATCGCGTTTATAGGAATGGGGCCACTTAAAGTCAAAAACTCAGTGTGCACTTTTAGATCCCTTTTAACCAAAAATTGCAGAGCTGATTTTCAAATGTTAACTAAACACAATTAGTAATGCACTTAGGAAGGAAATCATTATCCTATTATAGATTAAAGCCTAATCCCTACTTTCAAATGCAACAAGAAAGTAAACAAATTACACGTAGAACTATAGTAGTTCCCCCTAAACATGATGGCTAAGTCCTCTCGTAGCTGCAAGTTTTCTTCACACCTCACTTGCACCCAAAAACCCCCTCTAAAAGATCCTTTATACGCGTAGGAATATTATGTCAATAAAGTAAGATTAATGGCCACACAGACCAACACACAAATGAGAAAAACAAAAACCACAACTTATTGGAAAACGCAAAAGAACAGAGAGATTATCTGAGATGAAACCCATGTGAAAAGCGGTAAGCTACTTACTTTGATGCCAAGAACAAGAGGAGTGGCTTTAATGGAAGCAGAATCCCGAAGAGCAAGTTTAGTTTTATGGATTGCAATCTTTGATAAAGGCTGTTCTCCAATAGCACCAGCTGAGCTACCAACTACACTATTCAAATGACCAAAGGCAGCAGTGCCATGGAAGATCACTAAGAGACCCAAAATCAACACCACCATTAAGCGGTGCTTCATTGTTTGTTTCTTGAAGGTACTGATTCAAGCCACAAAGAGAATTATTGCGTATAGAGAGGACTTCAGTCTATTTATTAGTGGAAATTCCCCTTCTTTGCTGCAAAATCTGTTTTTACAGATTGGATATTGAAATCTAGACTCAATATCGATTCATCAAACGATTATAATACAGGTCAATTTTGACTTCAGACGAAAATGTAGAAATGCAGGCAGAACAGGCCTCTGTTCTGATTGGTCCAATACAGGAAGTAAAAATCGGGCAAATATTTTATCATAGGTCACTAGACTTTCGAAAAAAATCTATATTGACATGAACTTTTGAATTTATCTCAATTGGACTAGTGAATTTCAATTGTGTAACCGAACTTTAATTTAGCTTCAAATTTCATCACTCGTCATACGTAATCTCTCAAATCGTTAAAATAGCTCAACTGGTAGTCATGTAGAAATAGATCTTCCACATAACTATTAATTTAACACTAAAAAAATTGCATCCTTTAATCTTTTAACTAAAAGATATCATCATAACTCATATTCAATCGTTTTTGTTTTCAAAGTGCAACGTAGTGTTTACAGGAAGAACGGTACGATATAATTGTCAACCAACCAATTTATGTTAGTTTAGGAGACAAAAAGGTTACGAAATGTGATAAAAGAGCTGAATTTTGAAACAAAATTAAAGTATAGCGATTCAATTGTGATTTGACTGAAAGTTCAGTGAACTTCGATGAAATATAACCTATTCCTGAACTTTACAACTTTCAATGATTGAGTGTAAAGGACAAATTTTAAATTGCAATTTGCAAATAGAAGAGGGTGTCATTAAATAGAGTTATATATAAACTAAAAAAGGAGAGAATAATAATATATTCCTCACGGATCTCTCTACTATAAATAGAGTTGTAATAATATAAAAACTTCAGTATTTGTGCCTTATAAACGTATTTACATACTCGAGTGCATCTCGGGTGTGTTTGGTAGAGATTAAAATCGGATTAAAATTGAAAAATTAGCAGTTATTGTTAATTTTTTTTAGACGAGTGTGACCCAATAACGGCTATATTTTCAATTTTAATCCGATTTTAATCTCTACCGAGCACGCCAATAATATTTTAAAGAAAGCATTTTGTAACGTGCTTTTGAAGCGAATTTTGATGATTTTCACGTTACAAGTTTATCCAATTTTCATATATAATTGTTCTACTTACCTCGGCAAAGTAGTGGCAGTCCCACATATACAAATCCTCTTCAAGCTCTCAAAATGTCAATTATATAGTGCAAATTTAGTCCCTGTTTGATCTCATTTTTAAAATTTATTTTCAACTATATACTTTCGTGAAATTTACAGCTTGTTTTTCAATTTTTTTAATCATACATCTCATCAATTTTGATCAAGATTTACTAGATATCTAATTTTTAACTAAATCAAAACAGAGCTTTTAGAATGCACAGGCAATTAGTCTAATATGATTACAATATTAGAATTAAAAGGAACGGGGCAGCCATATTTGAATATAATCAAACCAAAATTGGTGTTTGATTGAGGTTAGAACAGATTCTAGTTAGTGTGTGATATTGATATATATATTTCAATTAGTTGATTTATTTAGATTTACGAATTACACCATTAAAAACAACAAATTATTTTTAAATTATTACTAAAGGTCCGTTTGATTGCAGGGTAAAAAATGGGTGGAAAGAAAATATTTTACAAGAAAAAGATTTTCCTAGAAATTATTTTACTAGGAATTGTAATTAATTGTGTTTGATTGGTATAATTTTTCATGGAAAATGTTGAAAGTTTGTTGTCCGTTTGGCTTTATTTTTTATGAAAATTGTCCATTAAAGTGATAATATTTTCTACTATTATGTCTAAAATTTGTTCCAACTATCAAAATAAAAATAAAAAAATTGAAAAAAAAAAAATAATCATACCGAATAACATTCATTTGACTTTGTTTTGCATTGAAATTGTCAATAAAAGTGAAGTTTTTTTTTTTTTACCATTGTGTTTAGAATTTCTTCCAATTGCCAAAAAAAAAAAACCCTGGAAAATATTTTCCCACCAAAACATCAAAAATGTATTTTCCTCAAAAAGATGGAAAATTTAGAAAGTTGAAAAATATTTTTCCGAGAAAATTTCGTCAATCAAACACTACAAAAGTTCCATGAAAAATCCGACCTATCAAATGGAGCCTAAATGATTAGATCAAATAAGTCAATTTATCATAAATCTAAATATCACAATCAATAATTAAAACAGTAAAGAACACCAAAAATGATTACGGAGAAACCACGGTTGGGTAAAAATTTCAAGTATTTTGCTAGTTAGTAATCTACTATAAATCAGAACAAACTTACAGTACGGTCCAAATGCGTCTAACCGTAGAACTTCTGACGTCAATTCCTATAGTCTTCCTTGATCCTATTGGATGTGTGCTCATTCAAAACAAATCCCGACTCCTGACTTATACATTAACCCTCCTGGATTGCGTACTTCTAAAGCCAAATCCTAACTACCAGTATCTCACCTTAGTCCTCCTAAATTTGTACTTTTGCAACAGTTTCAGATCCCTATTATCGATTTATCTCCGGTGAATTAAATGATTTGGTGTTTGATTAAGTACCTGTTTGATGCACATTTTTAAAGACAATAATGCATTTTTCTTTCAAATCAGGTGAGCCCCATGCTTGGCACTTTTGTTCCCTACCAAATTAAATGATGTTCTAAATTACTATAATGTCCCTTTTGTTCCCAGCCTAGCACTTTCTTTCAAATTGAATGAGGGGTAGAATAGAGAATGTGCTATCCTAACTTGGAAAAAAAGTGTACAGTTTTTGTCATGCATTTTATTGTTCCAACGTTTCGAATTTTTCTATATTTTGTCAAAAATTTGCATCAAACAGGGTGTAAATGATCTTGTATATTTTGATCTTGTGGTTTCTTATGAAACAATATGACTTGATCAACAAAATATGTTTTAGAAAAATTTATGAATCAAGTAATATGTAGTGGTTGAATCTTGGAATCAATGAATGTTTTGGATCATCAAAGAATTAATATTTAAGGAATAAATCTGATTCAACACACTTTTGGACGTCCCATATAGTGTATATTTATAATAGGTAGTGTTTGAGATGAAATTGAACTCAAGATCAGTTTGAAAACCGAATATTATACTTCCTCGAATAACCACATCGCTTGACCGCTAGTCCAACGACATGCGAATATCAGCTAGCCAATTTTAAGTATTTTCATCATAACTTTTTCTCCTAATATCATATAGATGTTATTCAAAATGCGTTGAAAAGCTAATTCAAGGAATTACAATTCTTTTAAAAATAGGATTATCCAAATTCCAATATTTTTTATGTGAACAATGCGTTGCAAGTTGGGATGGAGAATTTGGAACATAATTTGTGCGGTTCTTTGACACTTTTTAGACTTCTAATAGCATTCACTTGATCACATGTGATCTTCTAGACATTTTGGACTTCTTCAAGGATTATACTATCAACCACAACTCTTTTGACTTTAATTAGGACTCAATAACTCTTATTTTAACTTTGATTAGAACTCGATAAACTCCTAATACGATTCCACTGGGACTTGATTTTGACAAGGAAATTGTCGGTCACAAATTTAGAAGTCGTCAATTATAATTTGGACTTAACAATCTTCTCATTTGGTATTCCGTGACAAAATCATTTATTTCAATGTCAAAAAGTCCAAAACTACCCAAAAATAAACTTCCTAAAATTTTCTTCAATACTTTGTCCACATGTTTTCTAAAACACATGGAAACAACAATATCATAACACGTGAAAAGTATGAGGAAACTATCAAAATCATATAACTAAATAAAATAAAACATGTGTAACGCCGAAACATAAATATCATGTGAATTATAAATTTAGAAATAAACCATAGAATTTTATATCAATAGTAAAATTTCAGCAAATATATCAAATCACTCCCCCTAAGTCATCTATCAATAAAACATTTTAAAACTATCATCTTAACTCGTATAATCAATGCCGTGAAATAAATATAAATCTCTCCCCCATTTTTGTCACGAATAACAAAGAAAATGCAAGTAATAATCATGTCAAACACAGAAATGAATGAATAAAAAAATATGAACATGTATAATGATGCAAAAATTATGCACAAACATGTGATAAGAGAATAAAGAATTTCCAATTGCAAGACCAACTGTTTTTTTTTTTTCATAGAGTTTTAACTTTATCATCATGAACGGTTATTTTCTTATTTATACATGCATAGTTCATAAACAAGTAACTTCCTCATAAATTATTTTAAACCTAGTGAAGTAAATTGTATAAATCATTCATGTGTGAAAAGTGACATTAAAATCATGTAAGAAAGTCTCAAAACCTTAAATCAATGAGAAAAACCAAGCAAAGAATTATTGATAAATGAATATATTCTTCAAAGTATGAATTCAAACCTAATGTTACTAGTACCTTTATAAATTAAAGAGCTCATAATTAATTGTATCAATTTTTTATTTATTCCTCTATCTATGAGAACGTTTTCAAATCTTATGTACAGACTCTTCTTCAATAAAATTTCTACATGACCCTTGTAACGAGTTTTAGGTCAATAACTCCAAAGTCAGATAACTTTCAGGGCACAAGGTATTAAGATACCCTACAAATTTAACCACTTAACTCATAAAGGCTACGAATAAAAGTATAAGATTGTCTCACAACATTTTACGTAATTCAAAAATTTTTCTTTAAAACTCAATAGTAATCTTTATTTTAAGGGCAATATATAAGAGTTTAGGTCAACTATTTTAAAAGTCATTCCATATCTAAAGTCAATTCACCAAACAGATGATAGTCATCTTGATTACGCCCAAAGAGTTACGCGGTGTTGTAGTATAGTTTTGGGGTGTCATATCCACAGGAAGATGGAAAAGTGATTTAAGGGGTTCAAAAACTTAGGGTTCTCGTGAATTTGATGAATGAAATTTGTTTATTGCATAAAAATGTAGTAAATCACCAGAAATAATGATGGAAATTAAGATAATATATAAAATAGTGAAGCGTCGGGATTCCCTCAACTAGATTGAATCAATCGACATCAATCATTCCTGCATTCTCTACTCAATTAGAAATTTTTGTCCTAACTCTCTAATCAGATGATTTAACAATACAAACTAATTAAATTTCATATGTAATCCTAGAATTTATGATTCCTAAATCACAATCATACATCAATTTATTGAAATCAGATTCAAAAAGCGACTATATATCTCTAACATATAGCAGTAATTAAATCACACCAATAAATGATTTGAAAATTAAAATTAAACAAGTATTTTAATTATTCAATGGAAGAAACGTGATTAAATCCATGAAAATCTGAATAAATGTTAAATTTAACTCAAATCTAATTCAAAATACAAGAAATATAAACCATAAAATTATTTAGACAATGAAAAACGCATTACATGAATGAAAGATGTCGAGATAACCAATTCCAATTGAGTTCCTCCCTTGCTTCACCAATGTTTTTAACTTTCCATGGAGCTCTTGATGTCAAAAATGTTGAAAGAATAGTGTAGAATGAAGAATAATGAGGAATAAGGAGTTTTGGGATGTTTTTGGAGTCTTTTTTTAGGCTTCTCGCGGCCCAAACATAGAAAAAACCTAGGTTTACGTGGCGCGGCGCGGCGCCTAGGCACCATGGGAGCAGCGCCTAAATGCTGAAAATCTGTAATTTTTGGGTCTGTGCAGGGGTAGCACCTGGGCGCTGAGTTGCTGCATCCGTTTCAGTATTTTCGTCATAACTTTCTCTCCCGATGTCCGATTGAGGCGATTTAAGTTGCGTTGAAAAGCTAACTCAAAGGGCTACAACTTTGCTTCAGAGACAATTGTCAAATTCGATCCTTTTCCATGTCAAAAACTGGTCTCATTATAAGGCTGAAAATCAGTGTGAAACTTTTCAGCTTGAAAGCTGATTTGCGATCATGTTTTGACTATATTTCATCCCTTTGACTCATTTCTTCATCCAATTGGCCTCTAAAACTCTTGAATCTTCATCACAAGGTTAGAAACAAGTGTAGAATATTTGTACTTTAGTCCCTGAACTTTCACTTCTTCCATTTTGATCATTTTTCACTTGTTTCTTTCATTTTCCACCGTTTTCACCCATTTGCAACCTAAACCAAGATATAGAAGTATTTAGTGCATTTAGGGGTCAAATAATCATAGAAACGCAAATATTAATGGGTGAAAAACGTAACAAATGTGCTGTTATCACACCTCCAACTTGCTTATTGCTAGTCCTTAGCAGTTGAATGCAGAGCAAGATGAATGAATGATTGGTCTATATCACAAGTGAAATTGTCAAGTTCTAATTTAACCACATGTCATGCCCTCTTCAAACTCAATACCACACGAAATTAACAATGTCACGATTATCAAGACATCAAAGACTCATGTCAAATGTGTGAGTGTGTGTCAAGTCATAGCCATCTTACCGCCAACCCTAACACATGCAACATCAAGTAGGGATGGCAAAAAGGCTCGGCTCGGCTCGGAAAAAGCCCGAGCCAGGCCCGGCTCGGGCTCGGGCTCGAGCTCGGTTCCACCGAGCCGGGTCGGCCCGCAAAAACAAAAAAAAACCCAAAATTTGCCAACTTATTTCACTCATCATGAAACTAATAAACTAATTATAAGTGACAAATTTATCTCATAATGTATCACATAGATTATTTTGAAAAATGGATGATATTTGTTTGTTTAATATTTATTGTATTATTAGTTTATTACTATTTTCATTTCTCTAAAACTCTAAGTACCTAAATATTTAAAGTAATCATTTTCTCATTTACACAAATGTTTATTATTCTATATTAAGTGAAATTATTAGTGATATATATTGCTTAATTACATTTAAAAATTGAGCTAATTTCATCAATGGTTACTAAAATTTGTAAAAAAATTTAAATCGATCATTAAAAAGATTTCTTACTTTGTTATAATGGATAGTTACTCATTTATAAATCTAACATGTTATTCGACATAAGCCTATAAGGTGCCACAAAAAAAAAAAACCGAGCCGGCTCGGGCTCGGCTCGGCCCGCTAAGGCTCGGGTCAAAAGCTCGGGCCAAGCCTCATTTTTTTTTACCGGGCTCGGTTCGAGCTTTTTTTTTCCGGCTCGGCTCAGCTCGTTGACATCCTTAACATCAAGTATATTTCAAATTGAAGGTCCAGCTCCATAACTCATGGGTATCAAAGTGTTTAGTACTAAGTTTCTCTCTATGGAACTGAGAAAGATGTACACTCAAAAGTTGGAGGTTTAAATATTTATGAACAAGCAACAAACAAATATTGATTATGTGATAGGCATACTACTAATTGAGAATTCATCACTTTCTTACCACAGCTTACTTGGAATCAAAACGGTCAATACAAAGGGTTGTAATGAAGTTCATGTTAGATTGTATGAGAAGAACGAATATAAAAACTTAAATACTTCCAAACATATAGTTAGGTATCTTATCAAATATCTTCATATCTCACATCTTTCAATGAACACATTCCTCAATATTTCAAGCCCCAAAATAAATATATGTTTTTTTTTCTTTCTCAATTTCTTTCTCTTTTTTTGTGGGCCGCTATATTTGAGCACATATCAACTTTTGTCGATTTCTTTACAAATAAACATCCATATCTACTACACACTTGGAAGTAAAAAGATAGAAAAATATGCGCAAAAATTGTACTCCAATGTGGAGAAGTATGGATAACATAGGTGCATGAAGAAAATGATATATATGTGTATGGCTCAAAGTGGCTACTATGGGTATTGAAAAGAAAGGTTGAAGGCTCAAATGTCAGTCCTAAATTGACCTTTATCATTTCTCAAGTAATCCACCATCTTACCACAAACCATGTAGTGTTATTCCCAAATGAGTTTCCAATTCACAAGATCAATAAATGCTTAATGCCATATTTTAGTATATTGTGGCTCTCAATACTCACCAAGTACCTCACAAGAAAAACTTCAGCAAGAGGCTCCTCTAGTTACATGTGTTAAACCGCCATCTTACCACACGGCTTGTGTGCACGAAAAATTTAGCAAGTGTCATGACATCTAGATTTTTATAACAGAATTAACTCCTAGTGGCACATTTTGTCATTCAAAAACATAATCATGTAGCAAATTAGAGGCTCAAACCATAAAAATTTTGAAAATTCACATGCAATTCACAATAAAATCCAACATATCCTCCCCCCAACTAAAATCTTGCATTGTCCTCAATGCATAAACATGAAAGCCAAATGAAGAGATATCACAAAAATAATGCATTGAATCAACATAAACTTGAATGATAGAAAGCTTGAAAGTACTCAATGGACTGGTAATGTAAAGAATATAACATAAATTAACTAGAATATAAATGCAAAAGTAAACAGCAAAAGAAAGGAACGAACTCCCCTTGGGTTGCCTCCCAAGCAGCACTTTTGTTTATTGTCGTTGGCTCGACACAATTTTTCCTCATTTAACCCGCATCCAGTAAGCGTGGCTTCAATTTTCTTTGCAATGCACTAAGCTCCTTAGACATAATCACCGGTGATGTTCATCTACCTCCATCAAATACATGCGTGAGATGACTAGATGGAAGCTTAAAATCAGGAATGGGGACCTGCAACACAAAAGGTAAAGTACGGGTAATGTAAAATAAGAACTATTACCTGACTCTTGATCCTCCATTTCAAGATGTTTATTAATGGCGACATCCAATCCATCCGTTTCTAGAAATTCATGTGCTGGTCCAAGAAATATATTATCAACTACCTCATGAGTGAGTGCATCAATCATGTGGGTTTGATGACACTCATCATCATTCTCTAACTACTTAGTGATATGGAAAATGTTGACTTCTAGAGTCATATTCTCAAATGATAGTTTCATAAGACATTCCTACAATTAATCAAAGCATTAGCAGTAGCAAGAAAAGGTCTACCAAGAATAATAGGAATTTTAGAATCAATAGTAACATCAACTTTTACATCCAAAATCAAGAAATCAACGGGGTAGTAAAATTTATCAATTTGAACCAAGACATCATCAACTATTCCCCTAGGTCTAATAGTGGACCTATCAGCTAATTGCAGAGCTACAGATGTAGGCTTCATCTCACCCAAGTCTAACGACAAGTAAATAGCATAAGGCATAAGATTGACACTAGACCCTAAATCAAGAAGGGCTTGTCCAAACTCATGATTCCCGATGACACAAGACACAGTAGGACAAATAGGGTCCTTATACTTTGACGGGATCCTTTGCGCAATCAAAGCGCTCTCTTGCTCAGTCAAGAAAGCAATTTTCTTAATATTGTGCTTCCTTTTGATAGTGCATAAGTCCTAGAGGACTTATCATAAGTAGGAACTTGTGAAATTACATACAAGATAGGCAAATTGATTTTTACTTGCTTTAAATGTTCTAAAATCTCGCTATATTGACCAACAGATTTTGAGGTAGACTTAAGAGCTTGTGGGAAAGGTACTCTCATTGGATTTTTCACGAACTCATCATTAGGCTTACTCTCTTCAAGCTCACTGGACTCTTTTTTAGTTTCCCCAGGTTTGAGAATTGGTTCTATGACTTTTTCTGATCTAGTGGTTATGACATTTACTTTCCTAAGATTGTTTTCATTAGATCATGAGGTCTGTGCCATGTGCTGTCCTTTAGGATTTGGTAGAGTTTGAGCTGAAAATTTCCTACGTTCCACTACTACTAAGGCACTAGTTAGTTTTGAGATATGGTTTTTGATTTCCTTGTTTTCCTCAACAATTTGGGTAAGCATAGTCTCAAATTTTTTATTGGTTTTACTTTGTACCTCAATGAATGCATATAGGGTATCTTCTAAAGAGTTCCTAGAAGTTGTAGGCTGGTATGAAGGTGTATTAAAAACTCTGGGTAGCTGGGTATGTTACTGGTTTTCAGATTTCCAACTGAAGTTGGGATAATTCCGCCACCCCTGATTATAGGTATCAGAAAATGGAGCATAAGGCTTGTTATACGTGTCTAAGGCATTGCAATGTTCCTCATAAACCCCCTTTATCTCAGCTAGAGCAAAACACTTATGCGCTGGATGATCAATTCCACCACACACACCACACGGTCCAGAAGACTCAACACGAGTAACAGTAGATGTAGGCTTTGAACTACTAGTGCGTAGGTTCTCCATTTCTCTAGTTAGGGGTTCTATCTTATCTCTAAGATTATCTTCTTCCCTAAGATGATAGATGCATGCACTAGAAGGATTTCCTACGGCTTGTAACCTCTTGGTGCTATCAGTGGCACTAGGGCCATCCCAGGTGTGGGCTTTTTCAGCTAAGTCATCTAAATATCCTATAGCCTCATTTGGATCTTTTTGTAGGAAATCACTATTACACATCATTTCAACAAATTGACGCTCTCTAGTTGTTAACCCTTCATAGAAATAGCTCACGATCCGCCAACTCTCATAATCATGGTACGGACAAAGAGCTTGGAGTTCTTTATACCTTTTCTACGCTTGATATAAGGTTTCACTCTCCTTTTGGATAAAAGAAGAGATATGATTTTTCAAAGCAGTAGTTTTGTGGTGGGGAAAGTATTTGCCAAAAAAAGCTTAGGTCATTTCAGCCCAAGTTCCAATCGAACGTGGTTTCAATGAATACAACCAGCTCTTGAGCATAATTGCATCCATTGTACCATGTTGATTGTACCATCCATTGTGAAATTTGGAAGAAGTTGAATCGTTCCAGGTTTAAAATCTATACGTGGTATATTTGGTGGAAACATATTACATGAAGGTGTAGATGTGCGTGTGGGGTGCAGGTAATCATGCGAAGTTCTATACGGTGCATCGTGCTCACTATCAGACATTTTGTTATGTGATGTGGTGTTCGTGTTCG
The DNA here is from genome assembly GCA_019097785.1 of Fraxinus excelsior. Lineage (NCBI taxonomy): Eukaryota > Viridiplantae > Streptophyta > Magnoliopsida > Lamiales > Oleaceae > Fraxinus > Fraxinus excelsior. Next base: position 19,837,498 of record CM032627.1, read on the forward strand.
TGTTAATAGATGTAGAATCAAAAACAGGGTTAAAAAGATGTTCAAACTCTATGAGAGGTATTTTCACAAATATTCATCGCTCGTCTCGATACTTGCTCATAAAACAAGTAAACATAAATAAAAATCGAGAATAATAAAGAATTTAATTAACTGAAGTAAAAACAAATTAGCGAATGAACGAGATCGCCCTTTTATGATTGAATTTCTTAACTTCTGTACCGTCTCCCCGGCAACGGCGCCAAAATTTGATTACAGCCAAAGAGTTACGCGATATTGTAGTGTAGCTTTAGGGTGTCGTATCCACATGGAGATGGAAAAGTGATTCAAGGGGTTCAAAAACTTAGGGTTCTCGTGAATTTGATGAATGGAATTTGTTTATTGCATAAAAATGTAGTAAATCACCGAAAATAATGATGGGAATTAAGATAATATGTAAAATAGTGAAATGTCGGGATTCCGTTAACTAGATTGAATCAATCAACATCAATAATTCATGCATTCTCTACTCAATTAGAAATTTTTGTCCTAACTCTCTAATCGGATGATTTAAGAATACAAACCAATTAAATTTTACATGTAATCCTAAAATTTATGATTCCTAAATCACAATCATAAATCAATTTATTGAAATTAGATTCAAAAAGCGACTATATATCTCTAACATATAGTAGTAATTAAATCACACAAAAAAATGATTTGAAAATTAAACTTAAACAAGTATTTTAATTATTCAATGGAAGAAACGTGATTAAATCCATGAAAATATGAATAAATGTTAAATCTAACTCAAATCTAATTCAAAATACAAGAAACATAAACCCTAGAATTATTTAGACAATCAAAAACGCATTACATGAATGCAAGATGTTGAGATAACCATTCCAATTGAGTCCCTCTCTTACTTCACCAATGTTTTTAACTTTCCATGGAGTTCTTGATGTCAAAAATGTTGAAAGAATGGTGTAGAATGAAGAATAATGAGGAATAAGGAGTTTTGGGATATTTTGGGGTCTTTTTTTTAGGCCTCTCGCGGCTCAAACATAGAAAAAATCTAGGTTTGCACGGCGCCTAGCCTAGCCTAGGTGCCATGGGAGCAGCGCCTAAGCGCTGAAGATCTATAATTTTTGGGTCTGTGCAGCGCCTGGGCGTTGAGTTGCTGCATCATTTTCAATATTTTCGTCATAACCTTCTCTCTTGATGTCCGATTGAGGCGATTCAAGTTGCGTTGAAAAGCTAACTCAAAGGGCTACAACTTTACTTTAGAGACCATTGTCAAATTCGATAGTCTTCCATATCAAAAATTGGTCTCAATATGAGGCTGAAAATCTATGTGAAACTTTTTAGCTTGAAAGTTGATTTGTGATTATGTTTTGGCTATATTTCATCTCTTTGACTCCTTTTTTCATCCAATTGGCCTCTAAAACTCTTGAATCTTCATCACAAGGTTAGAAACAAGTGTAGAATATTTGCACTTTAGTCCCTGAACTTTCACTTTCTTCCATTTTGATCATTTTTACTTGTTTCTTTCATTTTCCACCGTTTTCACCCATTTGCAACATAAACCAAGATATAGAAGTACTTAGTGCATTTAGGCATCGAATAATCATAGAAACACAAATATTAATGGGTGAAAAACGTAACAAATGTGCTGTTATCACATCCCAAATCTCAAATACGAGGTCAAAACCCATTCACAAGAATCTATTGTGTGCAGTGCATAAGATACATGTAATAATCTATACCAAGTATTCCAAACAAGTTCTAAACAAATTAATGAAAACTAAATTTACCAATTATGAATCTAACTAGTACTCGATAGCAAAATAACATATCCAAAAAAAGCCATTTTCCACTTTTTTATTATTTTTCAAGATAATAAATCAAATGCAAAACAAAGAAGGAAAAATTTTAGAGTGCGTGCATGAATATGTAGATACTATGAATGATGCAGATGTATGCACCAAACTACCTATGCAATAAGGTACATAAACGCTCTTACCATGAAGAACAATGCGAGTAATACTGCAATTAACATCACTTTGACCTACGACATCATTCATTTTAACCCAAAACTTCTCAGACAAAGACCTAATCTTAGTCAACTTAATCATCAAATCAGTCAAGCGATTCACATGGTTAGTCAAGAAATTCACACGTGTAGGTAGATCTTGACTGTTATTCCTAATCAAAGACTTAGGACAATTAGGTCTAATGTGACCTAAAACTCCACAATTATGACATGTTGGAATGAATTCAGGAACAATATTATATTTCAAATTTTGAACCTTGGGTGGAGGAAACTTATGTTGTACCAATGATTTCAGTCTTAGGACACTTGCATTCTTGGTCGTGTTCATATTCAAGAACTCGCGACACTTAGGTCTTATGTGTCATACCTTAATTACCACAATGGTGACATGTGGGGAAATGAACCTAGGAGCAACTCTAAGTCTCAAGTTTTGAAATTTAAACTTTGATGTAGGTACAAACTTATTGTTAGAAGATGAAGTAGTATGAGAATTTCATTCATTAAAGCCTATACATTTTTTATCCCAAATTGTTTTATTGAAACATATTATGTTATCAATTTTCTTAGATCTTCTAGAAAAATATTGAAGTTGGGCATTTGATTTTTCAAGATCACTCGTAAGAGATTTAACCATAATCTCAACTCTTAATTCATTCAATCCTTTGGTAGACTCTTCAAATTTAATTATAAGGCTCTCTTTTTATAATTCAAGCTTATTCAGTTTCTTAAAAACTGATCTATTGACTTTATATAATTGAAGACTCTCCTTATACAGTCGATCATAAGCCTCATAAATATCCATATCATCATCAGATCCTACATTAGAATGTGATTGACCCAACTAGATAATTTTTTTGGTCAAAGATCGCAATTAAGCTCTGATATCATTTGAAAGTTTTAAATTAGCTGATTTATTTAGACCCAACGTGCGAGATTACACAATTAAAGTAACAAGTAACTTTTTAACTATTTCTAAATGATTAGATCAAACAGGTCAATTCTTCTTAAATTTGAATACCACAATCAATAATTATAGAAATAAAGAACACAAAATATGATCACGGAAAAACTCCAATTGGATAAAAACTCCGAACACTATGTCAGTCATAATTCACTATAAATCGAAACAAACTTACAGAATGGTACAGACCCGTCTACCCCGTAGAACTTCTGAACTCAATTCTTGCAGTCTCCCTTAATCCTATTGTAGGTATACTCCTTCAAAATAAATCATGACTCCTAGTTTATACCTTAATTCTCTTGGATTTGTGATTCTGCAACAGCTCTCGATCCATGGTGTAGATTTATCTCCGATGAATTAAATGGTTTGCTGTTTGATCAAAAAAATCTTGATGAGAACATTAATTTTGATGAATATGATAATAAAAAATCAAATTCAATCAATCAATCAAAAAATTTCAATGAGAACATGAAGAAAAATTAATTGCAATTTAACTTCAACAATCTTCTCAAAAGATTTATCTTTTTAATGAGTGATAAAAATAAATTAAGATAGATGAGAAACTTTGGTAAATATGATAATTAAATATTTGATTCAATCAATCAAAGTTTTCAATACAAAGAATTGGAAGAAATAGATACAATGTAAGTTCAAAACTTTTCTTCAAAATATATCTCTCTTTTATGGGTGATAGAAATAACTTAAGTACAAAAAGAGATTATTAAAAAAAAAAAAAAACTTTATTGAAGAAAATGAAAAAAGTTTGAATCAATCAAAAAAATTTATATGAAGAAATAAATGAAATAAATGCAATGTAGGCTTAAAGAATTCTCTCAAAACATATCTCACTTAATACTCTTGAAATTATTGCAAAGAATGAAAATAGTGAGGGTATTTATAGAGTTCAAAATACAAAATAATATGTCGAACAACCAAATGGATGTCCGCCCTTGTGTCCGGACGACCAAAATAGCCGTTATGTATTTGGTTGCACCAATCAAAAGTTCGCCAAAACTCTCTAGGATTTTGGACAACGGTCTGGATGTCTGTCTACTCCGACAGGACAGCAGTCTGAGCGTCCACATCCTATGCCCCGACGTTCAGCTGGCAATGGTCAATTCTTCTATTTTTTTACCCCGTTTGATCCAATTTGACTATTTTGACAAATGTAAACTTTTGAAATGAGTTTTTAACTAGTTTTCTAAATAAATGATATTTTAAAAATATGATCTAAGTTCAAATTTCATTTTGAAAGTCAATTTTACTTTTATCAAAACATTTTATACAAGTAATGATCAAAATAGATTTTAGTGCACAAAATGATTTTTGAGCTTTTATTATTCATTGATAAATATCAAAGTATTAGTACATTTACATTTGAACTAAGAAATCTAGTTTTGTATCTTACTTCAAAGTTTAACTCTTAGGCTCGCGTCTTGATCTATCTTTGACATTTGTCTCTAAAGTTATCTTTCTTCAACATTTGTCTTTTAAGATCTTTTTTGAAGGACTTGTCTTAATGTGTGACTTCGATCCTGGCCTTCTTCATGAATCCAAATTGTCATAGTTTTGATTTTGATCTTTTGAGGACGATAGATCAATTTATCATTAGATGTTTTAAAAACTATAATCACTTTAAGTTTAATTGCTAGTAAACAAGATTAATTTGTTTGTTGTAATCAACACTTTAAGGTTATAATAAATCATATGTCAAAAGCTATGATCAGGAAGTATGTACACGACCCAAGCCATGTGGTGAATTATCAAATATTGGTATTCAAAAAGACTTGTTTTTTTGAAGTATTGCTTTCTGTTTTGGATAGAAATGTACAGAAGTTAAGGACTAAAGAAATTTCGTTTGTTAAGATTCAATGGTGATATCATGGAATAGAAGATGTTACTTGGAAAATAGAAACATAAATTAAAGTCAAGTCTCCTGGATTGTTTTCTGAGTAATGGTAATTTCGATGACAAAATTCTTTTAAGGTGTGAGGAATGTAAGGTCCTGAAATTTATTTTTCTTGTTTTGGTTGGTTTGACCCATTTAAGAAATGAGCCTTAGAAGCTCAACCCACATAAGGAAAGAAAAAATCAAATGTATAGATTGGTTAAAAACCCAAAGATTTAAGTCATTTAAGTTTAAATAAATTTTTAATCCAAGAAATTAATGAATAATTAGATTGTAGCCCAATGGTCATATGCATGGTTTTCAAAGATTACCACTCAATTTTGAGTGATCATGCACACGGACTTATAAAAAATTATATAAAAAAAAAAATTGGAGTAAAGAGCTATTCAAATTCCCACATTAAGGTTCGATTTAACACAGCTTATAACTACTATAACTCTCCCATTTAGTTTTCACTAAAAATGGAGGCTACAAGAAGGGTAATATCACTCTTTTATTCCCACCTCTCGTCAAATTTGAATTTTACTTTTCTTCATCTCAAATTGTGTTAGTTTTAGATTATTGAAAAGAACGAAAAAAAAAAAATAAGGATATTGTTAGTACAAGTTTAGCTATTCAGGCAAATAATTTTAAATTTTCATATTAAGAATCAAGTTAGGTGGTGCAAATTATTTGTTCTATGAATGCATACTTATATTTTATGTGTATAAATGTAATTGTAAGCTATGAATCGTGAAGGTTAAACTTGTATGGCCATAAACAATTTCTACAAATCCAAGGAATTCTTCGGAATCAAGGATTTCACCAGTTATTCAACTACATGAAAATAAATATATGGTATGAAGTTATATATTTTACATGTAAATATGCATATTTGTTCAAAAGGGATTGCACCTATGAAATTATATGAAAGCTTTAGGCTCACTCCTACTCTTATGAAGATTTTCAGATTGAGAAAGTGTCGTGGATGCAAGGAGAAATCAAGGGGATAAAAATAAAATCAAAGTTCAAGGTTTGCAAGTGTAGGATTTACGTTAATTTTGTTTAAAACTTAGACTAAGATAAGATTTACGTTAATGTTGTTTAAAATTTTGACTAAGATAACATATTTATAAGATTATTTGCGTTTTGAGCTTGTACTTCATTTGGGAATAAAATTAAGCTCATGTTTGATGGTTAATTTACTTTACTTCAAGTTATTTCTTATACTTACTTTGAACCACACATTCACACAATAAAATATTTTACACGTAATCTTAAAATTTTTCCTATTTTTTAACTACACATTCTCCAGAAAAATACTATTTAAAACATAATTTTTTCAAATTAAAGGTCACCAAACAAGGGCTAAATTTTCATATAACTATATGTATTGGTGTTTATTAAATCATATTACTCTACGAGTTCTCTATCCATTAACTTTGGAATCAAGTCATTCGAAGGTTTAAGTTATGCCCATTTTTCAAGTGTTGTGTTAGTGTACCCCTGGAACAACTTTAAGCTGTGATTGAGTGTTCAATTGTGTTCTTAAATAATGTTAGAAATTCTGAAATTTCAATACATTGTACTTGAATGATTTTAGAAAATAAGTAAAAAAAATGCATAAAATTCTTAATCCGAGAAATGATTCGACTGAGCTAGATCGTTAGGCAGCGTTGCAGGGTTGAACTCCATTAACGTATGCTAACCTCTTTTCCATCTTTCGTTTTAGTTTCATTTTTTAAGCAAACTAAAGTTAATTAACTTAACTCATTTGTTTCATTATTTTGTTGGACATTGTGCTAGAAAGTAAATGTAATCTAAGAAATAAAAAGGAAATAAAGAAAGATTTAATTTAACCCAGATTTCGTAAGCACATCTTTGTAATAAATCCAAAATCCTAAGATTAGGGTTTGTTTGATTGCAAAGGTGGAAAGAAAATATTTTACAAGGAATTGATTTCCCTATAAATTATTTTATTGGGAATTGAAATTAATTGTGTTTGATTGGTATGATTTTTCATGGAAAATGTTGAAAGTTTGGTGTCCGTTTAACTTCGTTTTTTTATGAAAATTGTCCACTAAAATGATAATTTTTTCTACCATTGGGTCAAGAATTTGTTCCAATTGCCAAAAAAAATTATCATACCGAATATCATTCGTTTGACTTTGTTTTGCATGAAAATTGTCAATAAAAGTGATAATTTTTTTTAACCATTATATCTAGACCTTTTTCCAATTGCAAAAAAAAAAAAAAAAAAAAAGGAAATTTTTTTCCCACCAAAACATCAAGAATTTATTTTCCTCAAAAAGTGGAAAATGAGAAAAGGTAGAAAAAAAAATTTCAGGAAAATTTTGAATATCAAACCCTAGAAAAGTTGAAAAATGGAAAAATCCATAAAAAAATACGGTGAATCAAACGGAGCTTTATCATATTAAACACAATTAATATCCACTTTTTCCACTGTTCATTTATTGAAAAGTAAAATTTTAGCAAAATGAAATGAAACCCAAATAGAAGCAAGCTATCCAAAAAGAATAGTGTTATATGTACAAAATTGGTGTCATATTCACATATTTAGCTCCTGTTTGGGCTTCATTATTTCATTTATAATGAGAGAAATAATATTTTTTGGAAAATGTGTGGTTGAAAAAAGATAAAAACAAATTTAGTTTATGTTTAATAGTATTTTATTGAAAAATGTGTTATTAAAAGGAAGGGAGAGAAAAATGTATTATAAATTAACAGGGCCAAACGAGTGCTTAATGGATCTTATCATTTCAATTCACATCATCGACACATCACATGTGGAAGATCCCAATTTGTCATATACAATTAATCATCCAAAAATTATTTAACTACAAGACAATACCTAGACCAAAAATAAGTGTCATCCTTCCATTACCATTCCTAGTATGTTCAACTAGCTATGTCAACGAGTCGAGCTCGAACCGAAAAAAAAAAGTTCGGGTTCGGCTCGAGCTTTTTTGTGCCGAGCTTTTTTTTTTGGCCCGAGCCGAGCCCGGTCAAAAAAAATAAAGTTCAGCCCGAGCTTTCGGTCCGAACCTTAGCGAGCCGAACTCAGGCCGGCTCGATTTTTTTTTTATGTCAAATCTACATTTTTTACTTCAAAAATTTTAAATTTGTGCGATTTATACGTACTATAAATTAAAGAAAAAAGTTCGAGTTCGACTCGAATTTTTTTGTACCGAGCTTTTTTTGGTCCGAGCCGAGCCGAGTAAAGCCGCGCCAAAAAAATGAGGCTCAGCCCGAGCCCGAGCCGGGCCCGGCTCAAACTTTTTCCGAGCCAAGCCGAGCCCGAGCCCGAGCCGTCCGAACCGCAGAGCTTTTTTGTCATCCCTATGTTCAACTGCTCTTGAGCTAGATTTACAAAAGAAATTAGAGTTTCTTTCAAAATACAAATGGATAACATTTCAGTATTATTCCGATCTTAAAAGTATCATATTCTGTCAAAAGAACAAAAAGGAACCAAAATGCTCTAATTAATACTCAAACAAAAGAAAAATGTGAAATCTGAAGAAACAAAAAATAATACAATCGAACTTTGGGACAATTTTCACATATATAACTGGTCAAAGAGTTTTGTTTCATTTCAAAGTAAAATACCAAAAATCAAGAACTTTAATGAGACGACAGTGTCCTCTTCTCTTCATCTCTATTTGCCAGCTTCCTCTTAAACGTCCTATGTACCGACAAATTTCAACTAGTCGACAATAGGTGTGGCTGATATGTAAGAAGAGAGAAAAAGGAGTGAAAGTTCTGTGATTATTAATGTGTGATTCATGAGGAAAGAGAGAGAGAAATGAGAGAATAAAGACAAAAAAGTGTAGTATTGAGTAACTAGTTGAGAGAGAATAGGGCATTTATGCTATATTTATGAGTTTTTAGTCAAAATTATTTTTCTTTTGGGAAATTTGGCCACTAAACTTGGTTGGACAATGTATTTTGTGAAACGGCTTTTGACCAATAAAAAAACCAAAAAAAATAAGATACAATATTTTAGTTGGCAAAATAACAAAATTTTCCTTCATTTATTAACTCAATAACCCCCAATTTTCCTCTTTTCATCACATCATTTCTCCTCCAAATTCACTGTAAAACCTTAGTTTCCATTTTTTTTTAAAAAAAAAATAACATCTTCTTCAATTTTAAGTTCTTAAAATCACAATCGCCCATTTTCTTCTCTTCGGTCATCGTTCTTGCTACCATAAAATCATGTTTTCTAGATTGTACTTTTATTATTGAATATAGTATAAAATAATATTTAATTTGTGTTGTTTTCATATTTAGTGTGTTTTTTGTGTTGTCTGCAACCATTGAATGATAATGGTGCTTCAACTATTATCTAAAATGTAGAACACCAGTCCACTCGTTATCTACCGTGGTTTGATTTTTCAACGAAATGACCTTTAATAATGGACTCATTAATGTATTTAATACAAACGGATTGACTATATTACAAAGAACGATTAAAATGACATAGTTTTTATATTATTGAGATGGTGAAAGCACAAATCGTCTTACTCTAAGTGTCGATTAAGTTATTAAACATTTCTTTCAACTTTTGTATGTGTCATGTGCATATTACAACATAAATAAGTTCAACTTATTATTTCTCAAGGCACGAATGGGTCATGCCTGCTTATACTCGTGTTCATACATGTAACATCACAAGTGTCATTTTTCTGTCTAGTAATGACATTTGTGTCGTTCTGAAATTTATACATATATTTTAATTCTTTTAACAGAAGAACCTCTTATAATGGACTCCCTAACGTGTATACATATAAAGTTTGACCATGTCATAAATAACGTAAATGAGTTCCATTTATTTGTTCTCGGGGTACGGATAAGACACATGCTTATATTCATGTTTACACACATAACGACATCAGGCCGTTTTCATATCAATAACAACACTTGTGTCGTTCTATTGATTTTTCCTACATATTGATTTTTTTAATGCAAAAGCATCCAACAATGGACCCCCTTATGTATGTAAAACATAAAGGTTGATCATGTAACAAAAAAAAGATAGAAATGACATATATTATATGTTTTCCAATAACGGACCCCTAACGTATTTTTGTCGTGATTATTTTTCATATTAGATTGTGGGTTCTTCACAATGAAACGCATAGAATTTTTACAAGCTCGATTTAGTGTAGATTTGATTTGTCCAGAATATATATCCACTTGGAAGAACTTAGCTACGGAGATATTTGCATGGTACTTCGATCCGTAGATGTAGTTAATTTTTTTAAGTTACTTTTTGTCCTTACTTTTCAAGAGATTGATTTTTTAGTTGTGCATATTCGATTTAAGTCAAATGTTTTACGTGTAGTTATAGTGTTGATGCATTTTAAGTTAAATGTTTGTGTTTCGGTTGTACATTTCTTTTCAGTTTGTTGTTATCCCAAGATAACGGCACATGTGATGTTACTAGAAATATAAGCATCCAGGAGAATGACATAGATTCCCGTTACTGAAATTATAAGAGGAACGTGAGAACGATGCAAGTATCGTTAAGTTTGTTATAAGCTAACGGAATAAATATCGTTAAATGTTTATGAAATTGACACACAAGTGTTGTTATGTTTGTAAATATAAGCGTACATAAGAATGGACACGTGCTATTACTCTAATGAAAACGTTTATGAGACTGGAAAAGTGTCATTATTTACATATAAGTAATCACGCCCCATTCATATCCCTAGAATGATGTAGGAGAAATATATGAGAATGACTTGTGCTTTCACCAACTCGATATCAAATAATTTATATCATTTCAACTATTATTTATCACGTGATTAACATTTCTCATATATAATTTATCAAAAAATTTGAGAAACCAACAAAACGGCAAAGGTGTCGTTACTAAGCAGAAAACTGCCCGTGTGTCATTCTATTTATAAACACGATTACAAACAGTCACGCCCTATTCGTACCCCGAGAAACAATAAGTTAAACTCATTTAAGTTGTAAGACGAATATTACATTTACAAAAGTTGTGAGATATACTCATTTCTTATATTCTAATGAAAACAATAGAACCACTTATGCTTTCATCAACTCTATAATATAATTTATGTCATTTCAATCGTTCTTTGTTACGTAATTAACATTTCTGTCTTACGTACTCTAGGTGTCCAATGCTTGAGGTTGTTTTGTTAGAAATAAGTCAAAATATAGAAGAAATCAACAAAACGACACAAGTGATTGAGAAGAAAACGACATTTGTATCATTCTATTTTTAAACACGATTGTAAATAGTCACGCCCCATCCGTGCCCTGAGAAACAATAAGTTGAACTCATTTAAATTCTTACAAAAGTTGAGAGATATACTCATTACTTATATTCTAATGAAAACAGTAGAACCATTTGTGCGTTCATCAACTCTATATCCTATAATCTCTATTATTTCAACCGTTCTTTGTCAAGTGATCAACATTTTTTCTTTCGTATTTTAGGAGTCCAATGTTTGAGATCGTTGCGTTGGAAACAAATCAAAATATAAAATAAATTAACAAAACGACTCAAGTGACGTTATTAAAAAGAAAAGGGCCCTTATATCGCTTTTGTAAATATGATTATATGCAAAAATGTCCCATTTGTGCCACGAGATACAATAACTTTAATTCATTTAAGTTGTAAGATAGACATGTAGAAAAATTGAGAGATATGCTCGTTACTTATATTTTAATTAAATAATAGAATCACGTGTGTTTTCATTAAATCATATAATATATGTCATTTCAACCATTCTTTGTCACGTGATCAACCTTTATGTCTTACGTACGTTAGGGGTCCAATTTTTTAGGTCATTGGGTTGGAAAAAAAATCAAAATATTGAAGAAATAAACAGAACGTCACAAGTGGCGTTACTGAGAGGAAAATAGTCATTGTGTCGTTCTGTTTTTAAACACAATTATAAGTAGCTACACTCCATCCGTGCCTCGAAAAACAATAAGTTGAACTCATTTAAGTTGTAAGATGGAAATAACATTTACAAAAGTTGATATATATGCTCATTATTTATATTCTCATGAAAATAATAGAAACACTTGTGCATTCATCAACTTTATATCATATAATTTATGTCATTTCAACTGTTCTTTGTCACATAATCAACATTTATGTCATACACACATTAGGAGTCCAATGCGTGATGTCGTTGTGTTGGAAACAAATTAAATCATAGAAGAAATCAACATAACGACCCAAGTGACATTACTTAGAAGAAAACGACTCTTGTATTGTTCCAATCTTAAACACGATTATAAATAACCCGTCTCGTCCGTTCCCCAAGAAACAATAAATAAACTCATTCAAGTTATATATAACAGATAATGATTGTACTATCCTTTTTTAATATAACAACTGCAGTGTCGTTCTAACCTACAAATAATGCTGGAGGGTCGTTATCATTCAATAGTTGCAAAAACACAAAAAAACCGTTAATACGAAAACTAGTAAGTTCTAAAATATCATTCCATATTATATTCAATAATAAAAGTACAATGTTCATGAAATTTGCAAAAATGTATTTATTCTTTCTTCAAATGCAATTGAAATCTCAAAGTAGATAATATGGTAACCAAAATATTGTTCAAATGTCCAAAAGATACTCAAAATAGATGAAGAATGTAATGAAGAACGTGAATTTATGGTAGAAATCACAAAAGCTAAAGAAACAAAAAATGGTTAGGTGTGATTTTGTGGCCATAAAATTTAATTGAATTGATGAGGATGTTCATGTATTTTCCAATTGAACTGCACTACACGTACAGAAAATGGAGTTGCAGAAATGCACCAGAATAGATACAATAGGGGGTGGGTGGTTTATTGTTTTCAATGTTTTACTAACATGGGGCGGGCCTCATGTGAGTTTTCTGTTTGAATTCTATTGGCATAATTCTGTACAAATGGAAAAACCATTTCCAATAATGGGGATATTTATGACATTTGTCATTGTTTATCTATTGTATTTTATAATTGAAAGACATTTGACAAAAAAACATTAGGGGGAGGTTATTTAACCAATTACATGGTTTGAGTCGTTTGAATAGGCTATTTAACCAATTATCTCTTTTCTTTTTTAATCTGTTTCAAATTATAGACAACTTTTCTTATTTAAACAATTATTTAATGTAAGGTATATTAGAAAAAATGAAAGAAAAATTATATTTTCAATTATATTAATTACATTTTCTAATATATGTGAAAATGGAAACAAGCCTAGTACTTTTTTAGCCGGAATTGCATTAAGTTCTATAAAATAGTTTATGAATGAGTACTAATTGTGAATGTGATAAAATTTAGTCTTCATAGCAGAAAATCTCTCTACAAACTTGACCGTGTACGATATATCATCCTACCTATTGAAAATCGCAAAGAGGGTCCATGTTTGAAACCTTTTGTTCGAAATACTCCAATGTCGTCAAAATCTATCAATTGTACCATTAGATCCTAATAAATAGAGAAAAAATAAAAGAAAATAGAAAAGGAAAAAACTCCCATCTATTAGATATTCTCCCCGCGCCTATTTGAAATTGGCAAAAAGTGCCCTCGCCATCTATTTTCTCAATAAATAGAAATAGATGGAAAATGCTGAATATGTTATCCAAATAAAATAAACATTGAAATCGTAGTTACAAATAGGAATGACAATTCGAACTGTTAAAATTGAAAATCACGATTAATCGAATCAATGGGACAAAAAAAATCGAACTAATGGTGCAATGTGGTGGTTATGGTTTGGATTTTAATGCCCCGTTCGAGGTGATGCGGGTATGATATTAATTGATAGTGCCCACCCCAAACCGATTACCCGTTTAAAAAAATTAATTAGGCAATTGAACTTTCCATTATTCTTTTCCAAAATTAATTGGGCAATTTTGACAATTGGGTTTCTCCAAAATTCTGGCCTAATTAATAATACTAGTAAACCCTTAATTCAGTAACCTAACTCTAACCCTACACGTTAAAATTGAAAATTGAAAACATCCACTCAACTAATAAGCCAAATTAGATCCGTCAACGCTTTGCTGCCTTATGAAAAAAAGTTAGCACTGGATTGCGAGACTTGATAGAACTCCACGTATCTAATGATTCATATTGTTTTACTTTACAAAGAGTTTTTTCCTCGTCTAAAGCAAAGAGAGCCTCAATACAGAAGTGTACCCAATGAGTGTGATTAGAACTTGGTTATGGAGATTTGCGATAAGTTGGAGATATTTTATGAAGCAATTGAATTATTTTCAGGTACAAAATATCTTACCGCCAATCTGTATTTTCCAAATATTTGTGACGTAAAATTGGCAATCCGTGATTGGACCACATCATCTTGTGATGAAATCAAATGGATGGTGTCAAGTATGAAGGAAAAGTTTGATAAATATTAGAGTAGCATGCATGGAATTCTAGTTGTTGTAACTGTATTAGATCTGAGATACAAGATGAAACTAGTTGAATACTATTTCCTTTTGATCTTTGGAGATGAAGCGCAGGTAAAGGTTGAAAAAGTTATAGCATTTTGTCATAAGTTGCTCAAAGAGTACAGGAGACCACGTCATTCGATAGAAAATACATCTCACTCTTCATTATCTTCGCAATCAGAGTTGTCTACTGTTGTTGGAAAGCATTCTCGCATGGTTGGTTTTGATACATTTGCTAGTCATTTTGTTACCGCTTATCATGTAAAAACAGAGTTTGATATTTTTCTAGACGAGTCAGTATTTCCAAGGTTGGATGGTTTTGATTTATTGATGTGGTGGAAAGCAAGTTCAATAAAAATATCTGACTTTACAAAAAGTTGCTAGAGATTTATTAGCCATTCCAGTATCTACTGTGGCATCTGGGTCAACGTTTAGAACACGTTGTAGATTTGTGATTTCACATAGAAATAGGTTTCACCCGAAGACTTTAGAAGTTTTAATGTGTGCTCGGGATTGGTTTTGGACTGATATTCCTGGTAGGATTTATTGTTTTATATTTGTTATTCATGTACTTTCTTTTATTGTTATTTTTTTCTCTATTGTGTGTAGAAAGTTCTGCTCCTTCATCATACGCTGGAGCTTGTACAAGGTTTAGTGAGGAGGACATTGACGAAGAGGTACATTTTTTTTGTTTAAATCTTCATTTAAAACTTTTCTTGATTAGGTAGTATGGTTGTATTATTACTCTAATTACATTTCTTATTTACTATATAGGAATCAACTTTGAGTCTTGACTCTTGACCTATGCTAGTAAGAGTTATGGGGAAGAATGAAGATTGATATATGCGAGTAAGAGACTTGACCTATATTGATAATATTATTTGCTAAATTCAAATTTTGCATTTGGAAGTTGAGATATTGTTTGCATTTTCATTTGGGACATTGTTTGCTAAATTGACTTAGTATTGCGTTTTTGTTGTTGTTGACTTTTCTTTATAATTTTTTTTTTTTTTTTCAATTTGTCGGGAGTTTAGACTTATAAAAAATAATTTATTTTCGTGATTATTAACTTAACTAAATCGAACTGAGATACTAATCGAGTCGAACCGAACCGACTTACGTGGTTATGGTGCAATTATGGTATGACAAAAAATTTGGTGGTGCGGTTATGATTTGGCCAAAAATTTGGTGGTGTGGTTATGATATGGCCAAAAATTTGGTGGTACGATTATGATTTTGATCGAATCGACCCCGTACCGTTGTCACCCCTAATTACAAACCTTTCAATAAGTACAAAGGTATTCCAAATAAATAACTAAAAAATCAAAACTAAAACTTTATTTTCTTTCTCAATCTCAAAACTTCGTGTTCTTCACCATTTCACCCGAAACCACCAAAACCAATCCCACCTTTCACCTTCCACCGGCTTCGCCTTCCACCACTATCGCCACCACTTTCTACCCCCCAAAAGAAAGAAGTTACCCTATTAGTACCTACCACCGCCACAAATTTCTTCTTTCTCCGCCCTAGCAAAATCACGATTTCTTATTCTGATCCGTTAAACACAAATTTCTGGTGGGAATTTGCCAATTTGAGAAACCCATTCTAGAAGTCGGATTTTGTGCATTGTTTATTGTATCAGAATTGAAGACACTATGAAGTGGTGCCCAACATATAACTTTACACCATCAATCTGGAACCACATTTATAGTGGAAATACATTAATGATTATTCTCATTGAAAAATTAATTAACACTATATATTTGGGGAAGTGGTTGTGAAGGTGACTATAGTGGTGGGAGGTGAAGGAAGTGATTGATGGTGGAAGGGAGGAAATACGTGCAATTGACCCAAATAAAAGGTCATATTTTCAATATGACATTTGACATAAAACAAAAAAAAAAAAAAAAAAAAAAAAATCCTTAAAAGTATAACTTTTGGCAAGTAAAAATGGCCCCACTATCTCCCTCCACCTTTTTGAACGTGGCCCAATTTTTTTGTATTTTTGATTATTTTGTAATTAAATAATATTTGTATTCTTTAAGTTTAGAAATTTTCTTTTATTTTAGTTTTAATATAAAAAAATTAAATAAATAATCTTAAATTGATAATTACGAAAATAAAATATTATTTTTAAAATTCTTATTTTTCTCCTTTTAATATTTAATTAAATGTAATTTGTAAACTAATCTTTCATTTTTCAAATATAATTAAATATATATATATTGTTTACATAATTTAAAATTTTCCTTTTGTTTTAATTTTTGTATAAAAAATGAAATAGATAATTTTAAAAGGATAATTACGAAAATGAAATATTATTTTTTAACGTGTTAGCAAATTCATATTTTTTTTTCCTTTTAATATTTTAATTGATATAAAATTCTTTAATTAAATATAATTGGTAAACAAATATTTCATTTTTCAAATGTAATTAATTAAATATATATTGTTTATTTAATTTAAAAAATACATTTTGCTTTAATTTTGATATAAAAAATAAATAAATAATTTTAAATTGATAATTATGAAAATGAAATATTATTTTTTAATGTGTTATCAAATTCTTATTTTTTTCCTTTTAATATTTTAGTTAATTTAAAATCATTTAATTAAATATAGTTTCTAAACTAATCTTTCATTTTTCAAATGTAATTAAATAAATATATATTGTTTACATAATTTTAAAATTTCTTTTGGTTTTAATTTTTGTATAAATAATTTCATTTTGTTTATTTTTTTTATATATATCATTAAATAAAGAATTTGAAATTCATAATTACCAAAATGACATTATTTTTTGACAAATTAGCTAATTATTTTTTTAATTTTTAATTTTTTTAATTTAAAATTCTTTAATTAAATATTAATTGTAAACAAATCTTTACTTTTTTCAATTTTAATTAAATAATATTTATTTTCTTTACTTATTTTGTCATTTTTAAATTTTTTTTTTAATTTAAAAATCGACTATATACAGTCGAGTTTCCCGGCTGTATACAGCTGGAAACAGCCGAGTATACAGACGTGTTTCCAACTGTATACAGCCGAAAATCAATTATTTTCGCTGTTTCACTATACTTCTATTTCAGTATTTTCATCATAATGTTTTATCTTGATATTCGATTAAGGTGATTCAAAATGCGTTGGAAAGATAATTCAAATGGCTACAACGTCGATAGAGATAACTTCTTCTCAATTCGAACGTTTACTGGTCCAAAAATGGAGCCGAAAAGTCAGCTGTTTTGGCTATTCCACTATGCATCCGTTCCAGTATTTTCGTCATAACGTTTTATCCTGATATCTGATTAAGGTGATTTAAAATATGTTGGAAGGATAATGCAAAGGACTACAACTTTACTAGGAATAGTTTCTTCTCAATTCGAACGTTTACATGTCTAAAAATGGATCTGAAAAGTCGGTTGTTTGGCTGTTCCACTATGCATTTGTTCTAGTATTTTCATCATAACTTTTTACCCCGATATTCGATTAAGGTGATTCAAAATGATTTTAAAATATAACTCAAAGGGCTACAACTTTTCTAGAGATAACTTCTTCTCAATTCGAACGTTTACTAGTCCATTAATGGATCCGAAAAAGTCGGTTGTTTTGGCTGTTCCACTATACCTCTATTCTAGTATTTTCGTCATAACCGTTTATCTCGATATCCGATTAAGGTTATTCAAAATGCGTTGAAAACATAACTCAAATGGATACAACTTATCTTGAAATATCTTCTTCTCGATTCGAACGTTTATTGGTCCAAAAATGGAGCCTAAAAGTCGGCTATAAATGTTGAACAAAACTTAAATGTTTCAAAAGCTTTGGCGTCATTTACGTTTTGTCCAACTCAAACAAATAATTTACTTCAATATCAAAATATAACCTTCATATGTGGAATTGAAAATGGCAAATGATCTTGAATTGAATTCTCAGTACCATATCTTATCGAGGTAAATCGACGTTCAGCTTGTTCCGTATATCAATGTACAATTACTCGTACGATGTAATCTCTGTCATATGTGTTAGCATACTACCCTGTATGTCATTCGTCCATTTTCATACCCATCGATTATTTTCATTCAATTCAAAATCACCAAAATAACAAATTGATAGTACAATCTTCATATATTTGCATGGAAAAACGGAGTTTGTAAATATTCATTCAAAAATTTGGTTTACAGTGGGAACATAAATTTCTTAAAAACAAAGTAGTCGAGTTTTTTGCTTGATAAGTGTATTTTATACACTTATTCGGGTTCTAAAATATTGACATTTTGTAATTCTTTTAATGTAATTATAGCCTAATTTATTATATAATGTGTTATTAGATGAAACTCGATGAATGGAAGTGAAAATTGAAAGAAAAAAACGAAAATAGCAAGATCCAAAGTTTGGAGCTAAAGTGAAAATACTCAAAAATTGTGTCGAAACTCACGATGAAGATTCGAGAATGTTAGGTGCCAAATGGATATAATTAAAGATCAAAAAGAATGAAAACAAATCAATTTTCAATTGCACAAGAATGTCCAAATTTTTAATGGGAGATTAAGATCCATTTTTCGACCAATAAACGTTCGAATTGAGAATGAGTTATTTCAAGAAAAGTTTTATCTATTTGAGTTACCCTTTCAACACATTTTGAATCACCTTAATCGGATATCGGGATAAAAGGTTATGACGAAAATATTGGAACAGACGCATAGTGGAACAGCTAAAACCGAAAATAGATGACTTTTCGACTCCATTTTTGGACCAGTAAACGTTCGAATTGAGAAGATGCTATCTCTAGAAAGGTTGTAGCACTTTGAGTTATCTTTTCAACGCATTTTGAATCACCTTAATCGGATAACAGGATAAAAAGTTATGACGAAAATACAGGAACAAAAGCATAGTATTTCGGCTGATTTTCGGCTGTACAATCGGTTTTCGGCTTCGGCTGTATACAGTCTATTTGATTTAAGGGTGTTTTTGTTTTATTCACTTAAGGACATTTTTGTCTTTTGAACACGTTTAGGTCATTTTGGAAATATTGATTTGTAAAAAAATCAAAATAGAATTTGGGCCCTTTGACTATGTCATTTTTAAAGGAACCCCGGGTGGAAGGTGGATTTTGGTTTTGGGGGTGGGGGTGGGGGTGAACGTGCGTTTGAGAAGAAGAAGAATTTGAAACTCGTTTGCACTTTGTACTACTTTAAAATGGGATTATAATTAGTATTTTTGTTATAGTTATTCTTTATTTTTATTTAAATAAGAATACATATTTGTCATTTTCCTTTTTTTTATTAAGAAAATAAATGGCATGGGCCATATTCGCCAAATAGGTAGGAGGTTTTTGCATACCATTTCTAATTGGTGGGGCTTTTTCCTCTCTATTTTTCTTTTCATTTCTTTTCTTATTTATAGGATTTAACGACACAATTAACGGATTGACGGTTAGAGGGGTTTCAAATAAGAACCTTTTCTGCGATTTCCAATAGGGAGTATATCGCACATAGTCAAGTTTGTAGGAGTTTTTTGCTATTGAACCTAAAATTTAATATTTGATTGAATAAAAAAAAAATTTACAACTTTTACCGAATAAAAGAGTGACTTCGACTAAATAAAAATAATAATTTTTTTTAGTAACTTTCAATTTTACATGAACATAGACTTTATCACTAGTGGCCATTTTCAAAAGAAAAAAGATAAATATATTCCCATCATAGTGTTTTTTAAACTACACGACATTTTATTTGGAATGAAGTTTTGTTCATTTTGACATTTTTGTTTTCAATTTTTCTCATTGCATTCTTATCTTTAACTTTCCATTAATTTGCACATATTATGTGATGACGATTTCTATTTACATATCATGTTAGTGTATGAAAACTATTCAAATTTTTGTATTTTGTATTTATCTTGCTTATTATATGAGATTTAAATAAGTCATTTTTACTCACTTTTAATGAATTGTGTGACCATTACCAAGGATAGAATTTTTTATTAATAAAGGTTGAGAATAAAAATATGACAAAGTAAAGTTAGAAACACAAGTGAATAAATGCACATAAGAGTTTTCTATAAATACGCTACTTTTTATTTGCATTAAAGGTTCCCGACATTTACTCATCATCACGCTTATGCTTTAAATCTTCTTGTTATCGCATTCTTTCCTTAACCTTCCATTAATTAGCACGTATTATTTCGTCCAAAAAATTGGTTCCTGTCCTTTAAAATAAAGGGAAAATATTTAGTCTAAATTTTTTCGCTTACATAAAAATACGAGAGACAAATAAGTCTTTTCATTTCATCTTAATAGAATTTTTGCTCTCATATTATATGCAAGTGGAGCTTGTCGGTACTCAAGTTGAAGTTGTGTTGTGAGAGTAAAACTCTATTCCTTTGTTATTTTCTAGTCCATTAGTTGAGTATTTGAATCATTACCCTCTATAAGGTAACTGCTGTTTAGATGTCTCGTGACTCTCCTCAGTCCTTATAGACTGGATAGTGAATCCATTCATGTCAAAGCCATGCGTTCATTCAGTCTTAGGCCTTTTAAACGGAAGTTGGGTCTGTTTCAAAACTTGCGTAAAATAAAGGACCAACCTTTAAAAAAATTAAGCAATCATTGTTCTCCTTCCAATTTGTTCAGGGAAAATTGTAGTCACGGTACCAAACTTTTCACTTTTTTTTTTTTTTTTTTTTTTTTGCAGATTTTGCCCAAATCTTTCATTTGTACCACTCACGATACTAAACCTTTAAACAATTCGCACCCAGAGTCAATGGCGGACCTACATGAGGCACAGTGGGGGCCGCCGCCCCCACTCAATTTTCATATTTCCAGATTTTTCTTCAAATTTTTAGATTTTTTTAGTATTTTTTTGTCTAGGTTTTTTTAGGTTTCCAGATTTTTTTCCAAAATTTTTTGGTTTCGCCCCCACTGAACTTCCTTCCTAGGTCCGCCCCTACCAGAGTCCAAATAGACGGTTTCCGTCCAGTTAACTGTGAGTTGACAAAGATAAGTAAATTTTGACCAATTTTGACAAAATTAGGAGGAGTAAAATGGTAATTTGACAATTTTCTCATTAAATAAATTTAAAAAAGAAAAAACTCAAGACTTCATCCCCCACCCCCACCCCCACCCCCAACCCCGAAACCCTCTCTTAACCATTTTTTTCCATCGCTCCTCCATAGCCACCACCACCACCTCTTCTTCCAGCAGCGCCGCGCCCTCTACGCCTGAGATTGAACCTGAGTGTCAGCTTGCTCCTGGGCCTGTGCTTGCTTTTGTGTTTCAACAAATTTGTTCATCCGCTCAAGTAATTAGGTAGCCTTGTGCTTGCTCCTTTTCATTCCATTAGCTGCCAAATCATGTAGCGAACCCATTATTCCTAGCTCCTGAGACTCGACAAGGTATTGTTGGTCTCCGAAACAGAGATACACTAAAACAACAGTTGCGTTTTCTTTGTTCCTCAGGGAGCCATTCCTGATGGCATCTACTAGAATAGGTACTGCATCTACAACTCCAATAGCTGCCTTCCCTTCCGGATGACTAGCCAATATTGCCAGTATAGCAAGAGCTTCATCTAACATACCATCTTGAGGTTCAGTAAGCAGCCGCATCAGCGTAGGGACGACTCATGTCCTAATGGTCTTTCCCTTGTTACCTTGACTCTGAGCTTTCAAAGTCACTTCCACTCTCCATAATCGCCCAATCCAAAGAAGCACTCCAAATCTCTTTTCGATTGATTGAGTTTATCCGTAAATACCCCTCAATTTTCCAAGAATTTCATTTGGGAAACCTTAATATCCACCCCCATATCAAACTTACTCCAACAACCCTCGCTTGTTGGAAAGGCTGAAATGGGAACTGGGTTTGCCTGGGGACCACGAGAAAATTGTAATTCCCGAGTTCCCAGATTATTTTCGGGTAATTAGTGGAAAGAAGATGAACATAGCTTGCGTCCTAGCTAGAGCAGACTTATTGAGATATCTCTTAAAGGGATTTTATGTGGCGCTTATATTTGAGAAGCAAGTGATTCTACTTCTTGGAGATATGAGGAAGGAAGCTTTGAAGAAAACATGTTGATGCCGGCGGTGAGGAGGCGACGACGATGGTAGTTAGGGCTGTAAGCAAAATTCGTCAAACTGGAAAATTGAACCGAAACCGCATTTTAGAAACCGTCGGTTTGGTGCCACGTGGACCCGTCAACGAAATGGTTTTGAACCAAACCAAACCGGTCAAAAATGGTTTGGTTTAGGTTTGAGAATTTTAATTGCGGTTTAAAACCAAGCCGAACCAGCGAAAAAATATAAAAAAATAAAAAATGAATTTTTTTTAAAAAAAATCATCCAAATATGTAAAATTCAATAGTTTTGTCATTTATGTGTATTTTTGTCAATTTATAATTTTCTATTACATATATATTATTATTACCAAATAATTCTAATTTATATCTAATAATCTCAAAACTAACATAATTTATCAAAAACAATTTTCCTCTTCAGAATTCAAATTTCTACAGTTGCTTTTGAGTCTGCATTCTCAATTGAAGGTCGGATACTTGATTCCTTTAGGAGTTTATTAGGTGCAAGAGTGGTTGAGGCATCTATATACGAAAAGAATTGGTTGCAAATTAAGAATGAACTTATAGTGATGCGCCAATATTTAGATGAAGTTGAAGTATTTGATAATTCAATGAAAGTTGTGGCAAGTGATTTATATTTTCTATTACCATATTTTTAAAGATTCTCTTATCTATCTAGTATTCAATACTATGATGATGTAACGTATGCATTTATTTGACAATGGAGACTATGAATCATGTGTGACAACAATTAATGTTTGAGTATATGTGAGAAACTTAATTTGTAACAATATACAACGGTAAACTTGTGTAATTGCTATGTTTAGATATTATAAACAATTGATTTATTATTATGGTTGGTTATTCTCTCTATCTAATCAGTAGTTTTGTTTTTCAGATATGATGATCACGAGGTCTTGTAGAACATCATTTGTGTTTATTGGGCTTTATATATAATTTAGTAGACTTGTATTGTAACGTTATGTGTGGCTTATATTTGAGAAGCAAGTGATTCTACTTCTTGGAGATATGAGGAAGGAATCTTTGAAGAAAACATGTTGATGCCGGGGGTGAGGAGGCAACGACGATGGTAGTGATGGGAGGAGGCGGTGCCGACAATGTGCTGGTGGTAGTGCCAGTACTATCGTCGGGAATGAGAACTAATTGCAAGTTTTTTGTTTTTTTTAATTTATTTAATGAGAAAATTGTCGAGTTACCATTTTACCTCTCCTAAATTTGTCAAGATTGGTCAAAATTTACTATTCTTGGTCAACTCACGGTCAATTGGACGGAAACCGTCCATTTGGATTCTGAGTGTGAATTGTTTAAAGGTTTGGTTCCGTGGATGGCACAAATGAAAGGTTTGTTTAAAGTTTTCAAAAAAAGTGAAATATTTGGTACCGTGACTGTAATTTTCCCATTTGTTCATTCGAACATAGAATCAGGCTACTTGTACACTTTTCTTTACGGATTGTTTGACGGATGTTTAGGTGACATGTAATTTGGCTCTTGATTTGAATTTCATTTATTCAAATTAAGGGCCAAAAAGAGGTGGATGTTTTTTTTTTTAGCGAACTAGTGGAATCAGATAGAATTGATTGGTTTGGTTTTCGATTCCTTTATTAAATTGATCGATTTTTGGTACAATGCATTTAGAACCGATCAGTTTCGATTCAATTCTTGGTAACCAATAGTGAATTTGATTCTTCCTAGCTTCTCTTTTTGTTGGTATATTGCCAAATATGTGGGGCTGTAAGCAAGAATCGTCAACCGAAAAATCGAATCGAATCCGCATTTTAGAAATCGTCGGTTTGGTGTCACGTTGACCCGTCAATGAAATGGTTTTGAATCAAACCAAACTGATCAAAAACGGTTTGATTTAAGTTTGAAAATTTTAATTGCAATTTAAAACCAAATCGGACCGACGAAAAAATATATAAAACTAAAAAAAATGAAAATTTCTAAAAAAAATCCAAATATGTAAAATTCAATAGTTTTGTCATGTATGGGTATTTTTGTCAATTTCTAATTTTCTATTACCTATATATTATTATTACCCAATAATCCTTATTTATATCTAATAATATCAAGACTAACATAATATATCAAAAAACATTTTACTCTTCATAATTCAGATGAATTTCAGCTGACACCCGACACACTCTTGAGCCACCGCACCACACCAAATCGGAGACAAAGAGATCATGGGTCTTCGGTGATAATATTTGTTACGAATAAAATTTCAGATCAATAATATTTTTGAGCAAACTGAGGTAAAAAAATCTGAAATTATATGAGTTTCACATCTCTCTCAACTTTTGGATGATTGTAAAATAAATTTATTCACTTTGATGGAAATGGTTTATCTACTATGTACATGATTCTATACTATTTGTGTGGATATACTCTTGTTTTGTAACTAAATTAGGCATGATAAAATATGTCAATAGAAGCTAAAAAGTGTTCTTGTGCAATTTGATATGTGAATGAGCTGTTTAATAAGCTAAAAGAAACCAACAATGACTCCAATGACAACTATACTTACATCAATTTAATTGTTATGTTTTATTGTATACATAGGTATTTTGTTAAACTGTTTTTTTAAGTGTTTTGAATTAATAAGGATGATATCAATTTAAAAGTCTTGGATTTAGATCCAGTAGGCGTAAAGTTTATTATTTAAGGTGTTGTCTTATTAATGTCTCAGTAATTGTATTATGGAAGTATATGCATTCAAATAAATATTTAGTTTATAGGTGTTTTGTGCCTTATATTTAGTTTATTAGACTTGTATTGTAACATTATCATAACGTCTTAGCCTAAAAAATGTTAAGAAAGAACTATTATTATGATTTCATTTGGATTTAGTTGGTATTTAAATTTATAGTAGATATATTTAGTTGTTTTAGATTTATTACTAGTAAGATATAAATATATATTGAATTCAATAAATTAATGACATAAAAGTAGACACGCAAAAAAAATATATGATGAAATCGACGGTTTAAAATCGGACCAAAGCGTTAGGTTTAAGTTTGAATTTTTTTTTTCAAACCGATTTAAACGATTTTGTTTGAAAATCTGGTAAAATCGGACCGCTTACACCCCTTCTAATATGCACTAAAATATTTGAACATTAGACCCTAAAATAATCTCCCCGCCAAACTTTCACTTTTCATACACTTCTTTTTCTTTCTTTTGCAATAAAACTTAATAAGTAATTAACATTTAAATCCAAATAATTTTATAAATATTTTGCAAAAAAAAATCATAGATTTAATGCAACATCAAAAGGAAAAAGCGTATTATTAGTTCAATCTTACGTAAGAACTAAAATTTCTTATTATTTTCAAAGTAATCGATCATCAAAATCAAAATCTTCTCCTCAAAGATTATAAATACTGCATACATTTTTGAATATATTGTTACATGAATTTTCTTAAAAATCAATTTTTGATCTAGATTTTACGGTTTATGTTGTGTTTAATAATTTATCATTTTTATACCCTTATTAATTGATTTTGGGCTTTGGAGTGTATTTTTGTTTTGTCTTATTTAATTAATTTATATATTATTACTTATAAGAATGATAAATGATTTTAACTTTATTTTATCTACCTTTAATCTGGCAAATAATTTAATACTTTGTTTTAATAAAAAAAATTTAATATAAAGAACTGAACGAAATCGAACCAAAACAGGTTGGTTCGGTCCTGTTTCGATTCCATAGTTCGATATGGAATCAATGATTTCATTTTCAAGATTCCCTTTGGTACTGGATTCGGTTCGATTCGGTTTAGTTTCTTTCGGAACTGGACCCCGCCCACTCCTCAAGCCAAATCCACGCCATCTCAATATCTATCAACAAATGTGTAAAAAAATTTCTTTACAAGCAACTTAATTGTCAAACACATTTCCTCTATTTCTATAAGTAGATTGATTGTATTCAAATGAAACCCAACCCAATGAGTCCCATAAAATTGTTCTAAAATCTACCTACCAAATTTTTTAACGAGAAACAAATGCCAAAGTAGAAATGCGAATGCCCATGTGATTTTATCCACGAACACTGAGTAAATTGGGAAACTAAAATCAGAGAACCAAACAAGTTTGACCGGTCCACCACCCACTCTCAATGATCAAGACTCTCTATCCAAAGACTGGGTTCTTTTTACAATTGGCTTCAAGTAATTATTGATGGTCTTCGAGGGATATGACTACTAGCCAAAACTACGGGGATTTCTGTGTCCTTTAATCATATACATATGATATACTTTCAATAAATTCCTCAATACCTCGATGCTAGTGTCATCATGATATATAACACGAGATTATCAAAAAGAATTTGAATCGATCAAACGACTGAAAAGGAGATGTGTACATACGAAACGGAAGGAAAAAAAAAAAAAAAAAACGTTGCAGATACATGTACATGTATAGAAGTTGCAAAAATCAGCACTTGAATATCTTAATGTTGTTTTATAGAATTACGAGATGAAGACTCGTTGAGTGCTAAGTTGTAAACCGCCCTTTGATCGAGTATAATTTTCTATTTAGAAGAGAATTAAAAAGGGAGAATCAAAATGTCACTTTCAAGAAAAGATTCCTCGAGCATGAACATACATATGACAGAGCACGTGAAGCCATGAGGGAGAGTCAGCAATTATTTATGAGAAAAATAAAGGCACATTCAATCAGAAAGCCCAACACTTTTTGAGGCCATTGGATTTTTATGTAACTCCCCCCCACCCCCCCCCCCCCCCCCCCCCCCCCTTTTGTTGTATCCCAATTTTAAGTGCAATAGCAAAATCTGACACCCACCACCATTAGTTTTTTTCTTCCCATGACACTACAAAACACTTGCGCTTGGAGCTCGTACTCTGTTTAGATTCCTGCACACTAAATATCATTCAATTCTTTATATATAAAGTACATAAACGTTACTCTCAGAAGCTAAATAATCGAATAATCAAACATCCCTTTTAACTTTTCTCTATACTTTTGCTGGACATGTAGCAAAATTTGGTGAAAATTTACTACACCTTTCAATGGGAAAGAAGGGAGGCACCTCATGGTTAACAGCAGTCAAGAGGGCTTTCTGGTCTCCTGAGAAAAAGAGCTGCAGAAGGAAAGTAGATCATGAACAAGAAGAGAATGAAAAGGTAACTTAATTAATGTCATCAAGAAGATAGTTTTCTTGTGCTTAAAAGAGGTTTTCTTGAAAACTCGTACGTGTGTTATTAGTTTGTATTCACAAGTTTTTTTGTACAGAAGGAGAAGAAAAAATGGCTGTTCAGGAAGGCCTCCAATCAGGCTCATCATCAACATAGTGAAGCAAAGGTGGCAGCTGCAAATAGTAGCGTTCTCTTGCCTACTGAGCAGAGGCATGCCATTGCCATGGCGGCAGCCACGGCCGCAGCAGCTGAAGCTGCCGTAGCTACAGCTAAGGCTGCGGTGGAGATCATTCGGTTGACCGGCCAGCAATCCAAGATGGATTCAAATACCAATTCATTTAGAAGACACTCTGCAGCCATACTCATTCAAACAGCTTTTAGAGGATACCTGGTTGGGATTTCATATATCATAAGCTTAGTTATTTTCTGTTTCTTCTGATAATTATTGGTTCTGAGAGAAATTTCCTGTGTGTGTAGGCAAGGAGGGCTCTTGTTGCACTCAGGGGGATTGTAAAACTTCAAGCTTTAATCAGAGGACAGAATGTGCGGAAACAAGCAAAGATGACCCTTAAATGCATGCAGGCTCTGCTCCGAGTTCAGGCTCGTGTTCGCGATCAACGTGCAAGGCTTTCCCACGATGGAGGCCGGAGGTCCATGTTTGCCGAAACCACCAACTTGTGGGAATCTAGGTACCTAAAAGACATCAGAGACAGGAAGTCCATGGTAAGTTGTGTTCATTGTTACTACAAAAGGTTAAAAACACTGTTGGTCATTTAACTTTTAACGAACTAGTCCAGTTGACAACTTAGTTGCAACTAAAAGACACATTTTTGGTTAGTCAAACTAGTGGAAACAAACAGAGCACGACCAAATTGTAATAAAGTTTAAGTTCAGTTGCCCAGATTCATATTCTAATGTTACTAATTCTACAGTCTAGAGACGGAAGCTGTATTACTGATGATTGGAGGGACTGCCCACATACACTAGAAGAACTCGAAACAATCTTGAAAGCCAGAAACGAAGCTGCTTCAAATCATGATCAAAAGTCTCTGGCTTATGCTTTCTCTCAACAGGTTGCACTTTATCAGTCTTTCTTGAATTAATTAATCACTTCTTAATCTGGAATTTATGCACTAACATTCTCAGTAATACTTTTCATTTCCCCCAAAAACAAGATATGGGATTGTGATTCAAATCCATATGCCGAAGAAGAACATGAGCCAGAAGAAGACAGTACAGATTGGCTAGATACCTGGATGAGCAGAAGCTCCACAGATCATAAAAGAGATTCAATCAAGACCGTTGAAATCGATACCCCGAATCTGAATCGTCCCTCTAGAAATTCACACTACCGTAGTCCAATCCACAGACAATCATTCCCAAATTTTGCTGCTTCTCCCCACCATAGTTCACTTTACAATGTCCCTATAGTCCCACAGTCAATTACGCCATCCCCAACATCCAAAACCAGATCCCTGCAAGTGCGTTCAGCAAGCCCTAGATGCCTCAAGGAGGAAAAAAGCTACTCAACAGCAAATACTCCAAGCTTACGCTCCACTAGTACTCACCGCATTAGCAGTAGTAATTACCGCTACAATAATTGTACAAATGAGGCAGCCGGTAATGCTGCAATCCCTAATTACATGGCCGCAACTGAATCCGCAAAAGCTCGAATTCGATCGCAAAGTGCTCCACGACAAAGGCCCTCCACTCCGGAAAGAGATCGAAATGGATCGGCGAAGAAACGGCTGTCTTACCCGATACCCGACCCGTATTTTGTGAATGTTGGGTTTGGCTGTCCAAGCAGTATAAGCCAGAATTTAAGAAGTCCCAGCTTCAAAAGTGTTCAAGCAGGCTATGTAGGAATGGAGCAACAGTCAAATCGATCTGATAGCATTGGTGGAGAAATTTCTCCATGTTCAACTACTGATTTAAGAAGGTGGTTAAGATGAAGTTTCCATGCTTAATTCCAAGAAAATTAGCTATGAAAAGAAAATCTTTGAGCCCTAATTTTTGTGTTTTCTCCAATTTGATAGAAGAATGAGGCAGCAAAAATTTTAGATTTCTATGTCCTGAACTGGTTTTTAGCTAAAAGTAGAAGTGAAGAAGTTGGATATTACTATGGTTTCCTTTTCCAAGTTCTATCATTGATTTTCTATAGGGTTAATGTAGATATGGCAATTTATGTTTTTTTTTTCCTGGATATTTCTGTGAAAATGGCAAGCACGATAGGAGAAGAAGTATTGATTTTGAAGATTTAAATTCAAAATATGCAGAAAAGTAAGAAACTAATTAACAAACACAATAATCGGAAACTAAAAAATTGTTACAAAACTAAAAAGCCTAAAAAATAGGAGTTAACTTGGTCTTGATTCTTGAGTGTTCGGATTGATATGTCAAGAACACCCAACTTGCTAAGTAGTTGGTGATAAGCATCACCTCCAAGTGGTTTGGTAAAAATGTCCACCAATTGGTCGTTAGAACGTAGGTAGGAAGGAGCAATAAGACCTCGAGTTTTTTCTTGGACAAAATAACAATCAATCTAAATATATTTGGTGCTTTTGTGAAAAACAGAATTTTCAGCAATGTGAATAGCAGTTTTGCTATCATAATGAACTACAATTGGTTGTGAATGGTTGAAACCAAGATATGAAAGAAGATATTTTAACCATTGCAACTCAGAAGTAAGTACAGTGAGAGAACGATATTCTGTTTCTACAGAAGAACGAGAAATAGTTGGTTGTTTCTTGGTTTTCCATGGAAATAGGACTAGAACCTAACATGGTAAAATAACCAGTGGTGGATCAACGTGTAGTAGGACAATCGGCTTAGTCAGAGTAAGCATATCCAACAAAAGTAAGAGAGCTAGATGCAGAAAGGAATAATCCTTTACTAATAGTACCTTTAAGATAAAGAAGAACCCGGTTGGTACCATCAAGATGAGTCGAATGAGGAAATTGCATGAATTGACTAAGTATATTTACAGCATATTGTAGATCTAGTCGTGTGGCAGTAAGATATAAAAGACGTCCCACCAGTCATCGATAGATTGTCGGATCAGGGAGAGGAGTACCATCCTCTAGTCGTAAACGAAGGTGTTGTTCTATAGGAAAATCAGATGTTCGAGAACCAGTCAAACCAAAATCAGATAAGATGTCAAGGGTATATTTTCGTTGACATAGAAAAATTTCTTGTTTAGATCGAGACACTTCAATACCTAAAAAATATCAAAGATTGCCAAGATCTTTAACAGAAAAAGATTAAGCGAGAAATTGTTTGATTTTAGTGATGGCATCATCATTATTGCCAGTGATAATAATATCATCGACATAGACGAGAACAAAAATAGAAGTCTGATCATGAATATATGTAAAAAGACTATAGTTTGCAAAAGATTTTCGAAAACCTCGATGAATAAGAGTGGTTGAGAATTTAGAGAACCATTGACGAGAAGCTTGTTTGAGACCACAGATAGATTTATTTAATTTGCATACACGAGTCTCCTCTTTACGAGAGAAACCGGGAGGAAGTTTCATATAAACTTCTTCATTGAGATCTCCTTGGAGAAATGCATTGTTGACATTGAGTTGTAGAGACCAATTTTTAATGACAATGGAGAGAAGGAGACAAACAGTAACTAGTTTGGCCACAGGTGCGAAGGTATCATGATAGTGGATTCCTTCAACTTTAGTATAACCTTTGACAACTAAACGAACTTTATATCTCTCAATTGAACCATCGGATCGATATTTAATTTTGTAAACCCATTTACAACCAACGAGTGATTTTTACTTGGGAAGTGAGCAAAAAGACCAAGTATTATTTGATTTAAGGGCTTGAATTTTCTTTGGCCATGGCATCGCACCATTCACCAGATTTCATGGCTTGAGAATAAGAGTGTGGTTCTTGATGTTCAATAATATTTGTTAGAAAATCACGATGAGAATGGCTTAGATGGGACAAAGAAAAATAATTGGCTAGTGGAAAATCAGTTGAAAGTGAAATATGGTTACAAATATAATCTTTGAGATGACCTGGTGAACGACGAATTCATTGAGAATGATTATTAATTATAGAACCAGGTGCTATTGGAGGAGAAGTATGAGTGTCCTCGGAAATAGGTGGAGAGTCGGGTGAATTATCAAGCTAGGGACTAGGTGCCATTGAAGGAGAATTATTAGAGGGAGTATCCATAGAAATAGGTGGAGAATTGGGTGTGTCATCAAATGGAGAATCATTGGAATAATCAACTAGATTATAAGTGATAGAATCACTAGAAGAAATATTAGTGAGAACAATCGATGGTGTAGGTAATTGAATTTTTTAATGATGGAGATGGAAGATCACAATATGGAAAAATTGACTCATGAAATATAACGTCGCGAGAAACACATATTTGATGAGTTTTGCAATCATGTGTGTGATATCCTTTTTGACCGTATGGATAACCAACAAAAATATCGGGTTTGGCTCACTCATCAAACTTATGTTGAATATTCATATTTTTAGCAAAACATAAACATTCGAAAACTCGAAGAGACGAGTATGAAGGAATAGTTCCAAGTAAAATTTGATGAGGTGATTTATATTTGAGGATCGGAGTTGGAAGTTTGTTAATAAGAAAGGCGCCAGTGAGAATACATTCACCCCAAAAAGAAAGAGGCAAGTTTGCTTGAAATCGTAGAGCCCTAGCAACATCAAGGAGATATCGATGCTTACGTTCCACAACGCCATTTTGTTGGGGGTCACAATGCAACTACGTTGGTGAATAATACCATTTTCATGAAACCATGTTTGAATTTGTTTAGAAAGAAATTCAGTACCACTGTCTGAACGAATGATTTGAAGTTGAGGAAGAAAAATCTTCCCATTACCAGAGTTGATACAAGAAACTTTTGTGTTGAATTGACAATTGATTTGATTAAAAAATGAATTAACATTTTGAAAGTTTCAGATTTATGTTTCATTAAATAAATCCAAGTACACCTTGAATAATCATCAACAATAGTTAAAAAGAAACGTGATCCATTTTTGGACGGAATAGAAAAGGGACCCCAAATGCCAACATTAATTAATTCAAAGCAATTAGAAGAACAATATGATTCTTGAGGAAAAGAAAGACGCGTCTATTTTGCACGCGGACGTACATCACAAACAAATCTGTATTCGCAATAATAATGGAAATTTTTTTAACAATGAAATCAAAACGAGACCTAGATGGATGACCAAGGCGAGAATGCCATAGGTCAAATTTATTACAATGCTTGAATGAAAAAGCAGAATTAAAAACTAAATCTCCATCTAGGTAAAAAAGACCATTTCAAGCACTACGTCGACCAATCTTCTTCTTCGTTGCTCGGTCCTGAAATATACATTCAGAAGATGAAAAAAATACATCACAATTTGTTAATTGTGAAATAGATAACAAATTGAATTTGAAAGATGGAATGTGAAAAACATCAGTGAGAATAAGTGAGGGGTGAACAATGAACTGTGCCTATGTGTGTCACAAGCGCATGAGAACCATCAGGCAATTGAATTGCCATACTTTTATTAACAGTAGAATATGAAGAGAAAAATGAAAAAGATGTACATATATGATTAGAAGCACCTGAATCAATAATCCAACAAGAGGACAAACAAGTGAGAAGTGTACCTACCAAATGGACTCATGATCGACCATATTCCTCTTTGGATAAAAGGGCATGAAGCTTATTGTATTGTTCAGGTGTTAATTGATTAGTAGCGGAAGTGGATTGAGGTGGCCCTGATTTCTTCACTTGCTTATCTGGAAAGCCATGAATCTAGTAGCATGTGGTAAGAGTATGACCATGCTTGTTATAATGTTCACAAAAAGGACGTTGACGCTTTCCTAATAGCCGAGAAGGTGGTTGGAACACTTGAAATGTTGTCGAATCAATGGTAGGAGTTGTTCGAATATTAATCTCTTTTTGTTTTTCTTCTTAACGTACGAAATTGTGGATACACTCAATTGAAGGGAACGGCTCCATCGAGAGAATTTGACTGCGAATTGCTAAAAAATGATCATGGAGTCCTTGAAGAAACTACATGGCACGATCTTGATTTTGCTGATCAATAATGCTTTTAGCATTACCACAGATACATGGAGTGACACAGATAATGGAAGTGAGTTCATCCCATAAGGATTTGAGTTGTGTGAAATATAATGAAACAGACACACCTTATTGCTCGAGGGAAGAGATTAATTGTTTCAATTGATAAATCTTACAAGCATTTAATTGAGAAAAATGATCATTAAGATTTGTCCAAATTTGTACTGCAGTTTCAGCATACAAGATAGTTGGACGAATCTCAGGTGAGACCGAATTAAGAATCCAACTTCCAACCAAATCATTACATCGTTCCCAATTGGAAATATCATTTTTCTCCTGTGGAATTGGAAGTGATCCATCAACAAAACCCAGCTTGCTTTTTGCACGAAGTGCCATTGTCACTACACGACTCCATGGGCCATAATTGTCTCTTGTCATTAGAGGGGTAACAAGAACAGTAGAAGGGTTATCTAAGTGATGAATAGCATAAGGATATGTTTTGATAGGCATTGATGACTGTGGAGATGATGATGGTGAAGTGATGTTGGTGGTAGGATTTGCATTAGACATGATGAAGAAATACAGAGAAAAAAAAAATTATTGCTCTGATACCATGTGAAAATGGCAAGCACGATAGGAGAAGAAGTAATGATTTTGAATTGTATTATTCATTCAATGATCGTAATAATTTACAAGGAGTATTTAAATTTAAAATATACAGAAAAGTAGGAAACTAATTAACAAACACAATGATTGGAAACTAAAGAATTGATACAAAACTAAAAAGCCTAAAAAAATAGGAGTTGACTTGGTCTTGATTCATGAGTGCGTCCAACAATTTCCTTCTTCACTTGATTTTGGTGATTTTTTAGAGACAAATGTATTATCGATCCTTTTAATAATTATATTCACTATGTATTTCATGAACTAATGTCATTAAAGTTTAAATAAAGAAGGCAGTAAATTTAGTCTATGTTTGCCGTGCTGGACATAAACATTTAGAGTCTATGGCACAATCAAACTTGAAGAAAAATTCGTGAAAAAATTAAAACATTTCATATCTTATTACAGTTGTTCTTTATGTATTCTCGTGCTTTTATAATATTTCATAATTACATCATTTTTAATATTGTCAAACATATCATTCTCAATATATGCAATCAAACTATCATTCAACAACTGATCTCCGATTACATTGCATAGACAATTTTTGACACGAGTCATCGTAGGCAACAAGTTTCAAGGAATGACATGGCAGAAGTAGTAAACACAAGCTCTACAGACTAAAGAAAAAAAAACTAGTGACACTGGAACAAGTAAACAAAATGTTTTTCCAACCAAAAAGCAAAATAGCCAACTTCTCCAACTTTTTCCAAAATTCCAGAAGTTGAAGCATTTTTTTTACCAGATTTTACATATTATTAATAATGATTGTCATGTGAATGAAATAACAACTTCAATAATGGTATTTATTGATTTTAGCTTGTGGAATACCACATGTATGCTACTGCGTCATCCATATGCTAAATTTAGAATATGGCTGGAAAAAAAATACTCCCTCCATCTCATATATAGGCTGAGTTTTCTTTTTTCTCTTGTTCCAAATATATAGACATATTTCCTATTGTAGAATATTTTGTTGTTTTCCTTTACCAATATACCCTTATTAAATTTCCCTACTTAATATGCCAATTTCTTGAAATCATTCAAATACACACATTTCCCACTTCTTGGAAACATGGAACAACTCTCATTTCTTTTTCTTCAAATTCTTTATTAATTCCAACAATAATTTAGTTTTACATACTGAAAATTAAATAGGGGTAAATTAAAAAAAAAATCTTGGCAAAAATTAATTTTCCAATGACATTAAATAAGTTTTATTAATTCGTGTGAAAAACGAAACAAGCCTATATAATTGGGAGGAAGTGAGTACTAAATTTTAGGTTAAGGTCTTCTTCACTTTCTCCCTTTATTCCTTAATTTTTCATCTTTGAACATGATCAATTGTTTCCATGTCGAACTGATGCTCAAACTTTCAATAACCTTTCATGTCTCTTCAAATAGGGTTTATCAGTTATGTTGTAAAGAAAGCTAGACTATTCATACATATCCATGTGGACTCGAACAATTTGTCCACAAGGAAAATGTGTTGAGGAGAATATGATAATGACAAAGAAGGATGCACGACAATACGTGAAAGTAAAGTCCGTTCAAATTAGTAATTTTTCTTTCTTCCTTTCCTCTCTTTCACCTATAAGAAAAGAGGATAATGATAAGTCGGGAAGATAGTATGAACTTACAACCATGGCAAGAAATGCAATTTTTCCAATCATAAATGTTTCAACCTACAAGCTTTCAATAGGAAAAAGCTGAATTTTTTATTTTAAAAATTAAGTTGATGGATCACGTGACCCTCCGGTCCACCCGTGTCTGTTTGGTAGATATTTTTTAAATGATCATTTTCTTTTTAAATCTGACTTAAAACCTCATAACTCGGTCACTCTACCAATTGGACCCATAATTCAATTGAGTTCTAATTTGTCAAAATCGAATGATTTCTCGATGACTCGATTAGCCTTGTAGGTTAAACACTTGCTATATAGTTTTTCTCGTGTTTTTTAGATCTAGACTTTCAACCGAAGAATATCTTATCGATTGAAAAATTCACTTATCAATTGAATTAGTGATCCATTGATCTATTACATCGACTGGGTCGATCCTAAAAAGTTTAAAACATCTTTGTGCATATGATATCAGCCTTTGAGAAGGCTCGTAAGACTACGACTATTACTTCAAATGTGAGTTTTAGCCCTATAGTAGAGTTTATAATGAATATGACATTTCATAGGCCTCTACGCGTGGACTGTATCACAATCTGAGGATAATTTAGAGGTGGCAATTGAGTTGGATAGCTCGTCATCTCGTTGACTCGCTCAAAAAAGTTCGGCCCACGAGTGGCTTGAACTCGTTTCGGGACGAGCTCGAGCACGCTCAACTCACCAAATCAAACGAACAACTCGTGGACAGGCTGGCTCGTGGCTCATCGAGTCAAATAGTGATCGTTTGGTCACTTTTAAAGGTTTGTGATCATTTTTATAAACAGTCACAAACTTTGAAAGAGATTGTATCTGAAGTTTTTTTATTTTTATTTTTGCTTTTCCTTTATAAATATGTCACACTTAAATCATTTTTTCTCACAACAAATTAAAAATCTCCCTTGTACTCTGTCTGCAATATAATTCCTTCATTATTCATATATTCTACAAGTCTTGTACTCTATACAATTATATTAGTACACATGCATTCATTATTACTTAATACACATACATTTTTATAATTTTTATTACATTCAAATTTCAATTTATATTATATACATTTTCTCTATTCATTCTCTACACTATACATTATCAAATTTATAGATTTCATCTTTATTCTCTACACTACAATCTACATTCTATTACATAATACACATAGGTCCTCGTGATTTCGTTGAGGACTTTTCGGTGGCCAATCATCTATGACGCAACAATCTCAATTTCTCAATCAATTTGTCAATCTCAATGACGTCCCCATCCCTAATGATTTACCAGGAATGGGCATTGATGATGTATATGAAATTAGTAATCCAATTGATTTGAATGATATCGATGAAGATACTGGCAAAATCGAACTACAAATTCTCGATGCAAGAGGGAAGGGAAAGGAAAAACTGCAAATTGTTGGGAATACTTTAAATTGATTGAACTGATCATGTCGTCGACGGAATCTAAGAGTGTAAGATAGTGTGTAAATACTATCGAACACTCACCGTACCCACCTCTAATGCTACTCTTCAAGATGGCGAAGGAGAACTTTTTTCTTGTTTGAAGACGTTAGGGATGAAAGATATGATGCAGAAGATACTTCTAGTATGTCTTCTATATATAATCTGACTTCGAACACAAGTCCTGCTAGATTGCATGTTGAATTAGTCAAATATTTTAATTATCAAACACTTGTGGACCTATGGTTGATTATAACCTTGAACTTTTAATTATAACAAACAAGTTAATTTTATTTACCAACGAGTTGAATTCAAGTGATTATAGTTTTTCAAAGCATGCGATGGAAAATTGATCGATGGTCGTCAAAAGATCAAAAGCCATCATCACAAATCAAACTCATTAGGGAAGTCAAGATCGAAGTCACACATTCAAGAACTTAAAAGTCAAACTTCGGAGCAAGATCAAAGACTTAACTTCTTAGATAAAATATAAATGTACTAACACTTTGATTATGACAATGCATGCTTAAGCTCAAAACCCTTCCACACATTAAAAACAATTTTGTGCATCAAAAATCATTCGAATGCAATGACTTGATCAAATGTAAAAATGATTTTTAAAAATGATATTTGGACTTGAAAAATATTTTTTTATCTTGAAAAATTAGTTAAAAATACTCTCCAAAAGCTCATACCTTTCAAAACCTTCAAATCAGAACAAACATGGTCAAAACGTAAAAACGTCGAATTGCTTGGGGGTAGACCAGCCAAAATAGTCGATCAACCGAAAATTTCCAACGGCCCAAAATTTGATCGTTCTAACCTCTGCTTTTTACTGTACAAACAGTTATGTTAGTCATCCGGGCAAGAGGCGGTTGACCGAACGAGTCATCTGAACTCCTATATTTTTTTGACGTTTTGAACTCCATAAATACCTCAAAATTTTCAAGAGCATCAAAGTGAGATATCTTTTGAGAGATTTCTTTAAACTTACATTTGCATTCATTTTATTTATTTCCTGGTATCAAATTTTTTGATTGATTCAAACTCTTTAATCATCTTCTTCATCAAATGTTTTCATCTCTCCTTTTGTAATTCACTTATTTCTATTACTCATAAAAGAGAGACATATTTTGAATAAGATTTTTGAACTTACATTGCATATATTTCTTATATTACTCCATATTGAAAAAATTGATTGATTGAATCAAACATGTAAAATCATCGTATTCATAAAAGTTTCTCATCTCTTTCTTGGTACTTAATTTATTATAATCATTCATTAAAAGAAGATATATTTTTTAAGAAGATTTTTGAATTTATATTGCATTTATTTCTTCTTCATCTTCTCATTGAAAATTTTTGATTGATTGAATCAAATTTCTAATTATTATATACATCAAAGTTTTTATCTAACACTTGAGTTATCATTTATTGATATTCATTGAAGTGTTAGTTTCTCTGAGTACTTAAATTGTTTGTATTATTTATCAAGAGATGAATTCCATTGTAAAACCATTTTGATAAAGTGTGGTCGTATTGAGGTCCTGTAAAGATTAACATTGTATAAAGATCAGTGCTCCTTATTGTAAGTCACCGAATGAGTCATATTGAGGTCCCTTAAAGTTCAATAGTGTGTGTCATATTGAGGTCCCGTAAAGTTCAATAGTGTTGGTCATATTGAGGTCCCGTTAAAGCTCAATAGTGGGTCGTGTTGAGGTCACGTAAAGTTGAACATTGTATAACGATCAGTCCTCTTTGTTTGTAAGTCACCTGAAGTATTGTAAAGGGTTGAATTGTACTATAAGTCAATCCACATGGTGAAAAGACCTTGCTCGTGCCGAAATACTTGGTAACGAAAGACGTAGATCATTACTTTGGATCGAACCTCAACAATTACATTGTTTGCATCATTTCTCCTTTTTACTTTTCGCTTTCATATTTGCGTTTATTATTTGAATTGATCTATTTAGTTTTTACTTGTTTGAATTTGGATTAGTTCTTCAAAAAAAAAAAAAAAAAAAAATTTAAAAACCAATTCACCCTCTCTTGATTAGTTATCTGTGGGCTATTAACACTTAGAAACGTAGAACTCGTTGATACTATACAATTTGATTTACTTAATTTTTGGCGGAAGAACGAATGAAAATATCCTATTGTTTTTGCCATTGCAAAAAGATCTATTAATACCTCCAGTTAGCACGATAGCTTTGGAGGGTGTTCTTAGTGCATGTAAGAGGACTATGTCCGAGATTAGGAGCTGACTCAAAGAAAATATTCTTAAAAGCATTCGTGTGCATAAAGGACCGTTAAAACGCACATTTTTTTAATATAACATCTGTATGAGGAAATTGTGAGTAATCAGGTAAATGATATTCAATTTTGACATATAATCAAACTTTATTATCTTCTTAATAATATCTTGATTTAAAAAAAAAAAAAAAATTTTGCACGTAACAAGTTGTTCGTGTACAATTTTAACTTCGTTCACTCGAAAATTAAGTAACATGTCCGAAACTTGGATAAAAAGAGGGCTTTTAAAAAAATAATAATAAATTTTTTTTTTCGAATTTTCAAATCTCAATTAACATTTTGATTAAATCAAGATTTTTTTTTTCCTGTGAACCTTTTTCTTACTATGTATGGGTTCACATGCTTCATTCCCCATGCAAACAAAATACTCGTAGAGCTAAATTTTTTAAACTCAAATCAAAATATTCTCTACATCATTAACAAAAACAAAAATTAATTTTTTACCAAGCATCCGAAAAAAATAATCAATTTCCTCAAGTTCCATGTATCGTCAATACCTAGAACTTGAGGAAGTAGAGATTTTTGGAGACTTTATTCCCAAAAAAAAAAAAAAAAAAAACTGTACAATAATCGGTTCTTTTATGTACAATTTTAACTTTGTCTGCTCAAAAATAAAGTCCTAACCCCAAGCCCAGATAAAAGGAGGAGGGTTTTCAAAATAATTTTTTTTATAAAAAACTTTCATATCTAATTTCAGATTTCAATTTGATTTATTATTTCTGCAATTTACTTCTACAACCATATACATTTCATATTCATACAATTTAATTATTCAAATCAAACCTCACATAAATTCTATACGATTGTCGTATCAATAAAAGCAAGCCTCCGAAAATGAAGAAGCAATTTCTTCAAATTCCATGTAATGTCAATGAAGTATGCTGACAAACATATGAAGTGTTTAGTTCATGTGTGTCAAACGCTTCATTGACAATACTTGGAAGAATTTGAGGAAATGTCGAAATGGATTCTTTGTTTTTCAGATGCTTGATTGAAAAAAAAAATTGTACATGTAACAAGTTATTCGTTTATAATTTTAACTTGGAGTAATTATTATAGCCTAGGAGTAAAAACAAAGAAAAAAAAAATATTGAGATTGTGGGCCAAGCTTGACTCGACCCCACGGTCGCGAGCTCAAGGGCCAAGCCAAGCTTAGCCCTGCTCGGCTCGTCTTTGACGAGCCTACATCTTGGGTAATGGGCCCATTGCCACCACTAGGATAAATGTGATTTAATAAAAAAATAATCTGTAATTAAAAAAAGATTGTTCCAATATAATATTATGTAGTCAATGAGATCAAATTCAAAAAAATAAATAACAAGGCAGCGATGAAATCACCTTGAGGGTAACAAATAGGGAATATGTTGCATTTACGGTAATCACAGAATTCATATTTTAATTTTAATTTCACATATTATCTGTTACTAAAACTGGCGGAATTCATAACTCTTTTAAGTATACTAGTGATTGCACGTGCTTTGCATGTGTAGGGGTGATGCAGTGTAATTAATAATTTTAGAATTTTGAATTCAATTATAACATAATATTTTTCTATTGGAGAACAATCTGATGTAAAACTTTTAAATTTTAACCATTTAAGTTTTCAAGCTAACATAGTTAGTTACTTAAAATTATGGACTTATTTTAGATTACGTAATTGGATTGAACGAGACGTTGATTTGTCGATTGTATTTAATTATTTATATTAATTGTATGGATGAGTTCCTGTTATAGTTTTTGACTTTTTGTGATTTCAAAAAACTTGCTTTCATTTGATGATTTTTTGTAAAATTATTTAAAAAAAAAAAACACAGGTGGATCCATGTTCGATCTTTTAACCTTTGACATTTACTCTTTTACGACTCAATTTTTAAAACATTGATTTTTATGTGTAAGATGTGTTCATGTGTAGTTGTTGTCTGAATTGTAGATTTGTTTTCTATATGTTCCTGTTGAAATGTTTATTAAAAGTAATTAATAATACATTTAAGGAGGAAAATAAAAACAAGGTATGTAGGAAAATTTAATTTTGAGATTTGTACCTGAGCTTCACAGACTTCGGGTGGACAAATGTAACAAATCTAAATACAAAATCCACCATAAAATAATAATAACTCATTGAGTTTCTTCAATATTCATTTTGACGCCGTAAATTTACCCGTTTTAACCGTAAAAATTGGGAAAAAAAAATGAAATTGAGAGAAATTGGTGTGAGTATGGGGGTTGAGAGTAGGTAGAAAAGAAAAATTAACAATTATGATTTTTCGTTTAATAACTTAAGATAAAAACTGAAAAAAATGAAATTGAGAAAAATTAGTGTGAGTATAGGGGTTGAGGGTGGGTAGAAAAGAAAAATTAACGATTATGATTTTACGTTTAATAATTTAAGATAATTTGTATATTTAAACTTAATCGACAATATATTTATTATTATCAAATTTTAAGTTTTTTTTTAAAAAAAATTAAATCTATCCAAATGGATATTCATATCGTGAAATATCGAATCAAACGTTGTAGGAAAAATAAAGTTCGAAAAAATGACATTAGAATGATGTTGAGAATGAAAAGAAACATAAACAAACACGACTTTACATTTCACAATTAATGTAAAATTATTTTTTATATTTAAAATTTATCGACCGTATATTTATCATTGCCGCACTTCAATATTTCCAACAAATTTTAAATCACTTAAAAATACATATTGTTACATAAAATATTGAATCAAACGTACAAAAAAATCGGCTTAATTTAAGATAAAAATTGAATAAAAATGAAATTGAGAGAAATTAGAGTGAGTATGAAGGTTGAGGGTGTGTAGAAAGAAAAATTAACAATTATGATTTTACATTTAATAATTTAAGATAATTTTTATATTTAAACTTAATCGACAATATATTTATTATTATCACATTGTAAGTTTTTTTGTAAATATTTAAAATGATCCAAATGGATATTTATATCATGAAATATCGAATCAAACGTTGTAGGAAAAATAAAGTTCAAAAAATGACATTGGAATAGGGTTAAGATTGAAAAGAAACATAAACAATCACGACTTTACGTTTCACAATTAATGTAAAATTATTTTTGATATTTAAAATTTATCGACCATATATTTATCATCGCCGCACTTCAATATTTCTAATAAATTTTAAATCGCTTAAAACGCATATTTGTAACCTAAAATACTGAATTAAAAAAAAAAAAAAAATACTCAAAGGTTTAGCCAAGCCGAGCCCCGGCTTGTGAACAATAAAAACCCACCCACCCTTTTATATATAGTTGGATATTAGGCAACACAATTTGTTCAGATACTAAAGAATATAAATTCTACGTTTTTAAAAAAAAAAAAAAGAGTTGTATATAAATAACGCACCTATATGTTCAACAAAGTCACAAATTTCAGGCTAGTTCACAAATTCCGATTATACCTCAAATAAATTATGCTGCCACAATTGAATCGTGATGAAGACAGCTGAATATTTATGCGTGTCACGTTTAACACTTTGGTTTCCTTAAATTGCAATGACAAATTTTAACAGACTCGACTGAAATTTACGTCTGTCACGCACCTTGACCAATTATGATTAATATGCCCCTTTTTACTCGGGTCGAAAATCAATTTTTTAATAAATTTTTATAAAAATTAATAAAATATTCTTAAAGTTAATAAAAAGTTATATAGATATAATGCGTAGTTAAAATTGAATTTGATGAAAAATTAATTTTTAAAAATTGAGACCAAAGAAATAAGTCAGCTAACAAACAGAGGCTAAATATATGCTGCAATGCAGCTTATCATCCAAACATCCATCAACATAGATTAGTTATGACGTTAAAGAATGTATTGTCCAATACATTTGGACTCATCGACACATTATCCATCGATATCTTCTATTTGCTAGAAA
Organism: Fraxinus excelsior; assembly: GCA_019097785.1. NCBI lineage: Eukaryota > Viridiplantae > Streptophyta > Magnoliopsida > Lamiales > Oleaceae > Fraxinus > Fraxinus excelsior. The sequence continues at coordinate 19,881,142 of CM032627.1, forward strand.
GTGATGTGTTGAAATGTTACAAATGTATTGAGGGGGGACGTCTAGGAGGAAAACAATATTTCAATTCCCATCAACATGATTTGCTAAAATTCTTTCCAAGGGCATCCCAGTTGCAAAAAGCGATAGTAAAGGCCCATTTGTGAAATTTGAGGTCAATAAATTTGGTCGTCTACGCTGCAAGGTGTCAAAAGGTGACAGACTACACGAGACGTTATGGGGGCAATCAAAGCCCGACTATCATAGAGTGTCGGGTCAGGCAGTAGAGGCAAGCGTGCTGCCCAAATAAGTAGGTCGATGCAAAATACTTGCATGAGCCTGATAGTTAGAATGTGCCGATGAACCGTGCTGGACTCAACTAGTTTTAGATGTGCCAGTCCAGCAACACAGGCCACCTCAAAAAGGGATTGTGGCCGAGTATACTTCTCTACCCATTGCTTATGAAAAGACGCAAATGTACATAACTACAGATATGGAGTCATGAAGAGTAAGGGAACTAAATTAAACAAAGTAAACACAAAATGAGCACATCACAGAGCTATTTTTGGGCCAGCTCTTGGCTCGAGTTCAAAAAGTTGAGCGGTCAACCAATAAAATTGTGTGAATGGGTGCCGATTCCATCCTCACGAGAACTTTTACTGCAGCAGCTGCTATTAGTAGTGCTATTGCTATACCCATGAGGCGACGTCAAATCCAAACACTCCTTCCCGCCAGCGGCACTGCCAAGTCCCAAAACCTCACCCAACGGTCCACCCGGCGGAGAACTCAACCAAGAAACAGTATTCAAAAACCCATCATTTTCTTTCATAGTCCCAATACCCATTGCTGCATTTTGATCATCATCTTCACCAATCCCAATTCCCATTGACATTGACAGAGACAAAGATGAAGGTGAAAACCTTTTCTCGTTTAAAGATGCAGCCGACCCTTCATTGCCTTCTTTCTCTCCTGTTGACCATGCATCAATAAAATGCCTAGTTGTCTGTGTTTTTTCAGAGTTTAAATCAAGGTTCCTTTGTAGATAGGCCGACTTGGGGTGGTCAAGAAATGAGTTCATGAAATCTTGTTTATCCTCGTATTGAAATACTGACAAATTATTCTTGTTATGGACGGTGTTGTCTCTATTAAAATATCCCACTTTAGATGATGACTGCATAATTTGATGAGTAGAGACAGGGAGGGAGATGGTGCTGCTGCTGCTTCCACCTCTCATGAACCATTCGGTGCACCTTACGCAATATCAACAGTCACAAACCAACAAAAGAAATCAGAGCCCACATTTGTTTGCAAGTCGACAGAGGAGACTAGACCCACAGACTACTATAATATAAATTTATCATGGATAAGAACAAGACATGTATTTAATAATTGCACAAATAAACAATATTTTGACTTTATACTCGACTGCCGTGTTTTCCACCGACTGAATATGCCACAAGTGCCTTACTCGTTATTAAACAGGAATTAGTTCATTGTATTAGAGAGAGACGAACACTACAAGAACAAGATTAACTTAATTTTTCCTTCTATTTTACCCCTAGCATTAGGGTATGTTTGCCAGGATTTCTACGTTTTTCGAAAAAGAATTTTGTGAGAAAGTTATCTTAAATTAACTTTTTTTGAAAGCTGTTTTAGCCGATAAAACGCTTGTTTGGTATAATTTTTGCTTTTGATTCATTTATAAAAACTTTAGGATTAAGATATCTTAATTTTTATTTAAAACTAATTTTTAAAAGAATTCTATGTTTCAGTAAGTGCTTTTAGGGAGGTACCTTAAACCAATTTTCTTTTAAGGGCCCATTTGGCATGCTCAAAATTGCTTTTAAACTAATTTTATAAAAGTGTTAATTACTTTTAGAGGAACGTGATCATATTTGACTTCCTCTCAAAAGTAATTTTAAAATAAGAACATCTTTTAAAAATTAATTTTCAAACAAAATAGAATGGGAATGAGAATCTGACTCAAGCTTTTGGCTTCAAGCAGTGCCAAACGACCGGTGTAACAAGATTTCATTTTTTTTTTCCTACTTTAATACTGTATATCCAGTCCTATCCGAGTTAATATCTCAAATTGAAGTAAGCCACAAAAATTTAATACTGAGAAAGAAATTCTTGAAACCCTAAACCCACCTGGTTTGGTCATATGAAGCAGTGAAGTCCATTGGTTTTTGAGTGGTTGGAGTATTAAGTGGAAGGAGAAGAGATTGTTGAGAATTGTTGGTAGTAGTACTGTTGTGGGATTGAGTTTCCACAGGCTTTCTTGAACGGGGTTTACTTTTGTGGGCATGGCGCTCACAGTATTTCTGATCAGGTGCTACATCCCTTGAACACCTCCATTTCTTCCCATCTGTTCTCCTGCACCTCCATGGCTCTGGATCCGACCCCCTCGAGAACCTCAAATCCAAACCAGATGCTACTCACAAAAAAAAATAAAAAATTATCAGCATAAGTGAAAACCAAACTATCAACGTGGATTTAACAAAAAGAAACATGATTAAGAAATTGGAATATAAGGCAATTAAAAGGGAACTTCACTTTTAGATTGGAAGGAAATTGGGGCATTTGAGAGTTGCAAGAGGAGTTGAGGAGGAACAGGGATAGAAGCCATTATGTACTTGTATATCATTGTCTGTCTCTCCAGTTCTTGCCACTGTGTGTCTGTAAAAAGAGCTTTTCCAGACATTAGCATGCCTCCTGCAAAAAAGCACCAATATTCACACTTTTTATTTTTTATTTTTATCTTTTTTCTAGTCAAAAAACCATTTCTTCACAAACAAATCCATTTTTCTTATAAAATAGAACAAGAATAAAAAAAAAAAAAAAAAAAAAACTCATTACAGTATCTGCAACACCTGTACAAGATAAAATAGAGCACCTTTGAGAGCAGTACTGTGAGAGCTCCTCGGAAAAACTACGCCGCCGCCTATAGAATCGTAGATATTGCTCACACACCCTACCGCCTGGTTATTTGGGTTAAAAAAATTGGCCCCGCTGCCCCCACCACTTCCAACACCAGAAAAGCTATTATACTGAGAAGAAGAAAGCTGATAATAGTGAGGGGAAACCATGGCCCTATTAAAAGTTGATGATTCAGTGGGTTGCACCTGCATCTTCAAATCCAACCCAAAATCACATTCTAATGATGAATCAACCCCAATTCTATTCCCATCCCCCATTATTTTTTCACCTAAAGATACAAAATCAAAGCCTTCTGCAAGAACCCTACTCCGAAAAGCTCTCTCTCTCTCTCTCTCTCTCTCTCTCTCTATAAGTATACATACGGTGCCGCCATTTTGAACTTGAGGTTATGGTTTTGGAATTTGCTTCCTATGCTTCCAACATTCGTTACATTACAATTTACATACATACAAATTGCACTGTGGACCCACATACACACATTACAAAGTGTGGGACTTAACAGAGTGGAATTTTTGACAGTCAACGCCAAATTGGTGTAAATTAGTAGTAGGTGGTATCATTAAAAAATGGAAAGTAAAATGAAGTCTCAGTTTGACTTTTTACTTCTTTTGTTCAGTAAATTTGGAATATCTGAGCTGTAATTTTTACAATCACAGTCATTATATATTCTGAAATTTTCCAATAATTATAGACCTTTGATTCTTTATGGTGCAATTCGTCTTAAACACTGATACTCTGTCCAAAAAATACGAGCTTGATCTTAAAATAAGTTGTAATAAATATACGAGATGAACTATAACTTCATTCTATTAATCTTCAAAATTATGAGAGCTAGACGCATAGATGATCGAACATAACATATGTGACTTGATCAAAGCAAAAAGTTCAATGTGACAAATGTACAAATGACAAATGTTATATATGCAGTACTGATATGTTATGGAATAAGTTATGCAGTACTGACATGTCCACATAACATGCTATATGTTATTGATGTGTCCACATAATTGACTATTACAACCTAAATCTATAAATATGACGACTATAATGTGCTGGCAAACTCAAGCCATGGATGGAATTCTTGAGTCTTCACAAGCTCACGCATATATGGAAGTCGACTAAATGGGTGAAATGTTGTAGATGGCCTTTTATCAATATTAAATGGGATAAGAAGGAGATTGGAACCCGTGACTTCTCCTTAGGATATTGAAAGTTTGACCATTGTGGCATTCTTTGAATTTGATATTAAATTTATCAGAATAATATATGTTACATTTTAGTGATTTTATTGTAATTGTAAAAATTCGAACTCATGCTCTTCCAATTATACAAAACTTGGCAACAATATCATTTGGTGAATATTGCTAATTTTTATAACAAAATTATATATGTTCAGTTTGAACAAAATAATTGTTATATTTAAATTTTAGACATTGTTTGATTCTTTTTTTTCGAAATACATCTCTCTCCTATTTCAACCGCATATTTTTCAATAAAATAATATTACATGCAAATTCAAAAAAATTTCTTATTTTTAACCACACATTCTCCATCAAATCACTAATTCAAAATGCATTTTTTGCAAAAAATAAAAATAAAAAAATGAGCATCAAACGGGACTCCTAATATTTTATTGATGACAACGATCGATTATCCACGGCCGACTGTGCTGACTGAAAGTCCTAAATTTGCCACTGCATACACCCCGTACGAAACGAACACTAGGTTTTGATTGCAGCCCACGAACTTACTATTCATGCTATTTCCTCTTTTGTCAAAAAATAATAAAAATATGTTAATAGATTAAGATTAACTTAATAATTAAGGTATTAAACAAATGGACCTATTAATTTATTAACTCGATCTGAATAAGAGAGCCATCTATGATCTATCTAGTGACTGACGGTCTCCGTCAAAATATGTCGCTTTCGTTCAGCACACCGTTTCCTAGTTTTTGGCATTTAAAGTCGTAAAACTTTAGGCCCACCAGACTTGACTTTGTGGTCCTTGAACCGTTTATGCCCATGGGCTTCGCGTCAAGTTTTCATGCTAATTTATTGTGCTGAACATACAATTAAATTGGACAACTTACGAAGCTACCTTAAAATTATGAATCTTTTAAAAAATCATATGAAACGTATTTTTTAAAATACTATGTAAAATTATATGTGTGTACTTTTTTTATAATAAAAAAGTGTCACAATGTCACTTTTTAAAATTGATGCCACTTCTTTACAAGTTAAGAGTTACTTTTTATTTAAAAGTGATGTTTGTCACTCAAAAAGTGACATAAATTTCAAGGAAGTGACAAATATTAAAAAAAAAATGACATAAAAAAATGACAAATACTAAAAAATGACAAAAATTCAAAAAAGTGACAAAACGTCAGTTAAAATATTAGAATTAGTTCAATAGAGTGTCTAGAATTTTTTTTTAAAAAAAGTAACACAATCATGTCCCTTCTCTTTCTCCGTTCACCTTAAACATATTTAAATTAGTTTACCGATAAAATACAATCAAAACCTTAAGTATCTTTAAATCAATTCATCATTATCGTCATCTACCAACTCAACCAATTACACAACCTCTATTCCTTCGCTTTCTCTATCGCCATCCCTATTACTACCAACAGACCAAAGCCTAAGCATACAAAACTATACACATAAAACAGAAGAAAAACGAACTCAAATACAAACAGATTAAAAAAATGACAAATACTATTCAAAAAAATAACAAATACTAAAAAAATTGACAAAAAAAAAAAGGTGACAACCGCTTAAAAAAGTAACAAAACACTGGTCAAAACCTCAAATTATATCATTTTATACAATTTCTACCATTCCATCACCACTCCACCTTCACCACCACCACTTCAATATCCACGGCTCCAAAACCATTTGTGTAATACTCAAATCAGGAAATGTTAAAAAGATTTGATAGGTACTACTCATACCTTAAATACCTTTTTTTTTTCGGAAGTCCATTATTAGAAATTCCACGGTTAAGCGTGCTTGACTTGAAGCAATTCTATGACGAACGACCCACTTGGAAGTTTTTTCGGGGAGCGTGCTAGTGAGGACAAAGTATGCTGAAAAGACCTATGTTGGTACAGTAGGGACAGTACGTCATCAATCTAACGATCGGGACAGCCCGTTATGGGTCGTTACAAATGGTATCAGAGAGCGGTTGTCAGTCGAAAATCAGGAACTAAGTGCTATGCGGGACAACGTGCTACGCCATAGGGTGGGAACCACCTCTTGAACCCATAAGAGCCACATTTAGAATCCCAACACTTAGCAACTGATCCTCAGATGGATCAATAGCGACGAGAACGTCGCGAGTCTAACGAGGGGTGATTGTAATACCCAGACCAGAAAATGTTAAAAAGATTTGATAAGTGCTACTCATACCAACAAAGTGCACATTCTTTCCGGAAGTTCATCATTAGAAACTCCACAGTTAAGTGTGCTTGACTTGAAGCAATTCTATGATAGGTAACTCCCTGGGAAGTTTTCTCGAGGAGTGTGCGAGTGAAAAACAAAGTATGCTGAAAAAATCCATGTTGGTACAGTGGGGACAATACTTTGTTGATCTAAAGATCGGACAGCCCGTTAAGTGGGACCCGAGTCGTTACAATTTGTGCCTCCTTTCTTCAATACTCACCAAAGACTAGGAAAACTTTGCTAGAATTTAAACTTCTTCTAGTCTCTTTTGTGCTTTAGCCACCAAAACATTAATTCTTAATTCGAACTCTTCGTATACTCTATGCAATGCATAAACATTGTGTAAAAATGAATTTAATTCCACTAAATTCACCAAATATAGAAAATAGAAAGGAATTAATCTAATTTACCTTCATAGCCCTACGATCATTCATGAAAGAAGGCCGAACCTTATCTTTTAAGTAGCCAATTTTCTTAGAGAAGTAAAACTTTGGAGCTCGAGGCTCAATGCTTTATTTTTGGCAAAATGGCACTCACCTCATCGCAAACTCACCTATTTCAGCCAATTCATCAAACAGAAACATCAAGGCTCCATCGTCTGACACATAGCCACTATCTCACCAATAACCTAACACCTAAGAACGCAAAATGTTATAAGATAAAAATCATCGTTGTTTGCTTGTCAATCATTTACATTCATCTATCCTTGCCTCTTCAAATGCATCATGATCTCTACCTCAAAAAAAGTGATAAACATTAAAAAAAAAAACACAAACAATAAAAAAATTGACAGAAAATAAATAAAAAAAAGTAACAAACACTAAAAAACATTCACTTTTTTTTTAAGTAGTACTCAAGACAGTTGAAAGTATGGTTTTAATGAACAAGTCCAAAACTTCATGATTTCAAAGAGAAAAAGTCGAACAAATCAAAATCATCAAAGATAAATAGATATAAACAAGCCAAATTATCTATAAACATCCGTTAATTCAACTCCATATGTAGGTTTTAATCAACAAACGACTCTATAACATCCAATTGATATATACATCCCACCTTAACTAGAAAACAATTCTAAGATAACAGTAACAAACCCACTTCATTTGCTGTATAAACTTTTATGGCTTCTTGATAATATAAAAATTTCCAAGGCTGATGCATGACTATCTTCCCTCCTTAATCCGAAATTTAGCTTGAAAACTTCACATTTGTATGAGACTATGCTAGTCTATTTAGTATATTTTGGACATATTGATCTGCCTCTTCTAATTTAATTGAATTGATATGTAAGTTTCAAATGAGTTTACTTCGTGTCAAAAGACCTATACCAAGCAAGCCTAGCATACAGAAATAAAAATACATTATTCAGTGAATCGTAATAAGATTCCAACACCAAAGTTAATGGCATCAATGAATATCGAAACTCCAGCTGCTTACCTACTCAAAACAGAAGGCATAAGTATCATCTACAAAATTATAGAGTTTTTGTGCAGTATTATTTGGGTTCAAGTATCTCTATAGTACAATCCAAGATACATAATTATAATTGGCAGGATAGGAAATGTGATTAATCAAAAAAGTCTCTCTTTGGAGAGGAGCAGAAAATTGCCATTCAAATGGTTGTTCATATCTTCATCCATTCTGGTTATTGGTAAGCAAAATTTACGGCATAGAGTTCACTCAAGAGGCTGCTCATAAACTACAATAAGTCCAATCTAACTACCTGCTCACTTCTTACTGATTAAGGACCACTAATATTAGACATTTATGTAGTCACTGATAAGAACAAAATTCAGATTTTTAACGTTGTTGATTACTTAATAACAAGAAAATATAAACTCACAACATGAAACATAATTGAATTGGTGCTTAGACATTGTTTTTTCTTCATATTATTCAAATTACAGTTATATATGTCTAAAACTTAAATGACAAAACAAGGTCACATATTGGATATTAAACTAAAGGCTTGTGTCCAAAACTTAAACGTTACAAGGAAACAGTAGGCACGGTAAGAGAAAGAGTGTTGTATTACAAACAACTCATCAAACCCGATTTTAGATTGTTCGGGGAAATAAGTGACTTGTATCTAGATTGTCAATTAAATAAAAAGTTTAAGCAGAGATATAGAAAACAATAAAATGTTACTCCCATATGAACAAGCACGAAAAAGAAAGAAAAACTTACAATTAATTCAATTGATCATGAACAAGGGCGGAGCCAGCCCTCCAATGTAGGGGGTCCCAGAGTTGAAGGGTTTAGCCCCCGATTTTTTTTTTGACACCTTATTTGTTAAAATGAGAGAAGTTGATACTTTGTGATGGAGAAATTAAACAAACGAACATAAACTAATGTACGAAAGACTTAACAAAAAAAAAAAAATCAAGAAACGTATAAAAGAAAGTACTAATATTTAATTTAACAAAATCATACCTTATTACAAGCGTTCCTTTCGAGTTTTCATACTTTGATAATGTTGTATAACTACATCATCACCAATCATGTCAAATGCATCATTCTCAATATACACAAGCAAGCTATCATTTAACCATTTATCATTAATTCGATTGCGCAATCGATTCTTGACATAATTCATTACAGAAAATACCCTCTCTACTGTAACAGTAGCAACTGGAAGAATTAATGTCAATATCAAAAGCTTGTATAATAACGGGTATACTTCATATTTTTTTTTCTCACAACTAACTTTTGTGCAAGTTCATCAAGGCCTTGTAATCCTCCAAATTCTTCATCAGTGCGCATATCAATAATGTATGTGTCAATTTGATCATCAAGTTCCATCACGTCTGATCCTTGAAAATCTTTCGGATAAAATGTACACATGTGAATTAATTTGCTCTTGTCAAAAGCTAAAAATGAATTATCTAGACACAAACACGCTACACAAAGAAGTAAGTCACTATTCACCTCAGAAAACCGATTATTCAACTCTTGAAGTTGCAAATCAATGACAGAATAAAATAAATCTACACGAAAGTGATGCAAATTTGTCACAGTGATTACATCGTGAACGGCCAAAAGGTGTATACATATCATCCATGTTAGGGACGATAATGCCGTGATTTCCACAAAAGGAATTAACCATTGCCAAAAAAGAATTCCGGTCATCATCTCTGAACTTTTGAAGCTATTGTTTACATATTTTTACCAAACACATGGCATTACCAATATCTAGGTCTTTCTACTGTAATGTCTTCGACAACTCATTTGAAATTCCTAATATCTTTTTCATTAGATGTAGGCCAAATGCAAACTCAAATGTACGAATTGATGCCAACAAAAACCTTACTTCACCTTTTTTTTCCCACAAATTGTATTATCAGTAGCAATTATCTCAATAACATCAATTGTGCTTGAAAACTTGAGCATCAGGTTACATAAACATTTGTAGTGCGAGCCCCAACGTGTATCACATGAACGCTGGATATTAGTTTCTTAATTAAAGCCTCGACCACTTGATATTTCACCAACATTTAGTGCTTCACAAATCTTGATTCTTTGCATCTCGCGAATAAGATCACAGCTCTTAGCCAATCATCCAACAACATTCACCACACTATCAGCCAAATAAAAGAAAGATTGGATATCACCATGTTTTTTTGCAACTGTTAAAAGAGTTAGTTGAAGTTGATGAGCAAAGTAATGAATGTAGTATGCACTTGGGTTTTCCTTCAAGATAAGTGTTTTGAGACCATTATACTCACCCCGCATATTACTAGCTCCATCATAACCTTGACCTCTCAAATTAGACATGCTTAAGCCATATCTAGAGAACATGTCGTCAATAGCAAGCTTAAGTGAAATAGTCGTGGTACTTGAAACATGTTGGATGCCAATAAAGCGTTCAATTACATGCCCATTCTTCACATATCGCAAAACAACTGACATTTGCTCCTTATTTCTCTATTTTGACACCAAAAACTCATGATTACGAGGCTGATTGGACCTCTTTTCACATATTCCCTTCGAACAACATCCAGAACATTAACATTATAATGATTAATTGGAATTTGTAATCCAGGGTCTGAAGGCAAATATTCCAATTAATCTCATCACTTTCTTCCCTCATCATCCCCAACACCAATTTCATCAATATCTTCAATTTCATTTTCATCACTTTCATTCCCAATCCCAACATCAATCTCATCACTTTCATCCCCTTCATCCACAATATCAATAACATTCCTTTCATCAATATTTTCTTCAATCAAAGATGGATGCAATTTACACTCTTTTGAAATACTTCTCCATTACTGACCTTGAGAGTGAGATAATTGATAAACAATACAACTATACAAATTACAAACACTGAAACAAAACTACTTCTAATTTGCAAAGCCAAATCAATTGCCAGGGATTAGACTTCTAATTATCAAAGCCAAATCAATTTGCAAAGCCAAGTAGACTTCTAATTTGCAAAGCCAAACAAGTACAGACTCACCAGAGCCTGCCAGCTTGCCAGGGGATTTCAGAACCAGTCAACCAGCTAGGAAGATTTCCTGTATTAGAATTTATGAAGCAGTTGCTTAGTAATGCTTAAAAAATAAAATTCAGCTCATTGTATTTTTAGCCAAACGGGAAAGTAGGAAATGAATCAGAAAATTACCAATGTTGAAAGGAATCAACAGGAAAGGAAATTTAGCTCATTGCGTTGCACTCTTTTGCATTGGTGAAGTCGTGAAGGAGCGAAAACACTCGATTGGAAGAATCAATAGGCGGAGAGGAGTAGGCGGTGGAGAGGAGCAGGCGACGGAGACTACGACTGCGAGGGCGAGCAAGAATTGAAATGGGGAAGACGGGTGAGATATTGAGAGTCTGAGACGGGGGGTTTTCATTTGGGGATTGGGCTAGGCTTGGTGGGCATAGTTATAGTATATTTGGACCAAATTTTGGGCTTTATTGCATATAAATTTAAAAAAATTGGTAAATAAAAAAAATAATTAATTTTTTTTTTCAAAATTGAGGTCATGAATTAGAAAAAAAAAACATTCTACAGAGTTAAATAAAGTTGATTTTTCGACACTGGGGACCGGGGCCAATGATGCCGACTTTCAAGCTCATGTTTATCTTAGCTACTAAAAATCACCTGTTCATGAAAACCATCGAATGCAAAAAATTTGTAAGATTTGGTCATTGGAATCAGAGTGAAGGTGTCAATTGTAGTGATGAAATTGAAGGAATGAGATTTGAGCATACTATTCTTGCCATTAATGGAGAGAATTGAAATCGAGTGTGTGCAGAATTTGATTATAATGTGGTGGGATGAAAGATATATTTGAGGATTTGGGGGTTTTATAATGTATTTAATAATACGTTCTTAATTGATTTAAGGGGTACTTACAAAAATACCCTTAAAATTAGGAATATTTTGAAAAATCATATGAAAATTTTTTAAAAAATAAAAAATACTGTGTAAAATGAAAAAGTGACACAATGTCACTTTTTATATAAAAATTGTCACTTTTTAAAAAAAAGTGACACAGAGTAAAAAAAGTGACAAATACCGAAATAGCATCATCCATTTGTGCAGCACCAGTAATCATATTCTTAAAATAATCACAACGTTCAGGTCAATCCACATGCTGATTATATTAGGAAAATATAACATATTATTTCATTTTTTCATCTTCTTAAAAAGTGACAAAAACTTAAAAGGTGACAAAAAAACTAAAAAAAAAGTGACAAAATTCAAAAAAAAAAAAAAAAAAGTGACAAATTTTAAAATAGTAACAAATTCAAAAAAGTAATACAAATTAAAATAATTTATACAGATTAAAAAAGTGATAGACAATAAAAAAGTGGCGTACTCAAAAAGTGACAAAATTAAAAAAAAGTGACAAATTTAAAAAAGTGACGAAATTTTTTTGAAAAAAAGTGACACAAATAAAAAAAAGTGACAATCCTTTTACAAAATTCACAGACTTCCTTCTTTTGTAACAATTGGAGTTGAGTTTTTCTTTGCAAGAACAAAAGTCGGCACCAAAATCTCTTACCACCAACAAAAAAAAAAGTGATAGAAAAAATGTCATGATCTAAAAAAAAAAAGTGACAAACGTTCAGAAAAATGACAAAAGTTGAAAAAAAAATTGCAAACATTCGAAAAAAGTGACAAATTCAAAAAATGACGAACCATTCAGTCACAACTCTTCTTTTCATAATTAGCATACGGATAACATTCACATAATTAGCAGAAGGATTATAAGTAAACATGGAAGCATGAACTAAAATTCCAAATTCATCTTTGCACAAATTATAAAACTTCTTTACAAGCGAACAAACCCAAATTAGAAGTGTTTTAAATTTCATTTTTTTTAGTTTAAGAAGACAAATATTCACAAATGAAAATTCATAGACACAAACTAAAGCTCGGCGGAGGAAGTCAGGCAGCCGACATGTCACAAGTAAGAATCCACGTCTATGGCGATCAGCAATCTCTGGTTCACCAACAAGATCAGTCTGCAATCATAATGGAATTCATCTAGTTAAACTTTAGAATGCCAAATATCTCATCGGATGCAAGAACAACCGTCCAAGGTTTTCTTTACAAAACACGTTGCAAAATTAGTAGAAGATATACTGTTAACCAAAACTTACTTGCTCGTCATGAGAGAATTTGCAGCCATCTCCACGATTACATTCTCCCCTTTGAAAAACTCGACAAATACCCCGTTCCTCTTTCTTTTTCCTCTCAGTTTCCTCATCCTCATCCTCTTTCTTTTTGTAGTTACTCACGTGATCAACTCTAATAGTTCGACCCAGAATTTGGGCTCCATTTAGATTATCTATACACTCAACCAAGACGATGTTATGGACAGAGTGTTTGCACTACTCTTTGGCAAGTTCTACGGAAACAGAAATGTGATTCAAGGTGCAAAGAGATTTACCTACAACTAGAATTGTACTTCTTTGATCCTCATAAGCAAGAAAATCAAACCCTTTAGATTTTCCCGTGCCGTTGTCTCTAACTAAATTAACATCAACAACCTCTCCGTACCTGAAAGATAAAATCTGCTGAATTAGAAGGCAATTTCTTACAAAAAGATGGACCAAATCAAATTTTCCAAATAGCAGGTTACTAAAATCTTCACGTCTTTGTCACTAAGTAATGCATTGGGTTTATAAGATGTTGAAGTTCTTCTCTGAAGATGGTTATTCATCAATATTCTTTTTCCGTTTTAACCCACTTTCTCTAAACATTGCAGAAATAGGAGTCAGGTGCCGGAGTTGGCGTTGGATTGAAGAAGTCGAAATCGGACTACAAGTATTTGATTTATGATCGAAACATGTTAGGATTTCTATTGATTGCGATTTGGTGGGTCGGTGTTTAAGATATCCACTAATAGAAAAGGAGAAGACAAAAAAAGGATGGACATGGAGATGAAAGCAGTGAAAACGGGTAGAGAGAGCAGCAAAAACGGACGGAGATTGAGATGAAACTGGCGGAAAATAGAAAGCGAGAAAAATGGAGAGCGTTTGAGAGACGCAACGGTCTAGAATGGGACTAGGTTTTGGAAAAACTTTAAGAAGAGCATATTACTTACGGTTGTAAATCGTTGTAATGTGTTTTAAGGTATAAAACCAATCGGTCCATTTTTTACAGTACTCGGCCTAATTTCCTCTTGATTTAATTAGTTATTAGGGTGTTAATCAATCTAGTTAGTTTTTTTTAGGATATTGGACCTAATTTGCCCTTAATCAATTTTCAAAATTTTCAGCCATATTGGGCCTAATTTTCTCAATTAAATTTGAATAATACTACTTGTACATAATAGGGTTACACAATGATTTTATATACCGATGATGCAGTGAGATATAATTGGGTCAGAGTTTCTTCAAATGATAGAAAAATAGAAAAAGATTATCACTTTAATCCATATGCTTTATACAAATCTTTTTCTCATATGAATTTTAAACATTCATACTCCATATTGAAATTCGAGAAAACAATAAAAAACATAAAATATACATATATCCATAGTGATATGATTCTTTGTTTGGATAGATCAAGATCTTTCAATTTGATTTGTGATCTTCGCTTCAATTTCGATTTCTGTTGATGCGGATGCAGAAAATATTGAAGAACACAATCAAATGGGAACCATGATCCCATATATTCATAAAATAATGACCATTTATTATCTTTTATTTATCTCAAATCGGTCTCTAATTAATTTAAAACAAACTTTCGGTCTCTACACTTTAATTCCATGAAATCTAATACCCATTAGTCAAAATTCATCTTTAGTGGATCACTTTAATTGACTAATATACTTTAAATAATAGTACCACACATTTTAATATGTTACGTATGACTCCAAAAATGTTAGAATTTTCCAACAATCTCTCACTGGACCATACGTGTAACCTTTCAAATGTGCACAACTTTATGAGCTCAAAATTTTGCTATTATTATTATTATGGGTATTACAAACAATCTCGTTCATCAGTTATATTAATATATGATCAAAACGATTTTCGTCACATTTAACGTGACTAAATCCAAACATGTCATGTGAGTGTAGCATGGACATTACATGTTATATGATCCAAACATGTCTATCTCCAATTGGTCCAACCTTATTTCTTAAGTGAAATCAATGATGAACTTAATAACAGAGTGAAATGAACTAAATACTTTATTTCTATACGGAATAATATCCAAATACACAAATGTGTCCAAAACATAAAGCAATGAAAATACAAACTCCCACTAAAACTTGATATCCTCATGATATACAACACTCATATGAGCAATGTGCTCATGAAAGACCTTGGGTGTCAATCCCTTAGTAAGCGGATTCGTAATCTTGGAGTTTGTCCTAATACGCTCTATGGAAATCTATCCACTCTATACTCTTTCCTTCACAACCAGGAACTTAATGTCAATGTGTTTTGACTTAGATGAGCTCATGTTGTTATTGGAATATAGAACTGTTGAGTTATTGTCACAATATAATTTTAGCGGTCTTTCTATGCCATTCAGAATGCGCAGCTCAATGACAAAATTTCGTAACCATATTCCATGATTAGATGCCTTATAGCATGCTACAAATTTTGCTGTCATAGTAGAAGAAGCTATGAGTGTCTGCTGGCACTCCTCAGGAAATAGCTCATCCAGCTAACAAATAAATATAGCCTGATGTGGATCTCATACTGTCTAGGCATCTAGCAAAATCAGAATCGGAGTACCCTATGATCTTTAACTGATCCGATCTGATATAGGTGAGCACGTAATCCTTTGTTCTATTCAACTACCTCATAACCCTTTGGCTACTATCCAATGATCCATTTCAGGGTTACTCAAATATTTGCCCAGCATTCCAACAATGAATGCTATGTCTGGATATGTACAAACTTGAGCATACATAAGACTCCCAACAGCTGATGCATAGGGAATCTTCTGCATTTCCTTAACTTTAAGGTCATTTTGCGGGCATTGTTTAAGACTAAATTTGTCTCCCTTAGCGACATAGGTGTTACCTGATTTACAATCCTATATGTCAAACCTCTTAAGTACTTTATCGACATAGCCCTTTTGTGACAGTCCAAGAATACTTCAAGAGAGATCCTGGTATATCTGAATCCCTAATACAAAAGAGGCGTCACCAAGATCTTTCATCTCAAAATTTCTTGATAGAAATCTCTTGGTTTCGTGCAACATACTTATATCATTAGTGGCAAGCAGTATGTCATCAACATACAAAATCAGGAAAATATGCTTACTCTCACTAAACTTGTGATATACACAATCATCAACGTCATTCATTTCGAAATTAAATGAGATAATTACTTGATGAAATTTGTGGTACCATTCACGGAAAGCTTGCTTGAGCCCATAAATGGATTTCTTTAATTTGCAAACCATATTCTTTGGGTCTCCTGACGCAAAGTTTTCTGGTTGCACCATATAAATCGTCTCATCAATGTCACCATTGAAAAACGCCGTCTTAACATCCGTTTGATGTAGCTCAAGGTCAAAGTGTGCAACAAGTGCCATAATTGTCCTCAAAGAGTATTTCATTGAAACTAGAGAAAAAGTCTCTTTGTAGTCAATGTCTTCCTTTTGGGTAAAGTCTTTAGCTACAAGACAAGTCTTATATTTTTCCACATTACCATTCGAATCCCTCTTGATTTTAAATATCCAATTGCAACCAATGGGTTTGGGACAAGATCTCAAACTTTATTGTCTTGCATAGACTTATACTCCTCATTCATGCATCAATCCACTTTTGAGAGTTTGAACCATACATGGCCTGACTGAAGTTGATTGGATCATCTTCCATTAATCCATTATTTTCCTCATGTTCATGGAGAAATACTATAAAATCATCCGAAATAGCATTTTTCCTTTCTCTCGTGAATCTCCTTAAAGTTATTAGTTCTTGATGTTGTTGAGTTTGAACATCTGGAATGATTACCTCATTTTGGATGTAAGGTTCTTCAACATTGTCTTGTTGAGATTCTGGATATACTTCTTAATCAATGACAGGTATATGAACTTGTACATTGTCAAAGGTAGTAGTATCAATAACTTCTTCCTTAAAGACAATGTCTCTAACCTTATTTCTCCCCCTAAACTTAACATCCTCAAAAAATGTTGCAATTCCCATTTCAAAAATTGATTTAGTTGTGGGATCATAAAATTTATAACCCTTGATCACTCAGAATAACCAATAAAGTTGCTGCTTACTATTTTGGAGTCCAATTTCTTTTCATGTAGCCTATAAGGCCTAGGCTCAGCTGGACATCCCCAAATATGAAAATGCTTTAGACTAGGCTTTTTGCCTGTCCAAAGCTCATGAGCTGTTTTGGTAGCAGCCTTAGTTGGTACTCTGTTTAGAATATAAGCTGTAGTCTTTAATACTTCTCCCCATAGTGATTTTGGTATGATAGGATGACTAATCATACTCCTTACCATATCCTTAAGAGTTCTATTTCGTCTTTCAGCTACACCATTCATGATAGGCGACCCGGCATGGTGTATTATGGGACGATTCCACATTTCTCTAGGTATTTAGCAAATGGTCTTGCACATTGTTCACCTAAATCGTCATTTCTGCCGTAGTACTCATTACCATAGTCAGACCTAACGCTTTTTATCCTTTTGTTGAGTTGATTCTCAACCTCAGTTTTAAACACTTTGAACATGTCAGTGACTCAGACTTTTCATGAATAAGATATATGTATCCATAACGTGAGTAATCGTCTATGAATGATATAAAATATTGTTGACAATTCTAAGAAACCGTAGGGAATGATCCACAAATATATGTGTGTATCAATTTTAAGACATCCGAAGTTCTGTTATCGCCTAATTCATTTGTTTTGGTCTGTTTTCCCTTGATACATTCAATACATACATCAAAATCTGTGAAATCAAGGGAATCCAAAATACCATCTGACACAAGTTGTTCAACTCTAGATTTAGAGATGTGACATAAGCGCTTGCACCATAATTTTGTTGAATTTTCTTTATTTAATTTGCGTTTAGTACCACGTGATTCCACATGTAGGTTTTCATTATATGATGCAAAAGTATCAAGCAAATATAGGTTATCATATGCAGATAATAAATCAGTACCAATAATATTGGAATTTAAAGAAAGACTAAATTGGTTGTTTCCAAATGAACAACAATAACCAAATTTGTTTAACAAAGAAACATAAACCAAATTCCATGTAAAAGACGGTACAACTTTAGTATCTTTCAAGTCCAAATAATATCCAATTCCCAACAATAACCTAAAAATGCCTATTACATCAACTTCCACTGACTTTCCATCACCAACATAGATGTATCTTTCACTAGGGGTGGGCGTGGGTCGGTTCGGTTCGATTTTTTTGGTTCCAAAAATTTTCGGGTATTTAGTAAATGGAACCGTCGGTTCCGATATAATTCTGGAACCGTTCGGGTTCTGTTCGGTTCCTACTATAATTAATTTTTTTAACATTTATAATAATACTATATAAATACATTTAGAAAACTTTGTCAGTGCGTCTTGAATAATTAATCCATAACATATTAGAAAGTTTTCACAAAATGTTAACACTTTAGTACTAGACAATATAGATCATAATTTTTTTTGCTACTTCCCTCAAACAGTTACTGCTCCACTGCTTACCCACCAAAATGTAACATATAAAAGCATCTAACTATGTTCTCCATTTTGAGAAGTGGTACCAAAATCATTCCCGTTTTCTGAAAAACATTGTGAGAAGTGAGGCAATTCCAACGTGCTCAGTACTTTCACCGAGTGAATCTGTGTGTGAATATTGACCAGGTTCAATCTTAGCTTTTACAAATAAACGTAATATTTTAAAGTATTAAAAATACTTACCAACTATGTAATGTAATCATCGATTGCTTGACTTGCCATGTACTATTAAAATGTTAACAATTTCTTGAGTACCATGTAAAGAAAAAGAATCTAGTAATTAGAGCTGGAAATCTCTGTGCAAAGCTCTTGGAAGGCTTTAAAAACTTGTCATTGTAAACACGATAAAAGAACGAAAGCACTGTCAGCGTTAAGAGGGTAAAATCTCACGTCTCTTAAATATGAAAAGAATAAATATGAGAGTACTCCAGCTTAGTGTGGGAACTAGAAGGATGATGACTTTTTCAAGTTGAGAGAAAATGACTCATGACTGGATGAGAAACATGTTGTGCGGCTGGAATGGACTGGAGAGAGAAGAAGAAGAGAAGACCGAAAATTCTAGGGCTCTTTCCCTTTTATATTTAGTGGTTTTTTTTTTTGCATTTTTTTTTATGTTGGTCGGTTTTGAAGAAGAGAAGACCGAAAATTCTAGGGCTCTGTCCCTTTTATATTTAGTGGTTTTTTTTTTTCAATTTTTTTTATGTTGGTCGGTTTAGGTTATATTCAATATACTTGAAGCCCAAATGTCCAATTGTCAAAAAAAATCAGTTCTTATTCGGTTCTTGGTCTAGAACAGAAAATCGAACCAAATTCGTCGGTTCTCGATTCGGATACCCGTTCGGATTTTTAATTTAAGAAAACCCGTTCGGTTCAATTCCGGTTCGGTTCGGACATTTTGCCCAGCCCTATCTTTCACCATCATTTGGCTTTCAATAGATCAGGCATCCCTGCATAGAAATACTTATATGAGTAGTAGCACCAGAATCTAACCACCAAATATTTTTATGTACTGAAGTTAAATTAACCTCAGAACTAAAAGTAAGATTTGTACCTTTCTTTGCACACTATACAAGATATTTGGTACAATTCTTCTTCACATGTCCAGCATTTTTGCAAAAGAAACATGCCTCTTTGTAGTCCTTTTGCTCCTTCTTTTGTGCTAAACCCTTATGAGCAGCTTGATATTTCTTCTTTCTTTTCTTGCCCTTATCTTTAGAAGTGTTTGCCAAGTGAACATTTTCAGTTCTATCTTGCTTCAACCTTTCCTCCTCTTGCACACAATATGAAATGAGCTCATTTAGAGACAATTTCTCCTTCTGGCAGTTATAGCTGACCTTAAATTGACTGAACTGTGTAGGAAACGATATCAATGCTAGATGTACGAGCAAGTCATCAAACATCTCGAGCTTTAGTGCCTTAAGTTTAGAAGTAATGTGAGACATCTCCATGATGTACTCCATTATGTTTCATTTGCCTTTATATTTCATTGAAATCAAGCTTTGCAAAAGCGTGCTTGTTTCAGCCTTATCGTTTTTCGCAAAACGTTTTTTCAATTTCAACAAGGAAATCTTTGGCATTAATCACTTCTTCAGATACTGCGCTTCGAAAGGCTTCCGGAATGCCGCGCTTAATGATCATTATACTCATGTGATTTGAGCGTTCCCACTTCTCAAAGTTCCTCTTTTCATTAGATGAACTTTCATCCGTAAGAGAAGTGAGTTGCTCAATCCGGAGCGTAAGATCTAGATCTATGCAATTGAGAACAATTAATACGTTCTCTTTCCAATCCTTGAAATTTGTCTCATTGAGCTTGGGAATAGAGTTAATATTTACAGATTTTGTAGTAGTAGATGAACTAGTTGTAGAGAGAAAATGGAAGAATTATGCTCACATCAATATTAAGATTCAATAATCAATAAATTCAAATAATGGTAAGTCCAATCTCAAGATATTTAGCACATCATTAATATCAAGTCTTTGGACATTAATATTAATTGTAAGTGGTACTTTGACAATAACTCATGTCAAATAATAAACTCATTTTGGATTGATTTATTATTCACATGAAAACCTTATAATTGTCACATGTTTACTACCACAAGTGTACATCAAATTCGGCCAAATATTAACCTTCCTTTGGGTCGACTAATATTCGCATGAACAACCATGCACACAAATTTCTTCTAATATTCTAAGTTAATTAATTTTCACAAGAGAGGTTGCTTTGACAGCATATTACTTCAATCAATTCACTTTTGAATATTATATTCTCAATTAAGTCATTTATACCATAATTTGATAAGCAGAATACTTAATTTTATTTATTTTGAAACTTTAAGGGCCTAAGGGTTAATAATTCAATACTTTAGTGGTCGAGATTAATTAATTCAAAACTATATGGGTCAATAATTAATTATTGAAAACTTTAGGGACCCAATATTAATTATTCAAAACTTTAGGGATTAATAATTAATTATTGAAAAGTTTAGGAGTCATTAAATCAATAATGTGGAACTTTAGGGGCCAAACTAATCCAATTATGAACCTTCGGGGGCTTAATTAATAAACTCAGAACTTAAATTGCCCAAATTAATTAATTTCAGAACTTCAGGGGCTGAATTATTAAAAACCCATAACTTTAAAGCCAATTGGGATTAACTTTAAACTTTAGGGACTGATTTATAAAATTAACCCTAATTATAAATTGCAAGCAGAGGCTTTAGAATCTTTAATTTGTAGCCCATACCCCCACTCTCGCCAGCAGCCGGACGCTGCAATTTTTTTTTTTTTTTTTAAACTTGAAACCCTTTTACTAAACTAAAATTTCTTTAACAAATCTGGAAAATCCATTCTTTATCTCAAAATTCGAATTTTTGAAGAAAATCATAGATCGTTATAATTATCTCACAAATCTATATCATAATATTCCAAATTCTAGATCCATATTATAATATGCTAGAATTTCATAATATATCATGAAGATCAAATAAGCTATAAAAATTCAGAATTTAAAACTTTAATTTCTCAAGAATTTCAATTATTGAGATGTTCTGATACCACTTGATAGAAAAACAGAAAATGATTATCACTTCAATCCATATGCTTTATATAAATCGTTTTCCCATATGAATTTTAAACGTTCATACTCCATAATGAAATTCGAGAAAACAATAAAAAACATAAAACATATCTATATCCATAGTAATATGATTATTTGCTTGGATGGATCATGATCTTCCAATTTCAATTTCTATTGATGTGGATGTAGAAAATCTTGAAGAATACAATCAAATGGAGACTATGACCCCATATATTAATAATATAATGACCATTCATTATATTTTATTTATTTCAAATCGATCCCTCATCAATTTAAAACAAACTTCCGGTCTCTACGCTTTAATTTCATGAAATTTAATATCCATTAGTCAAAATTTATCTTTAAGGGATCACTTTAATTGACTAATATACTTTAAATAATAGCACTACACATTTTAATATGTTACGTGTGACCCTAAATATGTTAGAATTTTTCAACTAAAAAAATTGACACCTTTTGACCATTATGTACAAGTAGCATTACCGATTAAATTTCTTTTTTTTTTTTTTCATAAGAGAATGGCGAATTATATTATAAATCTTTATTTGTTGAAGTTTCCAAATTGGAATAGCATATTTTTTGAATGATATATACAATAAAACTCTTTCATTGAGGAATGGGAAGAAAGTCCTAGGCACGTTAGATGTACACTTGAGTTGCAAAGATAATCCAGTTAGATAGACTTCCTTTCACAGGCCTATTTGAACATAAGGTCCCTGCGGATGATCAAGATGGTGAGTCATGTGATGGGAAACCTTCCCACACAATTTGGGAAGCACTGAATTTGAATGAGAGGTTCATCACCACATCATCGCATGCAAGGGGAGCTTGCTCAATTCACATGTTAGTATGGAAAGTAGGGATTGAGAGATCGACTAGGCTTTGTTTTTCTCTACCTCAGACCATCTATTTAATTAAGGAAGAGGGAGTAGGTTCCGAAACGGTTCTAGCAAACCACATTTTGACCCAAGGATAGATCTTAAAACTTTTGCGAGGCGTCTCTATTTCGATTGCTTTCTAGTGTCTTAGGTCCGGTAGTTTTTTCCTAAAGTCTATACTTCAAAATATATAGGCAATTTTCAAATGATGATGGGAATGAATTTCGAACATTTTATTCTCGTATTGTACATCGTTTGATATATTCATTCATTACCAATACAAATTAAAACTACACCAAATTGGAATGGTCACAATAGAAGCTAGGAGTAGCTAGCCTATAGTAGTCGGCATATCCAAAGCATAACTATAACATAAATTTAGGTAACTAGCTGACAGGCTGAATGAGAGCTGCTATGATAGATAATTATTAAATGCCATCTCAATTCTCATCTCCCATCTATCCTATATTTTTTTCAAGGAAACGCCTAGAAAATCGATTCTTCTATCTAATCCACAGTATTGTTTATATTTGCGCTAAAATGATAAACAAAATAAGGGTTGATCCACAAGTGCGGATGCAGGATTGATTCCTTTTGTGGTCCTCCTTTATGAATGATTAGTAAAATGACTCACGAAATTTTACTTTATTGTTTCAATTGTAAGATGCCATAAGCATCTTCTTTGAACCATCTTCCCAAGAACATAGTTGAGGAAGGTAATTTTTGGCAACGGCCTTTTTGTTTTGCTTTTAATCTTGTTCTGAAAGTTCAAATATAAGTAACGCTTCATATATATACATTTTACTCTTGTTGGCTTCAATTTTTGCAAGGGTGACGTCTTCAACAAATTTTATCTCCACTCAAATCCGTGTAGCTTATCTTTTGCACATTTGGACAAACCATTAAGATCACGTGACATTCTCCGATGATAGAGAAGGTGGTGGTGAGCACTTCGACGATTAATTCAGTTAACTTGTATAAATATATTTGAATGTAGAACGGATGGAAAACATGAGCCACAATAGTATACGAGCACAAAGGGTATTAAGACTCATTAAATGAGGCATAACGACTCTAATAATTGAAATTGGGTTGATACTTATTCGAATGCCATAGAAAAAATAATAAAGCTGGCTGCAATACAAACATGAATTCAAGCATAGATATGGTTCCGATATGAATGAGAATTAAATTGAATAGCAATGAAAATTCTACCCTTCAAATGAAACAGTTTCATGTTAAATGAGCAATCAAATTAGACTAAATTGACTAGCTCAAATTTCTTCAAAAAAGAAATTGAAAAAATGATGTACAGATTTTCTAATTACACTTTCATACTTCGTTTTTGGCAGAAAGGGTGTTGATTCATTGCTACATTTTATTTATTGTTAACGCAAAATCGACAAAGAATGCCTCAAATCTCATTACTCGTTTCTTACAAAAGTTGTTTAGCTTCTTCTTTATGTTTCCATTTCTGACAGCTCAAAAAAAAAAAAAAAAAAGGGAAGAAAGAGAGTTGTTTTTCTCTCATTTTTCTTAACCTTTTCTGCTATTGTAAGCAAATTATATTATTCCTTGCTTAAAAAAGGTAAACCAAAAACACTTAAAACTTGTCATGAGCATGTTTGAGCCTCAAATTTTTTTATTTTTTTTTTCAAAATACATTTTGGAATAATTTTTTGATGGAGAATGTGTGGTTAAAAAATAAAGAAAAATCTTGAGTTTGTTTATAATATTCTTTTATTGAAAATAAGAGAGAAAACTATATTTTGAAAATAATGAGGACCAAACAAGAGCTAAGAATAAATCTTATGTAAAATAAAGATAAAAATATAAATCAACATATAAGAATTTTAATTACTTCTCTTAACCAGATTAATCTTTTAAGTTAAAAACTTCAAGTCTTAATACGATATCAGGACTCCTTAAACTCCAACCAATAATTTGATCCGACTAGGAGTCAAACAAACACACTAATTTTAAGATTAATTTTCTCAAACAAGCCACCATCTTGCAAGAACACATTAAATGATAATCCTTTATCGAATAAGGATGCAAATATTAACTGACATATTTTTCTTGAACTACTTCTTTTAACAATATATTGATCATTTCAAGTCTTAATATTTTCATCTTTATTCGTTTTAGAATTTATATCTTAACAAGTTATCATAACTTTCAAACACAATTAAACAAAATAAAATGGAGTATACGACCACACATGAAATTTACTAAAATCAAATTTCATCAATTACAGACAAGTTTATTTTACTACAATCTGATATTCTGACCAGAGAATACTGGTCCTGAGACGCAACCCATTCCCCAAACGACCTTAATTTATAACTAGAAAGAACAACATCAATGATCAACAAACAAAAAGCAAAACTAATCCAGAAATTGATTAAAAAAAGTAATCTTAGCTGGATATAAGGCCATTGAATCGGACAGTACCCTTATGTTTTAGTAGTAAATTTAGCTGAGCCTTCTGGCACCCCAACTTGGTGCCCACATACTTGCTTCTGCAGCCAATTGCTCGAACCACTTTTGGAAATTCGACGAACCCTTTAATCCCTCGTTTAATATGAGGATTTTCAGACTCTGGGGAAGCTCTTCTCTGAATTACCGCTGAATGAAATTTGCCATTGTTATCAGTATTATTACACCCCGGTTTATCTGCCAAAACAAACCTTATTTTGTCCCTGTGAGAAACACAACAAAAATAGAACGTTCAGTGACTAATTTGGAAGAAAAGAAAATGAAAGCTATAATTTGGACGACTAACAGTGTTTTTATATCTTGATTAGAAACACCGGAAGCAGTTGTAGCCTGATTATGATCAGTATCATTTTCTTGATTCTTTCCTTCTTTCTTAAAACTTGATGATGCAATTTGAATTCTTTTAGAGTCTTCAAGTTCTAAAAGTTTTTCTTCGAGCAAAAGCTTTGCTTCTGCGAGCTTCATTTGGACGCGTTCTTCCCTTATAACCTCAGACACGTGTAGCATTTTCCTTTCTTCCTCCATTTCTTTCGTCATTCTGTCGAATTCGGCTTTATCATAAGATACTTCTTTAGCAAGATCTTGGCAAACTCGCTCCAATGCTTCTCTTCCTTTCCTCTCCACAGAAAGTTCCCTGGCCAATCTTCTATTCAAAGTCTCCATTTTTTTACGCAATTTGCATTCACATTCTAGCTCAGCCTTCAACCGAACAATCTGTCCTCGAGCAACTTCGAGTTCAGATTCCATAAGGGGCTTGATAAAGGTTAAATCCCAGAAAGAAGCCGCGATTTTTCGTGCAGAAATAGGTAGATGGAGATGATGAAGTTGCTTGTGAGTAGGATTTTCTTGTTGATGAGAAATATAAAAGGGATTCTCGTACAGTTTCCAGGTTGGGCAAATGGAGGTGGTGATGGGGGCCATGGGAACCGTCTGATTCTGGGAATTTTCTTGGCTTCTGATCATCATCACCATTGGGTGGCTGTTGCTTTCTTGGTTGTGCTTTGTAGACGAAATGAAACTTTTCTTGATTAGGACTATCTTTTTGCTTTTGCTTTTGCGTTTTGTAATTGATAGTAGGTCCATTCTACCCCATTGATGAAGCTGCTTCCAATGGGGATTGTAAAGGTGAAAGTTTCATCACATGCACCTCTCTGTATTTTATACTATGGTGGATGGTGGGGTTGACCCTTTGATCTTTCTCTCTCCCGTGTGTGTGCGTGTAGAGATAAAACATATTTATTCCGACTCAGTGACCCAAGTCGGAGAAATACAATACAGTCTGATGTGTGTCATTATCGAAACTTATTATAAAGCAATGTTACTTTTGATATGCTGGCAGTGAAAATTTTTAAGACGGCTAAAAAAAAAAAGGTTAAACATGAATTGGGTTGGGGGACGGGGTGTAGCACAACCCAATCCCCCCTAGATCCGCCAATCGACGTGAGGTTCACTTGAATCCCTATAATAAAATGAATTTCATTCTTCCATCTATTTAGCCGCTTTTTGATGGCCATTACTGAGATAAATAATGTTTTAAATAATGATTTTTTTGAAAAATGTGGTTAAGAAGTTGGAAAAAGATTTACATGTAAAATCTTTTAGTTTATGAATGTGTGATTAAAAATAAATATGAAAATTAGATAATTCTATTTTAAAGGGAGACAAAAGGCCTTAATTTATCATTATGTTGATTTAAGATATAATTTGTAGCTTATGTTCACAATACTGTCTTGATATGAATAATGCTACTTTGTTAGAAATTAAGTTACAGATAGAGTAACATGATAGGTGTTTACAAGATTTGATTGAATGGAAAAGCTTAATGTATTTTAAATAATCTAATGATAAATTACCACGCGACATTATGTCAAAGATAATATCAATAGGTCTATGTCAACTATTTTGATGTATGATTTCGGGTGGGGCTTCACTACTTCACTACACATTTGTGTTAATGAATAATTAACTTGAGTCATTACATTTAAGTAACGAACTTAGCACTTGATATAGTCTACAATTAGTACTTGTTTCGAGCACAGCCTTTTGATCAATCAAGTTTAGCAAGGGGGTAAAAGTTTACACTAATTCCTATCATCAGAGTATAATGCATATGTATCCTCAGGAACACCGTTATTTCTCAGATAAAGGCCAAAAATGCTTCTAACAGTGGCTCACCCACAAATGTGAAGAAGAAAGAAAACTGGTCACAATCCAGAAAGGATATTACCCTACTGGGTAAAAACAATGAACAATAAATGATTGAGAAAAACAGTCGGTAGTAATCAGAATGCCCAACAGGATGCAATAAATTGATGTCTCAACTAGCCAACTGGTGGACCAAATTGTTGTACTAAACAGAATGGAGAGAGCACTTTTCTCTATCATAATTCATTACTGAAAATAAGTAGTACTGGTACGTTTCTTTGTTATTAGTAAACATTCAGAGAGAGAGAGAGAGAGAGGCCTTGAATCCCTGTCGACAAGTGATATAGTCACGGTTGCAGTCCTCTTACCAGATTAATTAAACAGGGAACTTACGGGGCAGGAAGGCTTACAGATGCCCAGCATTCTTGCTTTTGCATAATTTATTCATCTAAATTTCTACTGCATAATTCATGATGGAAAAAGGATACAAGACATGTTGGACGAAGAAAATGGCAGAAATGGGGCAATACAAGCATTCATGATGTCCAGATCTATCTTTTGTTTAAGGTTTACTCTGGCATCCAAGTAAACTGGGAGTTATGACAAATTCTTCAGCCTCCCAACTCAGAATGGAAAGTGACTCCTCTCATTTCAAATATGCTAAATAAGATAAATAAGATCTTTCAATTCTTAAAACTTGTATTCTTGTTTTATAATCGCTAACTAGAGTAACATGATTAGAAAGGTGAATCAGAATCAAGATTTTCTCTTGGTAAGATGCTCAATCAGGAAATCAGTCAGGTTCACATAATCTAAAACTACATATCATGCCATCCGACACCCTGGAAAAATATAAGAACTAACTTCATGGGTATAGTTTTCCCATATCTAACAATTGGACATGCACACTCCATTTGGACCATGAATTTTAAAAAAAGGAAAACAGAGCAGATCTAAACTGATATTCCTCATTGTGTCTAATTAAAATAAAGACTAATTTTAAAATATTATTTGTGTATTAAAATAGCCTGGAAATATAAGAGAAATGTAATATACATTGTATAATTATTTCATCTTATGATAAAATTTAGTCTGTATTTCTTCCTTTTCCAGGCAAGTTCAAGAGCCAACCAAGCATTAACACATAGACTGTTTGAGTCATATATAAATAAGAAGTATCTCAAATGACAATGTTAAGACTAGGATTTGAATACCTTTCTGTTCTAGTTGGTTACTTCGATTTATTTTTTCAAATTTTCAAATCTTAGTTAAATGCAAGGAATAGATAAATCCAAAAATAGTTAAATAATAAGCAACCTAGAAATATTTAAAAATATATCCAGGGTATCATTTCCAAGTTTCCACTAATATAATTATGACATTATTGATGACGATTTCAAGTCAACAACTGCTCTTTACAACAGCGTATTGGAGCACTCTGTAATAAAGAATTATCAAATGACTTCTGGGAGAAAGAGAATCCGAACAAACATCCACATCTGTAAGCATAAGAGGGTCATAAGCAGCAATAATGACTTTTTTTCACGAATAGTTAGTGATTTCAATCAAGTACTCAAATCAAAAATTACCTTCCTATGATAGAGGTGCTCACTTGTGTAACTGTACCTATTTCTTCTGAGAACGATCCTAAAACTGATATTAAATTTTTTTGTGATTAATCACTTGGCTCATTTCGTATCCTCCGAAGACTTGGATATGATGCTTATTTGCAGGATTTGCCATCATACTTACTAATATTCCCTGTTTTCAATGTGAGGGATTCATTTCCTCAGTGAAGCACGTATGAGTTGTTTCTATTGGGACAATATTTCATTCCCATTCCCTATGCTCCTGTTTCTTCCTGGGAGGTAATTGTTGTCATTATGGATATTTAGAAAGGCTTCATCAGATGGTGGTCATCATCAATTCCTTCTTCGTAGGAAAGATCATCCATTTATTGATACTTGGATATCGAAAAAAGAATTTTTACTTCTTGATCTTGATTTCTTGGAAGTGCATAGGTCACCGGTGTCAATTTCTTTTCAGTCGAGGAAATGATTGACATTTATTACTTGAGATGGAATTTATATTCCTATCATGGGTCACTAAATTTTAAAAATACATACTTGTCTTAGGAATAAAATTAGAAAATACTTATTTATTTCCTAAAATCATTAATAGTCTTCAAGCAGGAAATTCATTCCATTTGCTAACTCATTTGAGTTATAACTTTTGTTAGAATTTTTTACATATAACTATTCTTGCTGAATATTTTCTGTATAATTTAAAATTCTTTCTAGATTTCTCCCCTAAATTCTTCTGCTCTTTTTTCCTCTAACATCAACAATGACTCTAGACACCAACCAATACCATTACATAGGAAAAATATTCTCCACCCGATCTTAACATCAAAGAATTTTTAATTTCACAAAAGATTTTCTTTATCCAACAAAATTCACATACAAGTATAGAAGTATATGAAATTACATAACTAGCTTGAAGACAACATTCATAGAATAAACAGTTGGCCACAAATAAAACAAAAACTTAATGATGGAATACCCTACACAATTCACATAAAAGGATCGACATCTACCTCAATCTTCTCCAATTTGATGATGCACCACTGACATACACCCGCATTGGCAACTCACAGTTCAAATTCATCTTCTAGCTTCAATTGCTCAGCTGCAGCCTCCTCTTCTTCATCATCAATAGCAAAATAGGGATTGTGCTGCTCAGGCTTGAACTTGTAACCAGTGAACACATAGAAGGCCAATGTTACCAACTCCCCTGCCACCACGCTGGCCCAAAGATATTTGTAAGATGTTATAGTCTCCAGTGCATAAACCACAACACGTGTAAAGTAAATGAAGCATATCACCACAATGTAGTACTGCCTAAACAAAGTTAACTTCATCAAATTTACAGCAGCCTTCCCATCCGTTCTTGCTGCCTCACGCAAGTTCTTAATAGACCAAACAATCGGGAAAAGCACTGCACAACAACAAACTACATCGACAAGCAAAAAAATCTGTCTCCATGTCATCCAATCTTGACCATATGGCCCAGTCTCATCAATCACAACCTGTGCAATATTAGCAACAACTTGTAATGGAATCACTAGCATCAAAACTTTCTTTTCCTTATCTTGCAAATAAGGCTTCAAAATCGACCACCCAGTCCCAATCAAAACAATCAAAGTAAACAGTGTAATACCCTTTAGAAAACTGAATATGTAAAACAACACATCCCACCCATGGGCTGATCCGGTTCGCTTAATATAAGACTTATCCTCCGCTTCACACAACAAATTCAATGCTTTCAAGATCACAACCGCAAGCATAAAGAAGTGAATTCTAAAAACAGTCAATCTCTTCTTGTACAAAACATAAATCCAAACCGCAGTAAGAGCAAAATACACTATGAAGAATACGAAATAAACCCGGGGCAAAATAGTCTTTCCCGCTGATAAATAATCCCGTTGGTTGGACTTTCCATTCTCCAAGTTGTACATCGCAGACCGTACATTCATCGACACTTTAACTTGCGGAAGGCAATTAGCGAACACCAGGGAGTACTGATCGGCATTTGATTCCGAGTACAGCAGATTAAAGCTCGCGGAAGTAGGGTTAGGCAGTTGACTGAATACTAAAATTTTCTTAATCGATTCCGATTGAAGGGCGCACGTAATCTCCGCATCCTCGATTTGCTGCAGCACGTTGATCCACGAATCACGAGTACATAGAAAGAACCCCACTTTGGAGAGGTCAAGGGTTGACTGGTCGGGTCCGGAGAGGGAGATTTGAGTGAGGTTGAGCTCAAGCTGGCCACGATGGGTGAACCCGAATTCATCGACGGGGATTATGGGCGGACCATCGGATCGGATCTCCGAGTACCGGATCTCGCCAGAAGCGCTTGAAGTGATTGAAACGAGAACTAAGAAGGGGATAGGGAGAGACCAGGCCATGAAGGGTAAGTGTCGGGTTAGGCTTCTCCGAGTCCGATCTCTCTCAATTTCCTCTTGTTGGTACAGTGCTTTGTTTATGAAATTTTACCTATTTTTAGACGTTCAAATTAACTATTATAAATTTCATCCGCGGTCACTGAACATTCAGATAAAGTTCGATTGAGTTACTAAACTTATTTTAGTTTCAAATTCACCACTTTGTCATAAGTCGTCACATTTCTTTCAAGTCAACGAAAAATTCTCAATTGACCGCCATACTATTGTTGACCTTTCTGTAGTTGGCCAATCACTACACAAAACCCTAGAAATGAAAATAGTAAAATGAAAGTTGCAATAATGCCTTTATAATGGAAGGTGTTGACACACTAAAATGCAGCCCAAAATCGAGAGGAAGTCCAATTGATAAATCCAAGGTAAAGATCCAACAGAAGCCAATTAAAAGGCCCAAGAAGAAACGCCCAAGTTGAAGGCCTGTGGAAAATCCTGAATATTGGAAGCCCAAGAACAAAGGAATACCATCGCCCCAAAATTGTAGGACGACCAGAAGCCGAACAAAGATGATATGGCACAATCGCCCAGAACGACAGCCTCATTGTCGCCCAGAACCCCAAGTCGCCCAAAATCAAACAAGTCTAAAAGATACAGTTTGGAAGCGGTTGGCAAGTAAACCCGGCACGATCCCACGATCCAGGAAGCAACAAAGGTAGTGGCAGCGGTTACTAAGCAACTACTCCCCGAATTAGTGAGTCCCCACTAAAAGAGTGGGCGGTTACGAAGAACACGAAGCAAGTCTGAGCAGTTTCGATAACCAAGGGACGCTCAAGAAGTATAAAAGAAGTAACGTCATAGAAGACAGGGGACCGAATCAAAAACTCTCTACAAGAGATCATGTAATTTTCATTTCTTAGTTTAAATTTAATCCTTTTTTCAGTACTCGTGTGCTTGCGCCCCTTGGAGGCGTTTTGTCTACTTCCTAATTGTAATCCTTCACTGGCATACACACCCCTTTTTGGGACTTTGTCTCAAGAGGTCTGTTCCTTACACAATCGTCTGACCCTTCTTTCTCGTAATTGTTGGCGGGTTGCAAAACGCGCGAAAACAATTTGGCACGCCCAGTGGGACAGTTGGTGTTTGGTAAGTGAAGATACAAAAAGAGAAAAGATATCATGCCTCATAAAAATTCCGATAAAGAACCAGCAAGTCAAGGAGTAGTCCAGTCTGTGGTTGAGCGATACGAGGAGCAACAATATTCCCCACAGACAGATGGACAAAATCCAATCAGTCACAGCCGCTACGAGCCAATGACATAATTGAGCCCTCGCACAATGCGTGCATTGCTGG
Organism: Fraxinus excelsior; assembly: GCA_019097785.1. Taxonomy (NCBI): domain Eukaryota; kingdom Viridiplantae; phylum Streptophyta; class Magnoliopsida; order Lamiales; family Oleaceae; genus Fraxinus; species Fraxinus excelsior. The sequence goes on from CM032627.1 coordinate 19,913,610, forward strand.
GAGAACTCACGCAGGATGTCGTCGAACAGGTAAATCTACGTAGCATTCATAATATGGAGAAATTTACCCAAAACGAGAATAGGCATTTTGATAATATGGCTAAACAACTAAATACGTTGAATGAAATCATGAATAAGTTGGTAGGCCAAATATGTCAACCTGTCATGCCTATAGATAATCACTTCCAATCTAGGACTATCGTAGGGCAGGCCTCGCCATACAATTCTCTTGGTGTAAATTCTGGCCCAAGTTTGGAGCCACCTGTTGGCCCTTCTACTTCAAACCCGGGGGAAATGGAACCATAAACGTGAATAATGGTAACACTACGTCCAACCTGGGGGGTAGCACCACCATCAGAGACAATGTCCCAAATATTGGACAGAACGGGTTGCGTACGAATGACGGTTTGAATACTCAGTTTACCGGCTATAACAACCTGAATAATGGCACTTTTATGGCCAATCAAGGGCAGCCCACTAGACCTCCCACAAATCAGCCAGTAAATCAACCAATGGGGAACCCATATGACCCTAACGCCGTGCTAAGAAACCAAATTATGGAAATAGTACAAGATCAAATAGCAGTTGGGGTACGTCCGGTGATTAGGCCAATTTACACCAAGCCATACCCTGATTGGATAGATCAGGCATATCCATGGCCTAGAGGGTACAAAGTACCGGAATTCTCACTATTCACTGGCCTAGGAGAAGTATCTACACTAGAACATGTAGGGAGATTCACGTTGCAAAGTGGTGAGGTGAATGATTACCATAAGTTGAGATTGTTCCCAAGTTCCTTAACAGGAGTAGCTTTTTCTTGGTTCATTAATTTGCCAGCAAACTCTGCCCAAACTTGGCAACAAATGGAGCAATTATTCCATGCTCAGTTTTACAAAACTGAGTCCGAAGTTACACTGGCCGATTTAGCGAATTTACGTCAATTGCCTAACGAGTGGGCAGAAAATTTCCTACAAAGGTTCAAAACGGCCAGAAGTAAATGCTTTGTGCCATTACCTGAAAAGGAATTTGTCAAAATCGCACAAAGTTGTTTAAGCTTTGATCTAAAGAAGAAATTCCAAGATAGAGAATTCCCAGATTTATTCCAACTTAGCGCGAATGTCGTTAGATATGAGCGACTGGTAAGAGAGGAAGAACAAATGAAAAATTCCAGTAAAGGGACTTATTATAAAGACCCGAATTTCAATGTTCATACTATCGATGATGGTTATTATGACCAGACCGAAATATGCTTGGCTGATCTAGTAAAAGGAGAAGCATATACTTGTCCTATGTTAGTTAAGCCAAAAATAGTAGGCAAAGATGAACCTGCAAAAGGTGAAAACAGAAAAACGCGAGCGTTCTCATTCGACATAACCAAAGCTGATCTTATATTCGATAAATTATATAAGGATAAGCAGATAAGGTTGAGCGACAAACATAAATTGCCCGACTCTGAACAAATTAAGGGTAAAAAGTACTGTAAATGGCATAATGCATGGTCACATACGACTAATTATTGTATGGTTTTCCGCCATGTGTTGCAGGATGCCATCGAATCAGGACGAATTACGTTCGAAGAAAAGAAGAAGATGGCGGTAGACGAAGATCCATTTCCACGGCCACTAGCAATGAATATGATAACGACTGGCTTAAAAAATAAACTGCAAAGGTTTAAACTGGTGATTGATGACGAAGAAGAAGAACCCAAACCGCTTCCCAGCGTGTTTGAACGCATCAAAGGGAAAGAGCCCAAGCAGGGCGAAGATATTCTTTGCGACAGGTGTAAGCACGAGTTGAAGGCGAATACAGGGTCATCAATGACGCGGCCATCCCATTATCGGCCTGATTTCGTATCAGTCGCTCAGCCTGTCAGGGAGCGAAGAATGCCGTTGTATGGATGAATGCATAGAGAAAGGGGGTTTGGGTCGGCCGGTCAAAGAAGAACGTTTAGGCCGCAACCTCACCAGCCCAATGTATGGCATTCGTTCTAGAACAACGCAGGAAGGATAATGCCGTTCAATGAAATGACTAGAACCCAACAAAGGCGTTACCAACGTAATTACGGGCGGATGATGAGGCAACAGCAAGGGGAATCACGCCCTAGAGCGCCCAAAATGCTCAGAATAGCCAACGAAAACGTTTTTGAAGATAGCGAAGAAACAGGCACTGGTGAATAGGGGTGGGCAAAACCCAAACCAACCCGAGAAAACCGATCAACCCGACCCAAACCGACCGGGTTAGGTCGGTTTTTTGAAATTTTTGGGCGGGTTGCGGGTTGTGGGTTGGGTAATCGGGTTGGGTCGGGTCGGGTTGCGGGTTAGCAACCCAAACCCGACCCAAAAAAAAAAAAAACTCTACATAAAAAAAATCAATCCTTAAGATACCAAAATCGACACGGCTATATAATTATAT